>KB672064.1:182500-395888 GCA_000349105.1 Anopheles epiroticus | reverse complement strand
TAATTGATAATGATAATAATTGAATTGATTTGCTGTCCGAACCTGACTGATCAACATCTTGCAGTAATTCCTTGTGTGTCTTCCCTAACTCTTATTATCTATCCTTAATTAGTATGTGATAACGTTTTGTTAAGTCTTTAATTGCAATCATTAGATGGCATTAAACAGATTGCTAACTAAATAATATATTACGGCCTAAGTTCATTATTATAATTAAAAAATAAACGAGGATTAAGGAAAGGATTTAAAGTGGTATTAAAGGGTATTGCCTCAATTCAGGATTTTAATCGAAAAATAAAAATTTAAATGAATAAAAAGCTTTATTCACAAATTCGGTATTTCACAGGGGCCCCGTTCATTTTACCGCTTAGGGCCCCGTGACGTGTAAATCCGCCTCTGCTATAACATGTAATTTTAAGCAAAACTCTGCTCTCGTTTTTATGGTTAATGAGTAGCTAGTTAAAATTAAACGTTTTTCCTTCGTATTTAACATTATCTAAAAAAAAACTTCAGGCCATTACCAGTTTTTGTGAATTCTGTCGTTTTAAGTTAAACTGAAAATAAACATTACAACCAACTTACATGATTTTTTTTTTAATTAGTACGTACAAAAACCAGAGCAGATTCGCAAAACTAACCGAAACGCTTCATACCAACGGAATATAACAGTTTTTCCTGCGCGTTTATATCCCATCGTTCAGGTGTGTCAGGTGGATTTTCGAAATGTGGTTCAATTCGAATGCAACAAAAATCGGTTAGCACATCGTAAGATGCTCTAATTAACAATCTCCTGATCTGAAAAGAAGATGTTTAATTTCCAGCGGTTGAGCACTGCATCGGTTATCGGCACATCATTTAACTACGAGCGAATAATTCAAACATCCCGTCCACACCATCCCGGACTATGGGCAATTATCCGGTGGGTCAAAACTCGCCAGTCCAACACCGCTGCTGTCAGCGGCGCGGCATCGCACACGCGTTGTCAAAGTTCGTCCGTTTGCCGCTATTTGCCGCTCGGCCTTCGTTCGGTGTGCAATGGAAAACTGAAGCTGAAACCTCGTGCGTCTCTCTCTCTGACTCTGTTCTGCTTTCGCTCAATATCCAAAAGTACAACGAAAATAATAAACACAATTGTAATTCTGCCCACGGTATCGATGCGTGTTTGATAAAAAGTGTTTGTTTTGTGCGTAAGTGTGTAAAGTGTACGTGCGTGTGTTTAGAGAAGAGTGTTTTCGGTGTGTAAAAGTACGTTGCAAAACGGATAGGGAAAGTGTAAACATATTTATCCACTGCTGCCCTCACAACTTCTAAGCTGGTTTCTGCTTGCACGCAGTGAAAGTATTACAAAAAGCCGTAACTTCCAAACATTTGCTTGGAAAGCGTCCCATTGCGATATCGGTGGAAAAACGCCCTCGACCGGACGAGCAGCCTGGTTCACTGGTAAGTCCCGGGTCACATGTATCAATCCGCCCCTGGTACTGGCAGAACCATCCATCCCGAACAGCAAGCATTGAAAACTCTCCCGGGAATCTTCTTCTTCCCGGTATGGACCACCCCCGCCACATGTTGCTCCACGTACGCGTGATGGTGTGTGTGGGTGGGTGGCGTGATGCGAGATTTTGGCACTTTATTTTTCGGCCAATCTTCCTCGAATTCTATTCCATCAATCCCACACGCGTTGGAAGCATGGATTCGGCGAGTGAAACATAAAAAAAACGACCACACTCACATTGCTCAGCTTGCCATGATGTTGCTATGTTGCCGGTTCTTTTTCCATCAGATGACTCACGTGTGTAGTGTGTGAGTTTGGCTGAGAGAAAAGATAGCACGCCTGCCGGTGTGCCAGAGCGGGATGGAAAGCGATGGATGAAATTTTACAACCCGTTCAGCATAGAAGCATAAAAACGTAGAATGATATGTTTGTGGTCGTTTGGCGTACACACCCCGTATTTTTGGAATCGATTAATTAAGTTACAGTTTTATTATTCCTTTCAGTAAGCCGACACACAGTAGCTTATCAAAAATACACAATCCATCCGCTAGCCAAAAGAAAACCTCCTATAGAGAAGCAATTTTCGTGTGTGCAACATTGTGAAATTGGATGATATGAGAGTTGGAAAAAAGGAAGAGAAATGGCCACGCACAGACACACACACGCGGAGAACCATTTCCTCCAAACACCCGGGACCGGTGCCGGCTGGCGGGCAAAGGAGAAGAGAAAGCGAATATGACAGCGAATTGTTGACCGCTACCCGATTACGAATTCCGCGCATCGTGGTCTTTCTATTACGGCCAGAAAAACGGGACATACGTGTGGCGGTATCACTCCCCCAGCGACACTTGTGGGGGGAAAGAGGAGCGGACGAAAACACGTGAACGCAACGGTGATGAACGGCGCTACAAGTGGTTGCGTTACTGGAGGCAAGAGCCACGGCATTGCATTTGATCAGTGTGGGGTTCACATTTTTCACCGAACCACGCATCTAATTCGTCCCTCGACCTGATAGTGGGACATGGCCATGCAGGCGTGTAAATGTTTCTATAATATTTTGAAAAAATTGGCGCTTCAAGCTCTGTCCCTATCAGTGCGAAGGCCGGAGTAGGTGAATAATTACTTGCCAGCTATGTCGCCGACGCTGTCGATACGGTACAGAACCAGTTTGCCAAATAGAATATGTATGGCCCATATAAGTGGCGGCCGACCAGTTAGCGAGGTAAAAGAGTTGAACGAAAGTAAACATTCATTAGTCGTACCGAACGAAACACCAACAGCGGTGCAGTCATATCGCGGTCAAGATGTTGATTATAGCGTGTACCGCGGAGATGGAAACATAGAACGTGCTAACACCTGCTCCGCGTTGCTGGATATGAATCATGCTGCACACGAGGCTAAAGGATGCAAAAAAGGGCCGATGATCGGATGAGAAGTCCGCCCCGAGAGAAGGGGAACGATCGCGGCCAATTGATTGGGTTCAATTTGATGGAATTTTGTCGGTCAAAGCCGAATAGGCTGTTGCACGTCCCGTTGCGGGCTGGTCTTTTAATCGAATGCCAGTTTGTCTGGGAGCTATTTTTATCTGTCCATCATGTCTCCCGCATTAGACGATCGATAGCGCACTGCTAGAGCATTAAGCTCGTGCCTGAAATGCCCGCGCCATCCTCTTACTATCTATAATGTTTATTTCACAAAAAGAGCCCGGAAATGGGTGCAATTGCATAAATAATGATTGCATGCACCGCAGTGTGGCGAGGTGCACCGTTTTGATGAATCCAATGTCGCCAACAGTCTATCCAATGTACTTTTGGAGCTCTTTTTTCCAATTACACTCTTACCTAGTGTGCTGTAATACCAGCTGAACTCCTTCACTGTGAACGGTTGCGTGAAAGGCAAAGCTTTTTGACCAAATTAGCTTCACAACGGGGTCGTGTCTAGGTGCGGGCGGAAAACGACACCGTGTGTCAGCAGCATGGTCGGCGGTTGGGGCTGACTAGCTGATAGATAGAGTCTACCATTTGGCTACCGTTGCAACCCAGGGTGACATTGGCCGTGGCAAGGTTTTATCTGAGATTTCTAGGTGTAGTGTTTGTTTGTACCTAGCGCTATCTCTAGTCGAGTATCGAATTACACACTGTCTATTACACCGTGACACTCGTATTGGCTCGTGTCGACACAGAGCAGTAGCGTCGTGGAGGTTAAAAACGTTAAAAAGAGCCCCTCCAATCAATAGAGTAATTCCGTTTTCGTACTTTGTTTCAATACTAAGTAGTGAAAAATAGTTTGAAGGATCTTCAACCTAGGTCAAAGCGATGTGCATACGAATATCTCAATATTGCCACGTTCCAAAAGCGTTGATGTATCATCCAGTCTGGCGTTACGACATTTATTGCCAGTGACTGACTATAGGGTCCATCTTCTCGGCCGTTAAAGTACTCCGTTCCACAATCATTAGCCTGCGCCTCATAATTCGTAGCCAGATAAGAGCAGATAAAAGGAAGGGTGTGTCTGCTTTCGCGGGCGTCCGTCGTACGCTTTTTGGTGCATTGTCGGCTTCTTAAATATGATATCGTCGCTCATTCAATGTACGCGCAGTGATTGCAGTACTTACTGTCGGGTGTTAGATAATCGCTTTACAGAAGATGCGATTAAGTAATGCTTGAGTCCTCGAACAGAAGCTAATCCAATTAAATCCTAAAACGTGCAATTACACACAATCATCGATCCTTCTTATCGATTGTATGACAGAAAGTTAATTGATGGAATTTTTGGATTAGGAAGGTATTTTCCGTTGCTGATTGACTCATGTACATTATGTGTGTCTCAAAAAGTGATAAGGTTTATCGATTTGTACTTTGTTTTTCAGTTTGAAAATCCCCGCGTTGAGCAATAAACGTGGCCGAGTGCAATGTGATTGCGTATGCGTGAAACTCTGCTTCATGGCACGCGTACAGTCATTGTGGAGGTTGTCGTCATTGTGGAAACTACTCGCGAACAGTTTTGGTACGCTAATAGCATCGCGCATTTTGTTCACTCTCTTGGTGTAGAAGCTCTAGCGGACGGCTAATGGTCGCTAATGTGCATGCATGGTGTGACGAATTGGCGTGGGATGCGTGAAATGCACCCAGCGTGAGGGTGGAATGATGAACGTATGGTATACAGTCGTAATGAATTTCGTTCGGGGGCAAAATAGTTTTGAATGCAACTCATTCTAGAAGATTTTGAAAATGATTTCTGGTTGCCACTAAAATTGCCCTTGAAAGTGTTGAATACAACTCCTCAAACTTCAAGATTCAAATGCAGACACCGTTCTTGTGCTATTTGTTTGTGGATGTCTTCCAGCATTGTCCCCTGTCGTAGCGTGTTACGTGCTTAAGTGTTCACCTCTGTTCCTTCTAGTAATTAATCATGTGCTTTTATTTTGCCTCTTTTGGACAGAATCTCACATCGCCGTAAAACGTTCTTAAGAGTCACCTGTACAAACCAACAAAGCACACAATGCCCGTAGAGGAAGAGCGCACAGTTATACCGGATGTACCTCGTGGACCACTGTGTGCTTACCGTTCGAAGGCCCAGTTTAACTGGAAAGATTTTAGGCTAGTACTAGAAGATAAGGAGTTGGTTAAGATCAAAGTAAGTTGCAACAAATACCTCGAAATATTCATATAATGCTTCCCCTCTAATACGCTTTGTCTCCCTGTCTTTGCAGTACGACATATGGCGTCGATTAGAATCGGAACCCCTGTTTGCACCGGTCACGTCCACACTGTCGGTCGACCAGCAGAAGGAACGAGCGGCTCGCCAGGTGAACCGTATCGCCGATCTGGAACTTGCACCGCCCGAGATCTACTCGAAGCCGTACAAGTACCGAGTGCGCTATCTCATGAGCATCAACGAAGCCCTGCATGCGGTTTGTCCCAGCCTGTCGGTAAAGATAGCGCTCGGCGTTGGGCTGTTCACGAACTCGCTGCTAGCGATGGGTACCGAACGGCATCAGCATATCTACAACCAGGCGTGGAATCGGGAGATCATCACGTGTCTAGCGATCACGGAGGTGGCTCATGGTAGCAACACGAAGCGGTGTCGTACGACCGCCACGTACGATCCGGCCACACAGGAGTTCATTATTCACACGCCCGACTTCGAGGCGGCCAAATGCTGGGTGGGCAACCTGGGCAAAACGGCCTCGATGGCGTTACTGTTTGCCATTCTCTACACGGCCGATGGGGAGAATCACGGCCTGCAAGGCTTTCTGGTGCCGATAAGGGATCCAAAGACGCTGCTACCCTATCCCGGAGTGACGGTGGGCGACATTGGTGAGAAAATTGGGCTGAACGGTATCGACAATGGGTTTGTGATGTTCAACCACTACCGCATACCGCGTGAAATGTTACTTAATCGTACTGGAGATGTGACACCGGAAGGCGTGTATGAGAGCACGTTCAGTGAACCGGGTAAGATCTTGGGCGCGGTGCTAGAATCGTTCTCGGCCGGTCGGTTGGGCATCATGCAGGAGTCCTCGAACACGTTGTCGCATGCGGCCGTCATTGCGGTGAGGTATGCTGCACTAAGGAAACAGTTCGGAACCGATCGAAATGGGCCAGAACAGTCGATCATCGAGTATCAGTTGCATGTAGGTTTTCGAATAGATTTACGAACTTATGAGACCAATTGTAAAGTTTCGTTTCATTTTCCTCTTGTAGCAATGGCGCATCTTCCCATATCTGGCAGCTGCTTGCGTACTTAAAGTGTCCGTGTTTGCCATGACCGAGATCTACCTGGAAACGGTACAGAAATCTCAAGCCGAATCGAACGGGTTCGAGCTACTCACCCAGATCGTGTCCGAGATACATGCGTTAGTGTCCTCTTCGAAGCCGCTCGTAACGTGGACGGCACGTGATGCGATCCAGGAGTCACGCGAGGCTTGCGGTGGTCACGGGTATCTGCGGGCGGCAAATTTGGGTGAGCTGCGCAACAACCACGATCCTAGCTGTACTTACGAAGGAGACAATAATGTGCTGGGTCAGCAAGCATCAAACTGGCTCGTCAGGCAGTGGAAGAATGCGAAGGTGGAGAGTCCAGTCGGGACGGCTAGCTTCATCACTCGCAGGGACGCGATACTGGGCGGTGATTACGATGCTCTGTTACGCTCGGGGGTTCGTCTCGAAAGCTCGGAATGTAAGTTTTGCTTCACCGGAATCCAATGTAAAACAATTAATGGGGACCTTTTTTTGCAGTTGTTAGTCAGTGCTATGAGTGGCTAATGTGTTGGTTGCTTAAGCAAAGTGTGAAACAGATGGAGGAAGCTAGTAATGCCGGCGTGGACACGTTTACGGCGCGCAACAACTGCCAGGTGTACCGTGCGAGGGATCTAAGTCGAGCGTATGCCGAGTATTATGCTCTGGAAAGCTTCAGGTAACGTGATTAAAAGTAGGAAATGGTAACACTTTTACTAAAACTGTTTTCATATTTTAGATCCCGTTGTGCTCGTGGCGACGTTAAAGAGGATCTGAAACCGGTGCTGTTCCGTGTGTATCTAATCTACGGTATGTGGTGTCTCGATCGGCACATGACCACCTTCTACGCTGGATCGTTCGCCAAAGGCTCAGCCTTTGCGGACGCTGTGCGTGGCACGCTGCTGCGAATGTGCGGCGAGCTGAAAGACTCAGCTGTGGCAATTGCCGATGCACTCGCTCCTCCGGACTGGGTGCTTAACTCGGTGCTCGCCAAATCCGACGGCCGGTTGTACGAGAACATTCAGACCGTCTTTATGACCAATCCGGGTGCGCTCGAGCGAGCCTCCTGGTGGAAGGACGTTATACCGTCCAAGCTGAAAAGCAAATTGTAAATTGTGAGAGGGAAAGTAGTGGACCAGAAGCGCAGAAATCGAGACAGGGTTAGAAAGGCAGCATTCAGATGCCTGTTCGTTAGTTCGATGCAGAATCGGAGCAAAGTACTTTACGGGTTTCTTTTTTTTTTGTATGTTTTAAAGTATGTTTTACTTTGTGTATTGCTGTCCCGGCCAAGACGGAGACAAATTACACCGTCGTATCGTATCAAAACCAACAGTATAGTGCAATTTCGGACGTGACGTTCATCTCGATCGTGTTTCACCAGCGTATTTCGGTGGAATTAATCGCAAAAGTGTAACACTCATACGTAAATATTCTCTGTTGTACGTGTTTATTCATTGAAGAGCTAAGCAAATGGAACAAAATGTCGTGTTGTCGTTAGAGCGAAAGCGGAACTCGCATCTCGTACCCGTTCGTTTGTTTTATTGGTCATTTATTTTGTAATATCGCTGTTGTTATCGCTATCGATGGCGTATTCTAGTTGTTAGACAAAGAGACCCCTCCGTAATCTGTAATGTTCCTCTCTTAACTGTTTTAAAGTTGAAATGCCCTTCCATTTGAAACGCATGAGTTTTGTACTAGTTTTGATGTAATCTCTCGATCGTTGTTTTATGTTTCTCTCATCTATCAAACTTTGGAGGCCTCGGCACGCCTCAGCCCCCCCCCGCAAGCAGGACAAATCAATTTGTGAAAAGAAAATGTGTCTTATCTTTATATATAAATGTATATTCGTACAACTCTATATATCACGCAAACAGTCAAAAAGCCTAGCTAGAGAATGTGTAACAAGAAATGTATTGAATCAAAATTTAACGGCCGAACAGGGGAGATTTACAATTGTGTAACAGTTTAGAGTGGCCCTTAAGTATCTTACTATAGTGTTTGTTGGACAAAGTCGGAATCTATTTAACGGCATCTATCCGTACACGCCGTCTTAATGTGAGTCTTCTCGCTGTCGTATAGAGCGATCTGTTGATCGGTGTTACCTTTACCCGAATGTAAACCCACCCCATTGTAATGATGGTACATGTGATGATGTATAGTGAAACAGCTCCTTCTATTAAATGTTATCGTATCGAAACTTCCTTTATATTCACCATTGATGTACGTAGCAAAAAGTTTTTCTAGGAGCACTAGCGTGTAGATTCAGATCCAAGATCAACGATGGCGATTGACGGAAAGGTTTTTTTTTTGCTAGGGAGAGACGTTCTGGTAGTTGCGAGGTGAAAAGAAAGAAAGCAGAAATTGTAGGGAACGGTGCCACGGTTGCGTAGGAAATGTTTATCGACCTACAAAATATATACACACATTCTTATATACACCAAAATCCTCCAACCAACAAACCTACCCCGTGAATGGAAACAACCGAATACACATATAAAAATGCGCGTTTCTTGCACGCATTCCTGAGAAAAACGACTCTATACATTGTGAATAGGACGGGAAAAACATTCGAAAACAGCCTTCGTTTAGCTAAAAGAAAGGAACAGTGATCTTTAGCATGCATTTATTGATCATACAATTGGTATACAACATCCGGACAAGCGGTCGTTTGGGGTTTACATTTTTACGTAGAAAATGACTTAACGAATGATGACGCTTTCTAAAGGTGTTTGTAAAATAGCTATACAAGAACGAAAAAGGAACCTAAAAGATTACTACACTCCATGCTACACCACACGGCTCACATCATGCAGCACTGTTCATCGTTCTTTCCAGCCGATTCTCCATTCGACCCGGACGACGGTGACTTTGAAACGCCGGTCGACGAGTACACCCCCAGCCGACCGCCACTCTCCTCGTGGAAGTATTTGTCCTTGGGCGGTTTCATCATACGGTGCCGCTCAACCTGAGCCACCTCTTCGCCCTCTCCGTTGAGCAGCACAGTCGTCATCGCATCGGTTACCGTCCAGAGTGAGCTCTTCATTACAAGATCGGTCGGAGGGTCGGGCTTCCGGTTGGCCACGGTTCCCCACACCGTCACCATACCGTTGCCCTCGATTTTGGTCGACTTTGGAAAGCGATAGCTAACCTCTGCCCCATCGACCGGCCGCCGGATCAGCTGCCATCCGTCCAGCTTGTACTCTTGCTTGGATTTGTTAGCGATTCGTACGAACCGACCCTCGGGATCACACTCCGTCACCTCGATGTCACCCCTGGCCGATGCCACCACTGAATAGTCGATCGATTCATCCAGATTGTTACGCTTGCGCTTGAGGGACGGTGTTCGAAAGAGTCGCGAACTGGAGGTGAATGCAGCCGAACCGACACCGGCACTCGTGCTCGTCACGTTCGGCGTAATGTTAAGACGGGTTTCCTCCGACGAGAGGAGCTTATCGTAAGCCGCTATCTCCATGTCGAGCGAAATTTTAATGTCCATCAGGTCCTGATAGTCCTTCAGCTGCACGGCCATCTCGTTCCTCATCCGGTCTAGCTCCTTTTCCAGTTTGACTTTCTCCTCATCGAACCGGGAGCGCTCGAGCACGAGCCTTTCCTCCAGCGCTCGAATGCGACCCTCGAACAGATCGGATATCTCCTCCCGGTTCAACCGCAGCTGCTGTTCGTACTGATCTCGCAGCTCTTGCAGTGTGTGCTGTAGCTTGGTCTCGTACTGCTCCATCAGAAAGCCATCGATCTCGCTGATCTCGCTCTGGCGTCGCAGTTTGCTCTCGCTCAGCTCCTGACTGTGCACCTGCTCCTTGAACGTGAGCTCCTCGCGCAAGCTCTGGATGTTGTTCTCCAGGTCGACCCGTACCAGCGTCTCGTGCTCGTAGTCCTTTCGCATCTTTTCGAAGGTGCGGCGCAGCTTGTCTGCCTCCTTTTCCGACTCCCGCAGCTCGTCCTGTAGCTTCTTGCGCTCCGAGCTGACCGTGTTGTAGTTGGCGGTCAGTTCGATGCAGCGTGACTCGTTGGCGCGCGCCTCCTTCTCCAGCTCGCTAAGCTCCTTCGTTCGGCGGTTCAGCTTCGTGCGGAGCTGCTCGTTCTCCTCCCAGTACCGTTTGGCATCGATCTCGACCTTTGCCTTTTCGCGTGCCGTTTCGTCGAGCAGCTTGCGGGCGTCCGCCAGCTCGTGCTCGTAGATCGCCTTCAGGCCGGACACTTCTCGGCCGGCCGTCTCCTGGAAGGTGGTCAGCTCGAGGGAGAGGCGAGAGTTTTCCTGCTCCAGGTAACGCACACGCTCGATGTAACACGCCAGCCGGTCGTTCAGGTTCATCAGACTGTTCTTTTCGTGCAGCCGACTGCGGCGTGACGGGCTGAGAGCCGTTTCGGACGATTCCGAAGCGCTCGACACGGTCGATGCGGACGACGAAACGGACTGGGCACCGCTCGGTGTCTGGGCCGTGGTGGAGGACGGTTTTGCTGCCGGTTTCTTCATTTTTTGCGACATTTTCGGGCGGTGTGGTTCGTGTGTAAAAATGGAAGCGGCCGGAACGGATTAACCTCAACGATGAAGACGCGCCCTTTCGCGTGGTTCAAACGCGATCACTCGTATTACAATTGGTATATTTTCTTCAGCTGATCCAAATGCCTGTATTCGGATACTGAGTGCGTTTTAGAAAGGGAAACACTAAGCACGATCGTCACATTTGCGATTTCGTTTTACTGCTTGATAATCGTTCGCCACCGGAATGATGCGTAGCACACATGTACAGCATCTGGAATGAAGTACAAGATTGAGGCTTTTGTTTCAACGCAGAAAGTTCAATGGCGGTTTGGCAAATGAATCCCAACTCGCCAACTTTCGAAGATCAGTGGTTTTAAACATGCGTGGAATAGATTATTCGATCGGATTTCTTTCAAATTTTCGTTCGTTTTACAACAATTTAAGTTTTTTTTAGATTTGAAATTGCTTTCTCTCTTATTTTAAAATTACTCATGGGTTAAGTATCTTTCGACCACAGTGCAGAGCTGATGAGCTTTCGAGACCGAATCTACTGTAGCAAGTATACTGTGGGAAATATTTTTATTTTAATTGCAGTTTCATACCGCACCTTCCCAAAACAATACCGTTCCATTGAGTCCAACCCATATTCCCACCACGTGGGTAATTGCATCAGTTGCACCGATCCGATCGGCAATCACGCTACAACGATCTACTTCAATCACCGTCGCCCCATTGCACAATCATAAGGGAGTCCTTTTACAGATGCAAACGGTTGATCGTTTGCCCGTTTGGTGACGCCCGTGCCAATTAACCTTGAGCCGTGTCTCTGGACGATTGTGGCCACATACTCAACGGTCGGCCAACAGAAGGGGCTGGCTTTAAACTTGATGGATAATGGTTGGATGATCGCTTAGTCGATTGTTGGACGACGCGTAGATCCGTTGATTTCATTACGCCTTCGCTAGCTCCGGAAATCTCTCGCGTGTTGAAGCTCTGCCAGAGAAAAATGCGTTTCGCACGATTAATAAGCTGGACGCTAGCTGTAACGAGTGTGGCCGGTAATCGCCATGCGGAGGAACCGAAAACGTTTCCTGGGTAAGCATCGGCTCTGGGAACTGCGAGTCGTAAAAACGTTTGCTTTCGGAGATTTATAGTGCGTTTTTTTGTGTTTCCGTTCTTTATCGCAGAGCGTCGTTAGTGCTACCGGCCGTGCTGCCCATTCTTGGCACGATCCTTCCCTCGCTCATACCGGGCGTTCCGGGTCCACCGGGAGCGCTCCCAGGAGTTTCCTTGTCTCACTCGACGTCCATCGCCACCTCGGTGCACAATCGACCGATCGCTATAAGGTGAGACCAGCTTGAATATTCTAACGCTTTTAATGTGTCATAAACCGCACTTGATGATGTGTTTTTGCAGCCATAGTGGATCGGTTTCGACGAACGGAAACACGGACGCTGGTTCGGGCGCCGCCGCCGGCTCGACGCATGGATCTGTGACGGCTGAGAGCGCCGCTAGTACCGGCCGGAAAACTGGATTCTCCAAGTCGCCCTTGTTGAGTAAGCGATGGAGCAAGTTTTTCAAGAAGCTTGGCTAGACGTGGAACTCATCCGAAAGGGTGCAGACCGAACTGAAGAACGAAAACTGTGTGCAAAATTTAAAAGAAAATAAATAGTCTTTAGCGATTTCCTGAAGTTCAGGGACACTATTTTTATTTTATTAATCGGTAAATCGTTTAGCACTACCGTACGCGATGAAAGCCGGAAAAAAGTTCTCGTGTGTGTATGTGTGTGTGTTTTTTGTGTACCTCCCGTAGCTGTCAACCGGTCCTCCATTTTGACAGCCGAACGGTCGGTCGGTATTTTTCTGGTTGCACAGTGGTCGCCACAAGTCTTTAGTCTTGATCCACACATAAATCAATCATAAAAAAAGAAGAGTGGTCATGTAGCCGGTTGCTGTCGCTCTTGTCCCTCGAGCCCAACGTCCATTTGATGAATATAAAGCTTATTAATTGGACACCGGTTATGGGCCATTGTTTAGCTTTGGGGAAATCCCTGTCTGAACGGCCCGAAAGAACCGGTGTGTCTGCGCTTCTAGAATCGTGAAAGCAAACCCTCCCGAGGATCGCCGTTACATCCGGGATCAATGGAGTAAAGCATTTTAATATATATTATATTTTTTTTTAATTGAAGAAACAAGCAATATTCAAACTGATTTCCCTCGTCCTCTTATCGAGAGCTCACGTGTGTGTATGTGTGCCGGCATGAGACAATCTCAATGTCACGATCAGCACACCCCAAACCCCACCCCAAAGAGGACCCTTTAGAGGTGAATGACTGTCGGTGGCTGGGGGCTTTGTTGTTGTTTTCGAAACCGGTGTGTCCTTCGCCCTTACAACTACGACACCCGACTTGTATACCTCCCGACTAGTACGACTACCGTACCCGCAAACACGCAACTGAAACTTCAATGCCAATCGTCACCGATCGTCAAACAAAAGGCCCCTGAAAACGAACCAAGAATCAACGTTTGTTTTAAACTCACCCCAGGAGGCCGGCTTTCGCTCATTTGCGTTGACCGAAAGTCCCCCTTTCTCGATCAGATCCGTTCCAAATTTCTTCACTCTTCTGCCTTTTTTTTTCGCCAACATGCTACCACAAGACGCAAGCGAAAAAAAATCCATACCGGCTTCGCACTGCAGCAGATATGAACGATCAGCGATTATGCAGATCGCGGTAAGCGTACACCCCACACCCATGAGACGAACCGGTTTGCTTTGTTGTTGTTTAGTGTCTCGCTGTTTATCTACTTTGGCGTTTTTTTTTGCTTCTTCTCTCGATCACACGCGCCTCACACTCAATGCGCGGCCGGTTTTGCGGTTCTTCGCGATCGACCCGTTGTATAAAACAACCTCCCTAGCCGCGGTTGCGTTCCATTCTCGTGCCCGACGTTCGTGGTGCGTGTCATCTTCTCGATCGAGTGTTTCTCTCTCTCGCAGTGTGTGATTTTTATACTCCAACATAAGCGAGAATCTGTTTGATTTGTGCCGCTAAAGTTGTGTAGTTCAGTGTAAGTGGCTGAGCGTGTGCGAACAGAGCGATAGGAGACTGTGTTACATCAACTGAAGCCGTTTCTGTAATCTCAACCTCTGTGTGTTGACCTCTATATGCTCTACAAGAAAGTGCATCTTGCAGTGGAGCCTTCCAAAATGTGCAAAATGCAGTGCAAAAGAGAGATGGGAAAAACAATTGATAAATAAATTTTGAGTTCGGCGATAGGAAAAGAGTGATTTTTGAAGCCAATAGAAACCTCCTGAAAATAAGAACGTAAAATCCACAAACATGATTTTCGGTACCAGCAGAAGTATGAGGAACTGTGTTGATAAACCTTGGTGACTTGGTGACGCTGTTGGGTGTAAATGAATGTGCCTAATGCCGGCAATGCTGCTGGTCTTGACCGTGAAAAGCGATCCTCACTCACGGACAAACATCGTGTGCCGGCATGATCGCAGATGACCTCAAATTGAAAAAAGCCTCGCTATAGACAGAACTACCCTAACCGATGGCGTTCTTCTTCCGATGTTGGCTTGGACATTGTTGAACCGGTTTGGGGGTTTTGGTCTCGGTTTGCTATCGTCCGAGTCCCAGCTCGGCCTGTGTTGCTGCTCTTGCACGATTTGGGGAAGTACAGCGAAACGTTGATCGCACAGAACAGGTTTCCGTGGCCCACCGTTTGCTGATGAAATTTGAATATGCTCGGGGTTCTTGGGAGATAAAATTATTAAAACACAGTGTGACGATGGTTTTAAGTAAGTGCAGAGTGGGTAAGCGACGAACGTGACTGTGATTTAGTGCCGGCAGGAGAACAATGGGACTTCAACTATGCGAACAGTGCTGTGGATTTGCACCTAGTTACGGTGGACATGAATCTAAATGCTATGCAAATAAGTGAAGACTGTTCAGACAGTGGTTGAGACGTTCTTACGTCGAACGATCAACAAACTAGCCGAGCCCTGAAATTTTACCGGCAAAGTTCTCCGGAGTGACCGTTATTGTGTTTGTGTTTTTATTTATCGACAACAATAATGATTGGGATTGTTAAATTTGGGCAATTTGTTAAAGCTGTTAATCCGTTTACTTTAGTGCAATATTATTTTTTATAAGTTATGAGCCATATGACATATTGGTCTTATCTGTCCAATTCAGCGAGACTCAACTCGCAAACGCTCGCCACTCGCTCCTTTTTTTGGCAGTTAGCGTCTTCACTTCCCTACCGTCGTGTGTTTGTTATTTACAACGGATGACTAATTTCCTACCATTCTCCTCTTGCCATTCGACCCGCCAGTTGAGCTAAGCGTGCTGAATTGTTTGAGCTGTTATTTTTATGCGCCTTCAGTTACAGTTCAGCTGTTGAGCGCGACGCGGGTGATATCATACACATTAAGGTTGTTTTTAAAACACGCCTCAAATTACCAGTTAGAGTGCAATCCGTTTGAGTGAGATGAATCCGGCAGGCAACGGCGATCAAAGAAGGTTGGTGTGCGGTTTTGGGCACCATAAAGATCGCCTTTTTTGTGGGTTCTTTGCAAGTTTTTGGGGCCTCGCTAAACCTGTTAAATTCGAAGGTGGTTTTTTGGAGTGAAAGTAGCAATTCACGGCACGAGATGGGAGGACTTATTTGGTGTGCTAGATAACCGGATCTTCGGTCTGCGTCATCTTCGATGGCCACCAAGCGAGGGCGTCCATTCGAGACGAGACTATTGAACTTGTGGACAATGTGCTGTGTTGTGGATTTTTATAGGTTTTTGTTTGTTCCTTCCTTGTAGGTAATTGAACAAAATGAAGTTTCTTGTGCTGTGTACGTTCATAGCAGGTGCTGCTGCAGGTAAGATCACCTAACGCTATCCCATCCACCACCAATCTAATGGATGTCCCGCTTAATGTCATCCTTTCAGCTTACTCCAGCTCAAACTATCGGGATGCCAAAGCGACAGGTCTTTATAATCAAGTCTCGGTTGGAACCGACTATGCTGACAAGTTCCCCCATGGTAACACAGGTTACAACGGCGGCTACACGACGCACTTCTCCGGTCCGAACGGGGCCGGTGTAGCGACGGGAGCCAGTACCGGCAACTTTGCGCCCGGGTTTGGTGGCTTCCCCGGACCAACCGTAGACTTCAACAACTTCTTCCAGGGCATCCAGGCCAACTTTGCAAAGTAATACTCAAATGTTCTGGGGTTTCGTCAAGGGTGTTGGAGGCTTTGTAGGTGATGGGTTGAGTAAGGCATCTAAGTCGATGGTGAAGGTTTTAAAACTCTATCTCTCTCCCACTTTTTAATAATGCACTCGCTTTCCCGATCATGCACCGTTTAGTTTGAGCCCGTTTAAGCAATAATATTTTAAAAATTTGATAAAAGTCAGCACAGCTTTGGAGTATCTGGCACAAGATCTAGTTGAGTTTCAATTTTGTATTGATCAGTCAGTCGAAATTAGTGCATTTTGTACTATGCTTGATAGAAATCCAAAGTATTAAATGTTACCCAGCACAATACTTTCAGCATCTTCTCTCAGCTCCGCATGAACTGATCGCAGCAAGAATGCTATTTTTATAATCTTTGTTACACATTGCTTTGTTATTTCTGCTTCCTCTTTGGCGGCAATGAACTTGCCTTTTGCATCCCAAAACTGTGTTATGAAAATGACTCTCCAACATTGCGCTCGCGATGATTCTCCCGAAGCTCGATGACGCAATCCTACTCCGAACCGGGAGCGACGGCATCAGCGTCAGCATCATTCCTGGATCCCGCATGGCGCAGACCGACGTATCAGCAGCTCAAGTAAATGGCAAAAACAAACCATCCCCTCCAGACAGCACCGATCGTGAAGCATGTGCATGCACAACTCATCAATTTTGGCAACCCTGTTCACCTTGAGTTAACCTTAGCTTAACCCTCTGGACGATCTATTGGATCAAGCAGGGCGTTGACGAGATATCGAGTAGGATCTTCATCTATATCCATCAAATCGGTCGGTCGTGCACGAACGATGACGAGTGGCGAAGATTTATGACTTCCGGGAGAAGTTCTCGATCACTCTGTATGGGAACTGTATATGCTGTTTTGTTGTTCTCTAGAATCCAGATGACAGGTTCATATGCACGATCGTGAGAAGTGATCTTTCCCGACTAATGATCAAATTAAAGAACCCATCGTAACTACCATTGAGTGAACCAATTCTATGTCTAACAACATCTCCACAAAACCATTACGTTTCCTCTCTTTTTTAATGTTTTGTAGAACATGTGTGATCTCTGTTGGTAATTCGCGATCTTCAAATGGGCAGCTTTAATAATAATGTTTATGTTGACCATTCCTTCCATCTCTAGCTTGTATCAGCAGCAGTTTGCTCTACAGCAAGCTCTGTTCCAGCAACAGCAAGCAGCGTTTAATGGAGCCTTCGGCGGTGCTGGCTTTGGTGGTGCCGCTGCTGGTGCTGGAGCCGGCACCGGCTTTGGTGGTTTCCCTGTGTATGGACCCGGCTTTTCTGGCGGTAGTAACTATGTGAACAATCGTTTTCCCACGGGCGGCAACTTTGGCGGTGCCAGCTCTTCTGCTTCGTACGGACCGGGAGGATTCCATCAGACGGCTTCAGTCTATCCCGGTAATCCGGTAAGTTGAGTTGAATTTTAAGGCTGTTCGACTCTTGCTAACGCTTTGTACTTCATTCTTGCAGGCCGTACCCAATGTGGACACTCGTTTCGGCGGATCAGAGCAGTCGACTAGCTTCCAGAACGGCAAACCAGGTAAAGAAGAGGATCTTATAAGGGATCGTTGTTTTGTTTACTGACAGGCGTAGAAAATATTGCGCACTTTTACGCTGAAAATAAAACAGATAACGACAGACATAATACTAGCGATCATGGGAAATCCCAAACAGTCTGGCATTGATTGCAAATAGCTACGCAAAACACTGATATTTGGGCTTTTTGCTTCTCGCCTGCTTTCCTGTAGGATTCGTCGGCGTGTCAAGCTTCTCGTCGTCCTCCAACATCAATGGCCAGACGCACCGTGAAGCGGTGACGACGGTGAACGATAATGGCAAAGTGACGACCCATCGCGTCCACTCCTAAACTGCTTTTTACTGCCTGCGCCGAACAACAACATCTACGACTACCCTCTGAGAGTGTGGTGACTACAGCAACGAAAAGAAAAACCTTCTCAGGATCAAACGGAGCAACTGGAATGCGAACTACTGATGTGCTGTGCCGGCGATAGAGTGCGAGGAAGATCGTCCACCGGACACTAAACGTGTTTGTGTGCATGTGTGTTGCGAACAAGAAGTACTTATGCTAACACTTTTACTAAGCATTTTGATAATTTTATACGATATGTAAGTGACTCACTGACTCTAGTGATCGACAATAAAGCTGAAGAGATATGATCAAGCTGAAGTACAGCCCGTGTTCGTCTTTGTTTCCTTCCCGAGCTGCTTCATTCAGGGCGTTCATTCATCCACTCAACCTTGCAAATATATTAATGACAATGGCTGACCTAGACCGAGTTAGCGTTTACTGACATCATACACCACGAGTGCCTCCTGCAAGGAGCAACTTCCGCCGGCGGTCAGCTGATAAGTGAACCGGTTGCTTCCTGGAATATCACCACGAGCAAACAATTAGAAGGCTACTCGGCCAAATGGCACATTGGATCGTGATGCTGGTGTAGTCGCAAAATGCAGGATGGGACACATATTCTTTTCCACTCTCTCTCTCTCTACCTCTCTCAAATGGTGCCGCTGATAACGCGTGTCAATCGATACGGTTGAGGTCATCCGAGAGCTACGGAAGCACCAAGCATGCGAAGCAACTAGAACGTCCCGAACGGAACTCGACTTTAGGCGTGCCTTATAACTTCCCGTCGCAGTTGTATAAAGGTTTCAGTACGAGTCGAACAGCTCAAGCGAGTAGTACACGTGGATTGGATTAACGCAAACTATAGGCTCCATACAGACTGGGAGCATACCGTGGATCAAACCTTATAGTATTGAGTAAAGAGTGACATCAGTGGAATCCTTAACAAGTAAGAGATCGAGGCAAAATGTGGAAAAGCTGTGTTGTGTTGGGTGTCCTTCTACTGGGATACAGTAATGCAGGTAAAGCAACACGGTTTTCTGTGATATGTGTGAAGATTTAAGCGTTTCAATACAGCATAGTACATGATACTCAGTACTCAAAATGCATGTGTTGAAACATGTGCTTCTCGTGGTGGAGTTCCATTAACAATCATCTACTTGTTGTGGTTAAGAGATTAAAGATTAACGTGAGTTGAGGCACACACAAGAACGTCATAGCACATTTTTAGTCTTATCGCCATCGTGTGTAAGCCACCGCCTATCGTCTATCCGCCTGGCAGGTTCTAGAAGCGGTGAAGTGATGTACTACATCCGTGAAATTGGAATTCATCGTAGTTAATAACGAGTGTTTCCGTTTTCAATGTCTTCCTCAGGCATCGCTTCCTGGAGTGAGGATATCTCAGTGCATAACAAGTAAGTGTGGATGAAGCAAAAGGTTTCTGCTATGTTCGGCTGTAGTCTTACTCAGTAGTTTAACGTCTCGCTGTTCATTTCTGTTCTGTTCTTGCATGCTTTTTGCTTGTGTATCTGGTTCTTCTTTTCCTTTAAAGTGCGGCCGTTACTGGAATGTAAGTATTCCGAGATACCTTCCACAAACAGATTGAATTGTAACCGCAATCAAATCTTATTGTACGTTACCAACTCACTTCCTTTCTTCTTGCCACCAGACACTACTCCCAGCACGAATCGTCGGTGAATGCAGCTCGAAAAGCGGCAGCAGTGCGTTTGCAGCAGCAACAAACAGCGGCACTAGTGGCGAGTGGTGGAAGTGCATCAGGGCCCTGTGATGCTATCTGCCGCAGCAGTTACGTCTCCGAAGCTGGAAGTGATGCGGAAACGATTGGTCAGGGTATCGTGGGCTTTACATCCGCTGGAACCGGTGCGGTTGGATCTTCGCAGAAATATTCCGCTAGCTCTTCGCGTATGTCCGAGTCATCTATTCAGAATGTTGCCGTCCCGGTCGTCTATCCAGCCGTTGCATCCACTGCAGGCACACGATCGAGCTACTCCAGCTCGTCCTCCTCTCGGCAGCAGAAGGTGCACAGTACTTCCGGCGTGGCACAGCCCGTTGTGGGCGCTCTGTACAGTGCCGATCATGGACTAACCCAATCGAATGTTGTGCAACCCGGGGTATATTCCGTTGCCGGACCTCAAGCGCATGCCTCCCAAAGCAGTTACGAACGATCGAGCAGCGAACGAACGGTAGTAAACCGTCCAGTGGTTAACAGTGTTGTGCTCACCCCTGTTCCGGTGGCCGGTGCTAGCAATACTTACAACGCACGATCGAGTTTCGCTGCTGCTTCCAACGAGCAGCAGGTGGTGCAACCGGCCGTATACCCGACAGCTAACAGCGACTACTCGAGACGCTACGTGGCGCAGCAAGATCACACCCAGTACCGACAGTATCCCTCCACGTCGAACACGTACGTTCTGTACTCGAAGCCGATCGCCTCTTCCGTTCAGTACTACGCACCGTCACGTTCGCGCACCGAGGAGTCTGCATCCAGCACGTCGTATGACGCATCCGGTCGCGTGGTCAACCTGAACGTCGTCCAACCAGTCCAACACTCGGAGCGAGTCAACGAACAGCGATCGCAACAGCGTGCCGAATCGGTGCAAACGGTGCAACGCCAGCAGGATCTTTATCCCGTCCGAGGTTCGTACGATCATCAGGAAAAGGAAGCAGTACATCACCAGGAGGACGAGTACGAAGATATCGTAGATGGCATTTCGACTGAGCGTCCTGTAAGACTTCCAACCGCTTCATCTGCATCTTCCCATCGCCGTACTGAGCAGCAGAATTCTTATGTCCGCACGGGATCATACGTTCCCAACACTGGCTCGAGCACACGCTACAGCACAGCTCAAACGGCTGAAGCTCAACGTCGTCAGACTTATCACTCCGCACCCAATTACGTCGCTCCAGTTCCCGTAACTGGTTCCGTTTCCTCCTCGAAGTACGAAAGTGCTGCCGAGTCACAGCAACGACACGTCCAGAATCCCCTGCCAATCGTGGTACAACCCGCCCCGGTAAGCGCTTCCTCGACCGCCTCCCGATACGCTTCCTCAGCACACGAACATCGTACGGGAGCTAGCGGACCTGCCTACTACGCCCCAGCGGGATCATCCGCTTACTCCTCTAACGTCGCGGCAAGCTCGTCACACAACAGTCGGTACAAGGCTGGAAGCGGTGGAGCCTTCGTGCACTATCCCATCACGAACGATGAGTTTGGCCGACGGTTCGGTGCTGTCGGGGGATCGGGAGGATTCGGTGCGGACACGGATCTGCAGGACATTATGAGTGAGGCGGAGGCGCTTGCTCGGTTGCAGGCCCAGAACGTGCACAATGGAGCGGTGACTGGAAGTGGAACGATCGATGCTGACACTCGGTTTGGTGGTGACTCTGAGGGATTGGGCACGATGCCGGGTGGCTATAAGCGTACCAAGTCGTGGTCCAGCAGCTCCAAGTGGGCGTCGGAACAGCGTGTAAGTAGAGAATGGTTGATTGATCGTTTGACAGTCCTTTAATAATGTTTTATTTGTATCCTTCCTTTAGTACGGCGAAGATGGCAAGCCCAAGACGTACAGTATGCTCTCAACGGCAGAGAGCGAGAAGCACAACATAAATGGAAAGACGACAGGATACAAAGCGGCCACCACGACGCTGGAGGATGATGGAAAGGTCAGCACGTACAGTCTGCACACCACGTAGAGCATTTGCTTGCGTTGTTTCGTTATTGTTGATGTAATTAAGCGTTAATTTATGTAGCACGTAAGACACTTGACCAATAAAACTGGAAGACATCTCGAAATTATTGAAATCGGATGTAAATGTGTTCCTTATATTAAATAATATAGATAAACAAACAAACCATTTTTGGTGATTGGATGGTACAGAAGTCTACTAATCGGTTGGGTTTGATACCATCATCTTTTACATTTGTTTGCTTCCTCCATGATACATAGTATCTGCTGTACATAGTATCTGCTTCTAAGCAGAACTGAAGAGCCTTTATATGAAGAAGGTTCTAAAGACGGTGTTGTACGAAAGATGTTGGATCCGTGTCGCAAAGTTGACAGTGTCAACCTGTTCTAAGTGCGGAGCAAAGGACACCTACTTCAGGATCGAGCATTTAGTAATCTGAACATATAATCGGGCTAAACAGTTAGGCGATAAAAAAGCAAGAAAACAAAGCTTTTTGAAGAATCCAAACACGCAGCAGACCACAACGTCAATGCACTTTCCTCATCCTTGATCTGCTCACCCATTGATCCTGAACTCAACTACGCTGGAGTTTGTTCAACCACTTACAAGCTCAATGTTAACCTGTTTGTTGATAAGCAGTACCTTTTAAAACCTTGGCTCGCTGGAAAAATGCATACAATTCAGCTAGAAGTGTTTACGTTACGCTTTCTATCCTGATAACTAGGTCACAGACATCAAGCATCGCATTTGCGTGCGAAGATCAGTCGAAGATTGAACGCAAAACAGTACGGATTGCTGCACGCTCCCGCGACTTGTGGTGATAATGCGAAGATCGTTGTTAGCTGTGGTGGTGATCGCACTGCATGTTGGAACTAGCGCAAGCTGTAAGTAAGCATCCACTGGTTAATGTGTTTGTTATACAGCGTTTTGTGTTTGCTCCTCTTTACAGCTCCAATTTTGGACTGGGGAAAACAGGATGGAGGCGGTTTGATTAAGTAGGTGTTCTATACTAGAAGCAATTATGTTCAAAATCCATTACACCTATTTCCGGTTCTTTCTTCATTTAAAGCAAAGTGGCAACATTGAAACAAAATGTGTACGAAAAGAAGCGTGAGTTCCTGAACGGTATCAATGAGCGGGTTTCCAAAATGCTTTGGATTCCACCGTGGTCCACAACAACTACGGAGGAAACGCCCGTCAGTGCATTACCCCAGCATGATCCAGTGCCCGAAAATCCTAGCATCTGGTGGTGGCAAACTACGGAAAAACCCACAACCAGCACCATTACCATCGATCTACCTACCTATATGCCGATCTTGTCTACGACATCCTCTCCATCAACTCCACCCACGATGAGAAATCCCTCTGGCAATGATCGTCTTGTCTTTACCGGAGCGGATACGAACGAACTGGAGCTACCGAATGTTTATATGGTAAGCATACACAAACACCAACTTTTACATATTAATAGGTCTTATCTTAACTATCTGGACACTGGTTTATTTCTTCTACACAGTACGCACGGAGCAGCTTCATTCCGCCGGAACTTCGGCTAACAGATTCGATGGAGTACGTTGGTCCCGTTGCAGGCCGTGGTCCTCCAGTGCCAGATCCTCTCTCCAACCGATTAATTGTAGTATAGAGCTAGTTTTGATGCAATAAATCCACCATTTCACCGCTGCTTAGTCTTCATCTCCTGTACACTGGGACTTTCCTTCGACGCACTAACGCTTTCGTCCGATTCTTCCGATCGGTGTCGT
Organism: Anopheles epiroticus; assembly: GCA_000349105.1. Lineage (NCBI taxonomy): Eukaryota > Metazoa > Arthropoda > Insecta > Diptera > Culicidae > Anopheles > Anopheles epiroticus. The sequence goes on along the minus strand of KB672064.1, from coordinate 372,562 downwards.
TGTCCAGGGTTTGCAGTGAAGTCGGGTAGAGGAAGGACAGTTACAGTGACCGCATGATTGCATCCAACCAGTCCAAGCACTTCCATTTCCTCCATTTGATCCATATCGTTAGACGTGGGTGCTGTAAGTATGCATGAAGAGTGATCGCTAGAGACAAGATCTTTTAAACATAACACGGTAGAAGAACTTTACCTGCACTAGCGTAAGTAACTAGCGAGAGCAGCAATACTGAACTTATCAACACAACCAGTTTGTACATTTTTAACGAAATTCTTAATACACACTCAAAATTCAAAGTCAAAACACACTTAGCCAAGCCGCGATGCGTCCCGCGATGTGATCGAGCGTCGAGTGATTTGCATCTGCGTCGTTCGAACCTCGCTCTGATGTCTTATCAATTTATTGGAGGTCGGGTACTGGAACGACAGCCCCGTTGTGCATGTGTGCGTCGATGTGTCTATCGGCGCTTAGAAACCCTTCCCAAACCGCCCGGCCAGTGTGTTGGTGATCGGGAGGGCCACCGCTAAACAACGGGAAGCTGCACACACAGGTGACATAATGCTGGAACGATCAACCGGGATGAAGCAGGTTTGTGTGCGATGATCGCATCCCCAAAAAGGGAAGGTGCATACCAGATAAAGGGATAGAAAATCTTTGGTAGAAAAAAGTGTGTCAACTTTTATTGATCATTTTGATACGCACAGACGAAAAAGAAAAGAAATAAAGTTGTTTGAGGTTGCTTTCCCCGCATCGGGAGTGAAAACGGGAAATGCACTGCAGCGGCCACTTTCTTATAGACTAGTAGGGGTGATCTCGAGGGCGGCAGGCACGCATGATGGGTTGGTGATCGATGTGCCTCTGCAACGAAAACGTGAAATGCATTCCGCTACGAGTGGATCGATCGATAGTGCTGCTGGTGCGACGGTGGCGAATGGATGGCCGAGGGGATGTCCACTTTGTTGTCGACGGTGTTTCTCGGAGGCGGGTGGGCGGTCGGGTGCAGCGTTCCCGTGCCGGGCAGGACGGGATTGGATGGCGCACGTGCACCCCACGGCTGGTAGATGCTGCAGTAGCACGGTTTCCAGTCACCTGCATGATGATGAGCATGCTCCGCCGACTGCGTCGGATACTGCTGCTGGTGGCCCACATTGTACGGGACGTAACCCTTGTAGTACGGTGGCGATCGATGTTGCCCTACGGTCGAAACACAGAGAGGCACGTTTCACATGAGGAATGGATCGATCGCTATCGTGCGGTTTTGACAGTTTGAAGATACTTTGTTTCGTGTTACGAACGAGGGAAGCATCACGCAGCATCACAGGCACAGCAACTTACCTGCATAGTCATAGTCTACCCGACGCAGGTACGGTCTCTCCGTGGTCCAAACGGCTGTCACCGTGTGCGTAGGATAGTGCGCATTCCAGCCATCGTACTCTCCACTGATACGGTTACGATCGTCACTGCCCGGTCCGTAAAAGCTAGTCACCGTAGGTCGGTGATTGTACGTGACGATCGGTCTGGTGCCGGAATGCGAAGCAGTGCCTCGCGTGGCCGTTGGTTTGGGCTTTTTGGTGGAAACTCCCGCCATACCCTTGAACACCGGAATGCTCGCATTGTCATCGTCCTCACCGTTTGTCCCTTTCCCGTTCCCATTACGATCCTTTTTGTCACCACCACCGCGAATCACATCCACATTGCCCGCTCCACTCTGTCCATTGCGATCCTTCTTCCCATCGCGATCACTTGCCCTCGTATCGTTGGCGGACTCTTCCGAAATTTCGATCGTTATATCCGTTCGCACACCAACCGAGGGCCGTTCGACCGATTCCGATCCCGAGCTTCCCGAGCTGCCCGAGCTCGACTCATCGCTCTTCGTTTCCGGCTGCGGCACACGCTTCAGCTTCTGCGTATCAACCGTCACCTGTATTTTGGGATAGTTTTTGTACACACTCACGAACCCACCGTTGTTCTCGTCGTTCAAATCGTCCGCCTCGGAAAAGTCCACTTTCCCCGATGGAGTCACTGCGTGGCAGGTGTGGAAGACGAAAGCAAGAAGGGCTAAGGTGCCCCAAAAGTAGCACTTTGTACTAGGAAGAACCATTTTGTTTTCACTACACCACTCACTTGAACGCCCGCCGGTCACTTGGCTAATGATATCTACGCGCCGTAAGCGACGAACCTCAACTGCCAGTCGCGTTGACTACTGAATAATGTTTCGCGTGCAAAGAACAGCAATTCCCGCAGGTCATTCTCTGACCACGAGAGGGTGCCGTCTTGCTTTTTGCGTGCTGCCTGATGAGTGATGTGGAGGGAAGAATTGAAGAGCCGCATGGGAAATGACGCGCACGCGAGAGGGAAGGGAGAATCTGAGGAGACCTCTTGAAGTGGGAGAATCGTTTGAAGAATTTGAAAGCTAAGATTACTGAGTAGAGTTTACTGAAGTATGGAAATTGTTTAAATGACTTCTAGTTCAGTAGAGTGAGCCCGAAAGATCTGAAACCCCCATTGAGCATTAAATCATATGATCAAAAAAGCTCATTATTCATCTCATCATTTCACTTTCAGTTAAGTGTAATTGCAGACAATATCTGATCATCGAGGAGTTATCTCGTGCCCATCACTATTCAAACAAAATCGCATTGATTGGACATGCAATTTCCAACTGGATGCTGATCTTACCTTCTTATTTTGTAGTCGATCTCACCATTGACATAAATTGTTTCCATAAATCACACCAAGTGGCCGTCACTTTCCTCGTCCCCGACTACTTGGCAAGAAAACCACCGATATGCTTCTAGACTTTGCACGAATTTTCCACTCCAACACATCGTAAATTGCTTCCCGGCTTTGCATAAGCAACCAGCCGCCGTGTTTTCAGTTTCGCTTGAATGGTCGTGTGGAAAGAGGAGAGATCGTTTTGCGGCATGAAAGATAAAATCAATCGAATTCTACGATGTCAACCTGTGGCATTCCCCTGGTGGATGAGTGGGGAGATGTGTCAGAGGAGGAAATTGCGTGAAATTCTCGCTCGCGAAGCGTTAACACGGGAGAATAAATCACCTTTTCGGTTTGCCGGGTCCCTGGTGGTGAGACTTTAGAACGAACGTCGGGTCATCGAGTGACATTCAATTGCTTCGGAGCGTCTAGGTCTAATCCGTCGGCATTGACGAGGCTGGCACCGCGGCAGCCACAGCGCGTCACAGAGCCCGATGGTCGATGGCCAAGGTCAGGGGTGAGCTGAATTTATGGTCAATTGTCATTGTTTCGCGTAACTCCGCGGTGCCACGATGCGGCGGTGCATCGCGTTAACCAACTAACGACGCCACAATCGTAGTTTTCCTCGGGCGAAGATGGCTCGGAATGGCTAGATGTTCTCATGCTCTGGGTGTAGGGTGTAGTGAAACTGTTAGAAGATTTAAAGATAGCTCATCGGTTAGATGCATTAGTTGAGTTGTTGGTGGGAAGGCAAATTCAGTCATAGGTGGGCTTTCATCACCTCCTTAGTAAGAAGGTACACTTTTGAGTGTATTTTGTTTCACTTTAACAATTTGTATCTCAAAAACCGTTTCACAAAAGCAAAAGAGGTGAATGAAACTCATCTCCATTTTATCATCCCAGCCCGCTCGACCTTGAGTAAATGAAACGGTAGAGTCGAATTACCCGGTGCCACCTAATTCTCTGGTCATTAATATTAACTTTATACTCACATCCGGTCCACGATTACAAATCCCACCGGAATTGGCCAGTCGTACCAAATGCTCGGACACGATCACCGTCTCGTGAACGACGCAGATCGACGCAAAGATCTGCTGTTGTTCCCATCCATCATAACAACACGTCCGATTGCGAAGTCATTACGCGCCGGACTCCTCAGCACATTGTCAGATTTACTTCGTCTTCGTCAGACAGTCACATAAAGCAAGAAAAAACAGAATTTGTCGGGGAAGGGTTAGCTTTTTTGGTGTTGTTGCTGCTACACACCCTGCCCAGCAAAGAATTGAAATAATAAGTCACTAAACCGACAACATCCGGTAGAAGCGCAAAGCACCAGAACGGATACCTTTGGCCCCAAAGAGCGTGGTGCTTTACTATTTTTTTGTTGTTGTTTGTGTTACGATTTTGATGAGCAACCAGATGGTTGTAGGCGACGCTCAAGATTCGCATGAGCCGTTTAAAATAGCCCAGAAAACGAAAAATATTTGCAACAATAAGTTTTCGCATCGCGTGAGAGTCTGTCGACGGCCCTTTCGCTGCGGCTGAACCTTGGCCGATTTCAGTTGACAGCGCCGTTAGGCTGCACGGAGCATTCAATCATAATGGTGCTTTAACGTTTCGTTAATTAAAGGCAGTGATCTTCACATAAACAGTGTCCGTTCTATATTTCTCAATCGCTGTGCGTGGGGATCTCAGAGACCTTTGGAAAAGCCTTGCCATTTTCACTCTTTTAATCGTACAGGCGGTTTTGTGAAGGAATGGATTGTTCTGGAGGACGGCCGTTAATTTATGCTATTTCGACACAAACGATAACAGGAGGAAACCCAAAATGAATGCCCAAGATCTCTAGCTCCAGCCAAACTTTCCAAAAGGGACAACACAAACGATCTTTATTTGCTGAAAATACAATTTCGAATGTAATGAAGTGTCACCATTGCAAAGTAAATCAAGACCTAAATTCACGTCACCAATGGCAACGGCAAACACCCTCTTGAGCTCCGAGAACGGCAAGATAAGTTCATTGTGCGTCCGTAAAACACAATAAAACTGGATGGATAAGAATTGCCGTTTTGTCGCTTGCCGAAAACGCTCAGGGCAATAGACGGAAAACTCGCCATCGTCGGCGTCGGGAAAAGTGTAGAAAAAGGGAACGTTTACCGCAAAACCACAAAAGCCACAGTGTGTCCTGGACATGGGCAGGCCACACACAGAGGACGGAGGAGAGAGTCGGAATGCCGAAAAACCGAAACAAATCCTGTGCCATTTGCAGACATGAAACTCCTAACGAGTGGGATTGTTATTAAAGGACGGAAAGGGACAGGACTTTGGTCAGATTTTTCCCCGTTTTTTCAGCAATTGCAGAAAGGGAAAACAACAAGAAAAAAACTAAAAGGACGCAGGGCAATTGCGTCCATTGCGTCGTACTGCTTTTCGTTAAAGCCGCCAGTCCCTTACCTCCTTACTGTAGCGTGCGGTGTTGCGCACTTCAAATTCACACCCGGAACATAATTCATGGAAAATGGTTTTTATCATTAGGTTGTAAAGTATCCCGTTTGGCTGGCCTGAGCCGCCGCGTGCGTTGGACAAAATAGAGCATTTGGGGGAAAAACAAGGGATTCTCGGGATAGTAGACAGCATGCAAAGCTGAAGCCCTGCAGGGCCGGCGAAACAATCGCCCTTCCACAATAGAACAGAAAGGGGAGTGTGGATTTACGCTCCGACGCCTTCGAATGGTCCACGGGGAGTTTTGAAGTGCTGTACAGGAATATCTCCACAACCAAATGCTACACTTTACATGGATTCCGGTCCGATCGAATGGTGCACGGGGGTTCGGAAAAATCAAGGTCCCGGTGTAGCTTAAGGGCGTTTGGCAAGAAGTGCCTTTACCGTAGATTATGATTTTTAATCTGGGAAATTATTTATTCATACACTTGCGTACAACCCGAAACCCACCGAAAGGTAGTCGAGGTGTGCGTTCTTTTATGCTTGGCTGAACCTACGCGCTTACAACCTGAAATGGATTAAAGTGGGTTTGACTTAAGAAAGAGCCCCACACGGTGCCCTATGCTGCAAGTAAACAAAAGGTAGCCTAGCGCTGCTTTGGGTTACACCTTCTAAGGCAAAGGAAGCACTACAATAATTTGCATAATGACGCAAACCTGTTACTGAACGCCACCAGACATTGAACCTGGTGCACCCGTCGGCGTCTTACACATTCGTGTAAGTGAAAAAAGATGCCAACATCCTTGCTTGAGAAGTAAAGATATAAAGAAAAGTAGGATTATCACCATCACCGCCAGGCAGATCGGAATAATCGTCCTTAAGAGGATAGGCACCATTTTTACGACTGCAACAACTGTCGAGTTTCCCTTCCCATTTCCTAGCGGGTTCGGAAGGAGAGCAAAAGTTTTGATTGCAGATGGAAAAACAGCAGCCTAGAATGGTTTTAAAAACGCAAAAAATAACGACAGAAACATGCAATCCTAATCCCATGATAAGGTGACGCACCAGACATCGTAATGGTACGTACAATCCCCTCGATCGGGTGATTGCGGTGGACGCACTTTCTCCGCGATAGTGGTAGAACATCTTTATCGGTGGGGAAACGAAAGCAATGGTGGCTAGGGAGTTTGGATAGGGTGATGAAATTGTAACGCAGCATCAAATGCGCCGTTGTTTCATATTTTATCTGCTCCGTAACACTCCCGCGGGAGATCAGAGCCCTATTGGAGTGTGTCTTGGCCACATTGCCCCTTGACGAATGTCTTAATTGGAATCAATACAGGCGAAGAAACAATGTTGGGGGAGAGAAGCGGGGCCGAGGGGCGTCTTTTTGTTTTTCTTAACTTTAGAATGCCTTAAAACAATTGTAAAATCATTTACGGAGAAAATATTGGAGATTTTCGAACATACTGTATGTGGCGCTATGCAAATTGCATACTTTTGGGCGTTTTGTGAAAAATATTTTCGAAAGTGAACGAAAATCAGTGGAAAATTCTCTTTCTATCTATTTATCATACAGTTCAACATTTCTTTACATACCAACCAGTGAAAAGAGGCTTCTAATTACGTGCTAAAAATAGAAAATAACAACAAACTGCTCCCTTTCGCTTTTAACAACTCGAAAGGCGTGATTAATTTTGCGTGACGTACGGCCCCAGTAAATGAGGCATGCAGAACCGACTCGACCCATGTAAACTACTGCCATCGCACATCGTGAGGAAAAGGAAGACCGTTGACAAAATTTCCAATCATTATCGCCCAGCTTCGATTTTCCGTGCGCTCTCCGGTGCGCTACGAAGACTTCCAATGAACTGTGACAAGTTGAGTTAAGGGCACATGCCCTTTAAGTGAGAAAGGGTGATTTCTTTTTCAATTACCAAACCACCGACTCATATCCACCCGCAAACTCTTCGTTTGTGTGGGCTTCGTTGGACTGTTTTCGCCTCAGACGGGATTCGTACTTCGCTTAAATTCGATTTGCTTCTTCACACGCTCCTATATCCCCGAAAACCCACACACAGAAGTCCGGTCAAACAATCAATCCGGCGCATGTTTGACTTGCCTGACATACTCCTGTCGATCAAACACACACCAAACCGCCCCTTACCCCACCGATCTTCATAATTTAATTCGACACCATTAAAAAGCAATTTCCTTTCGGGGCAACGTTCGGTGAAAATCTCGGCCGGCGGGTTTTTCGGCTGCTCGGTAAGCTCCAGCGGGAGAGTCTACGCCCGGAAGAGCCACAAAAAAAGTGGAAAGATTTAAGAATGATTTCAAAACCTATCCCCCTTGCACACCGAAAAATTCCTTCGCAATCGGCCTTCGCCGCACCAGCTTCCGGGCTGGTGGAAAAATTGAATTAAAATGTTGACAGAACGCTTTTCGCAGGTTTTGAAGGCAGGCGGAATGAGAGGGAACAGGGTGAGGGGCGTAATATTATTTATATATTTCCCTGTGCCCGGCGTAACGGAACATCATGAAGCATACCGAGGACATTGCTATCCATTGCAGTGCAGTGTTGCAAAAAAGCCCCGACATTCGAATAGAGTCACGTTCGGGGTTTCATTTCCTCGTTAAGGCATCCATCGAGGTGGGAAGTGAGAGTGAGAGGATGTGTGTGTGTGTTCTTTGCTTCCTGCTTCCTTCCTTTTTTGTCCTTTCAGCCCGTTTTTGCCATAGCTTCACGTTGCAGGGCAGCAGCAAGGAAGCAAACAGGACACACCCCGGACAGGCATCTGCTTCCATGGACAACAAATGTGCGTGTTCAATCATACGTTATGCGCGCTCAGGGGTGTGTTGACTACCTCAGCAGAATTCTCCACGTCCGCAGTGGCAGTGGCAGTGGAAAACAAAAAAAACACATTCCCGACATTATGAAAATTCATATGTTTTTCCTGTAACGAGCAGACTGTACCGCCGGTCTCGAGTAGAATTACGTTCCTACAACCCTTATGAGATGATATAGATATGTGCTCTGTGACGTCTCAATTTTGAATGCTTTGATAGCGAGGAGCAACATGGAATGTGTGGCCAAGGGAATGAAACTATTTCACGACTTTTGGTTATTGAATTGTGGATTTGCACTTGATGAGAAATGCTAAGAAATGTTTACAATTGCATTATTCATAGCTTTTGTCCATCTCAAGGAACTATACATTGCTTTCAATTCCATATCCTGCTTTAAAAGGCAGAAATTATAATGATATAACATTTAAAATTATGTCCAAAGAAAGGTTGTTCAGCAACAGCAACGACTCATTATTCGCCATTTTATTCCAAATCATATGAGGAAAACCACTCGTAGTGTCTTTTCATAAACGATTCTACACAAACCATATTTTTTGAATTCCAAAATTTCCATTCCCCAAGCGTCTGGTTACGAGTAAAACGCTGGAAGGATTTGAAATTGATCAAGCCCTAAAAGAAAAGGGAAACAGACTTTTCCAGCTCCAAGTAGTGCAATCATGCTACGGCTCTCATTTTCACAATCGAAGCCAAAATCCGTGGGGAATTGCAGACTGAACAAACGTGAATATGAACGTATTAGCAATTGGAGGAAGGAAGGTGGTTTAGCTTCCTCCAGCCAACAAACTCACAGAAAAGAAACGAAATTCCTAACGAACGAATCTCTTCTCGACCGTACGCTCGGCCATTAGCAACGGAATAGGGGAGTAGCAATATTTGTACTGCAACCTTTTTGCTGGCCCAACACTACTCCTCGTCCAAACCCTGCGGTTGAGGTGCTGTTGGTGTTGGCATATTCATAAGTTGTAGAAAAGAGTTCCCATTTTTATTCAAATTTCTTCGCTTGCGAGGCATCCGAGTTTTTTCTTTGCCCTCTCGCCATGTGTATGAATGGCATGTTAACCTGTCCCTAGCAGACGGAAGTTAAATGCCCTAGGAAGCGTCCTGGGGTGGGCGAGAGAAAAAAACGGAATTAAAAACTACATCTCTTAATTCGAAATCTAGGGGTGAAGATGAGATTCCGGTCCCTACTGTCCGAGCTCGATCCAGATGAGAAGACGATGAATATTTCCTGCTGCTATCCCGCTGAATGGCTCGACCCTCTGACTCCTGACTCCTGTGTCCGCCGTGGCAGCAAAGCAATCCCGACAAAGCTAGGCAGCCAAATTATGCTTAATCTTTTGTACCGTACAATGACTCGATTTTTGCGAGGAGGCAAAGGGTGAAGGGGCAGATAGAAATTAAAAGCGAAAGGCGCCCAACTGCAGGGATGCTGTTTGTCTTTATTTTAATTCCTGTCAGTAACCTCTAGCTAGAGGTGAGATTCTTTAGCACCCCGGAGAGCAGGAGGAAGAAAATCATAAATCCTTTTATTGAAATCCTTTTTTCCACCGGAGCATTGACACGAAACTGCTCCATCGCCTTGGTCGCGCAAAGTTCTTACCCGTTGGACGCGTCAGCCGTCCCGGACCTGCTGTGACGGTGCAGGATCATAAATCAACATCAAATTAACGACACCGAGTTTGCATAATGAACGACCTGGAGCTGCTATCCACGGATATCCTGGACCTGCGGACGGTGGACAGATTTTTCCCCATTTCCTCCCCGGGTGATGACTGATGGGCATCAGGCGAGGTTTCCACCCAACGATGCAGTTCCATTTGCATTGTACTCGCTTTGTCGCGGGCTGAGTGCAGTTTTCCCGTCTGCACTTCTCAATAGATGGTCGTTTGCGGTCAGACCTGGCGGTTTGCTCTCCCAGTTTTTTTCCCCCCGGATATAAAGATGGCGGATGAGTGCAGCTTCTGGTTACGCGCGATTTCCTCCAGGGAGTTTCCTCTGAGCAGCAACAAAAAAGTGACGCTGTTCAAAATGCGGAAAAATGACAAATTTATCCAGATTGTGCCCCTCCTGTACGCACACACGCTCGCATCGATGCACTTTTTACGTGAGTACGGGAGAGTGCAACAAAGATAGCAGCGGCAGTAGTATTGTTGCGCATCAACGTGATGCGGTGATGGGATTTTTCGCCCCGCCATGTCGTAAATCATCAGCATTGATTGAAAAAGTACATAACAACCGACGTCGCCGGGGAAAAAGAGGGATGTCGGTGCGAAAACGATATGCTTCACTTGCTGCGTCGATGATTAATGCCTTTTTTATGGTACGTTGCTCAACGTATTTCAACATATCAGTATGGGTTTTTCAAAATGGGGTTCCACCAAGTAAGAGTTTGATAAGTCTTGACAGTACACCTGAGAGATGATTATTTATTTAGAAAGCATGAATCATCACCGAACCGGACGCTATGAACCATACTCGCCTTACATAATTTTAGGAGGTTTTCTAGTTTAAATAATTGCAAAAAAACAAATCCATTAATCATACGGCCGGGATAGTACGAGCAGTAAAATTAATGCATTCATACGCTGTCCCCCATTATCCTGGCTTAAATCTTCATTTATCTCATCCCGCAAAGGTGCAACGTACGCGCCGGAAAGGTATGCAATCCCGCACAGCACCATCTCAGAACCCGTCCATAAACTTCCCGCCTTCGGTTTTCCACCTTTCCGTTCAAAGCGAGCAAATGCAAGAAGCAAATTTCAGGAGTCATTAACACTACTAATAATAGTGCGTTGTCACGGACCGAGATAAACGACAGGCCGGCTGGTTGGCTCGCAGGATGGGTGACCTCTTCTGGACTGGGAAAAGGAAGTGAGCCGTAACGGAATTACCATCGGTTCAAGGCGCATCTTTTGCCTTCTGGCTCCTTCCGAACGGATATCATCTTCCTTTTCCCCCAGGCCGGGAAAAGCGGGACAGTGGGAAATGGTATGCATCTACGATAAATTAAACATACAGACTAACGTAACGATCTCCGCTTTTCCTTCGCCGCATAAGCCTTATCCGTCGACGTTCAGCAGGATGGAGAGAGAATTGCTTCCCCATGCGGTCCGCAGCACCGCAACGCCATTCGGGGCAGCAATATTGAAGACACTCCAAAAATAAATGCTAGACAAATAGCTATAATGAATCAGCAAAGATAGCAAAACCGGCCAAATGTCGTACGCGCTCGCCCTGTGCAGTGAAAATGTGTCATGTCCACAAGCCTGCTTCTCGCCTTTCCTCGCCGGAAGACGTTAGTCCTCGGTCTAATGAGTGCGAGTGCGAGTTGCCCAAGTCCAAGGCAGTGCAGCGCTTATCCGATCTTGGGAAGGAAAAGCCATTTTCCAGGGGCACACTCGTACGAAGGACGTTATAGCCCGGCTCGGTATCGGTCATCGGCCGTCGTTGTCGTGACCGGCAATCCAAACAAGGACAACTGTGCAACTGGAACAGGCCCCGGTCTGAAGTTGGGTTCCGCAAGTAAACATCATTTCTTTGGTGCTGTGCACTTGCGTGTGCCAGCCACTTCACACAAGGGACAGATTTGAGTGCCCTAAGCGAGCACATCCTCGCCGGTGGCCTTCGATGCGTCCTGCGGGCATTCAATCCAGGCTGAAACATACCCTCGAGACGAAACGCCATGCCCATGGAGCTGGACTAGCCGAAGGTAAAACTAATTGGACCGAAATGAAGTGTCCACCCGTGTCCGGCCGGGATCGGGGTGATATTATTATTATTATCACATCGAGTGTTGAAAGGGCACCATCGCATTTCCCTTCTGTCGCACGGATGTGTGTGTGTGTGTGTGTGTTTTCGGGACATTTTCGGCACGGAAGCAAGTAGAATAAACAGGGAGGGTCAGTTCTGATTTTGATATCTTTATCCGAGGAGTAGCCGAAAACCAGAAGGGGGAAAAGACTCGCTCGCTTGATTGGGTTTCCTTGTACGTGGCAATACCTTTACGATGGATGACGTGGTGTAGCGCCTGGTTTTAATTCGATTGGCCCAATAAATTATCCTTACGTCACACCACGCTTTCGAGCCGGGGTTGTGCACGATTTGTAGCGAGGTTTGTTGAGCTGCGACTTTTAAATGGGAGGAAAAATACTACCCCGCGGGCGGTCCGTGTGGTTGTGACAGTGAAACGGAGAAACAATGGCAGGTTGTTGATTAGATATTGGACGTATCGTCGGCTTCCATCCTGTTGCCCTTGGACGTTGCTGGCCGTAGGATCGATAAACGATTGGCAATCAAACACATCCTATCTGCTTTGAAATGAGAATTCGGGACTTTAACGGCTGGAGAACCGTCCACGCCTCTCGCGTGTGCAACGGAAAGCTAGATCGGAATGAAGTGGTGAGTAGATAATGGTAGGATGTCCTTTTGTTCCGTTGCGTTTATGGGCCGCAATCGAACAGACTGTTTAATGCAACCATCTGTCACGGTCACTGCAGTTGGGACGTTGAAGTAGCATCCAAAATAACGAACCGATAATCCGGTGCTAATGGTAGGGATTGTTCAAGAAAAATGTTTGGAAAAGAAAGAAATTAGTACGATAACACTGGTTAAGAATGTTGATACAAAGAAAGAGGGTATATAGATACAAAGCGAATAACACAGAAGTATAAAAATAAGTTGTAACACACAGCTCTCCAGCTATTCTTGTTCTTGTTGGTACTAAAAATCTATTCAATTTTACTTATATTGTACATACATTACTTGATTCACCAACTCACCGGAAGTACCAAATAATTTCCACCATGAACAACTTAACTAAGCTAGCAGGCGCCACTGACGACATGTTTTAATCGGTTGAGACGAACGGAAGAGCACAAAAAATCGAACCACTCTGCAACAGTCCTCGATGATACGATTCGCCACAGCGCCACTACGAAAGCGTAAAGCGAGTACAGCGTCATTTGTGGTGACATTTTGCCATGGTTCAATTATCGCCCGGGCCCGGGACGACCTCTCTGATTCCATTTCCACGCCACTAAACTAATGATCTTCGATTACAAGGATATATTCTTCGATTAGAAAGTACGGTACACGGTCGGAAGATACTATTGCTTGCTCAGGATTTTAAATTGCTCGCTGTAGCGTCGGGGAAACTGCTGGGTATGAGGGTTTCCCAACGGGTATCGCAAAGCGAAGCAACCGCCACCATTGATTGGACGAGTGACACTCTTTCACACTTTGGTTTTGTTTTTCTTTGCTGTGCAGTGTTTTCTTATCGCATCGCACGATTTGTTGTGAAGTGTTCGATAACGCCCTTCGCCCATTTGTTTTTCTTTTTTCTTTCTGCGAAAAACAACATCGTCACACTCACCCACTTTCATGCATTTTCTCCGCTTCTCTGGTAGGGCAAAAAAAAAATACAGGAAGGAAACTGTTTATACTGTACGCGTTTGCGTTGGCAGCAAAGGAAAACGGGAACAAACATTTGACATCTCGAAGCGTTCAAGCGTGGAAACGTTCTCCGACCAGGGATGGGAATACTTACTGAATGAATGGGTGGATGCTCAAGGCGGTGTGCATTGATTTGGAGAAAATGTTCCACTCTAATGCGAGTAGGAAGGGCGACTGTGTCGGGGAAATGGGAAGGGAAGCTGATGAGCTGGCGAGCCACTGAAAATGAGCTCATTTCGCGGAAGCACCGATCGGAACGTACAGAGACGGACATTCTGCACGTTCCCTTTAAGCGAGCGAATCGGACGGAAGGATGGAAAATTGCTTTTTTCCTGGGAAGCAAACCAAAATGAACTGACATCGATACGACTCGTGCCCACGATGGAAGGATGGACGATGAAGAGACGGTTCAAAGGTTGGCCGTGCTTTTCACCTTTACCCACCAGTATGGACGCATGATGATGACGACGATCACCGGCATCATCATCATCATCATCATCATCGTTCATGGGAATCGGTGTGGTCGTTGTGGTTGCGTGCCAAACTGTTGTCTCGTCTAGTTTGCTCGCGCGAGTTTACACAAGCCGGAGGAAGTGCGGGCCACAGGCCACAGCGTGTTACAGCAGGTGCCACTGATTGTGACTGTGATGTGTACGCGCTCGACACGGTTCGTTAGTTTTCGCCGTGTAGTTTCCGGTGAATGGTGTTGGCATTCAGCACGAAATAATGTTGTACTTGTGCCGGGTCGGAATGTAGGATATCCTGGCAGCAGCAGTAGTAGAAGCAGCTGTCACGGTGCCACTAACTAACTGAAACACTGGGCCGACGAACGGAATGTTTACGGATTTACGGTCGTGTTTTGGTGATGGAAAGGTACGGAAACTTTTGCATTCTCGCAATAAAAAAGAAATCAAATTAATGAGATACGACATAAAAAAGAAAACTGCGCTAATTGGGACAGTGAACGAAAATTCGGACAAACACATGGGCATGAAAACTGGTGATAGCTTGAAACGCATGTTTTTGTGATGATTTTACTTACATCAATGTTTGAATTTATTGCTCCAGAAAAGTTTGTTATTATACGGTCTATTATCACGCATGTCGTAGATTCAGTACTGTTTCAAATAAAGCATTGTAAATATTTTGCATTATGAATTGTAATGGAACTCAACGCACTCAATTGTTAAAAAAAAACTATATTCAAAATATTTTTTATGAACATAAGAAATAGGAAAACTCGATACACTAAATAAAAATATTTCTCATGGTTTGTGTACAAATTGGACTGAAAGATAACTTTTTCCTCGTGTTGTGCTATTTTCTCACCTCGGTAGAATATCCCCTTAAACTGACAGCATGCATCTTCAAGGCGCAACTGACAGCATACTGTATCTTTGTTTTGTAGAAGAGATTGATAGAGAAAGAGGAAGGAAGTTAGAATAAATCGGGGAGAAGAATTGAATTGAATTAATATTTGAATAATTTCTAGCAGGATTTGAACAAAGTAAAATTGATTTTAACCATATAAAATGGTCATAAATTACTTGTGACGTCTCATTTTCTTTCCACCGCATTTCCACTGCTTTTTCCAACTGTAGCATTTAACCACCGTTACGGAACGTTAGCAGAATATCGCAGCTCTCTACTTCTGCATGATGAATGATCAATTAGCATCAGCGACAAAAGCGCAGCAAATAGGAAAAGCCGGGAAACTTCACCTCGTCGATGTAGCCTGTTCTCTTTGTGCAGCCCTTCCGACAGGGTTGTGTTTGCGTTCGGATGCAACATTTTAAATTGAAATTAAATCGAAAGGCGTCGGGAGGGAAGTGCATGTCCCGGTTGCGGTTGAAGTTCAATGACGTTGATTATGAATATTACGCGCTTCAGGGCTGTAGAACGGTCGGTGGAAGAATAACGTTGATAACGATAATTATACGCACCGGCGTTGATGATGGCTTGATGTTGCAAGACCCAGGGTGACAATTATTGTATCACTCGTGCATCCGGGGACGGTGCCAAGGTGCGAAAGAAGCACTAAATGGATTAGGAAAATGATCCTTAACGAGGCACCCAACGGAAGGGATTCATTACCCTTTCGCTGCAGTTAGTATGGTTCGGGGTGGTCTGTGGCATGCATTAATGCTCGTAGCAGAAATTCCTTCACCTCGGAGCACTGCGAACGAAAATGCATCAGTTTTCGGTTCTGGTTTGGTTATTAGCGCAATTTAATTTCCCCTCCATCACTGTCGGCAAGAAAACGCCCCTGTGGAAAATATCCCTAAAGACCCAATGGCTCCCGTCAACCTGCTGTTACCTCCCAAACCCACCCAATAATCCGATCTGCAGGTTCGCTGACAATGACACAACCGGAAGCACACTTTCCATCCTTCCATTTGATGATGTTGCACTTTTCCCTTCAAAAACCGTGCTCGTGGATAAAAGCGCTTTCAAGCGCTTCGGGACCTCACCGATGATCCGGCGATGGTTTTGGTGCGACCAATCTTCTGGCTCGTGCTGAACTTCCCTCAAACAACAACGGCACACAGGGTTAGTAGGGTGCACTTGCAAGGCGACCCGGGCGAAAGAAGCCGCGCATCAACGTCACGCCGAAAGTGGATTGGTGTGCATAACATTTTTGTTTACTCTGCTGACGTCCTGACGGGGGAAGGGAAGAGGGCTGCAATGTGTCCTTCTTTCGAGGGCACTAGGATTGAAATTGCACATTGTTTCGCGGGTAGAGCCGGGCGCTGTGGCGTACGTTAAGCACGTCGCTTTGAAAATTCGTTTGATGTACCGCTGACAAGCCACTTCACCCGTGGCTGGCAGGTTTTTCCCGGACTGTTCCACCAAGAAAGGATGGCACAACAAAAACAATGGATCGGGTGGAGCATTACGAGCGTGTGGAGGAGTTGCTGGTCTGCTATTTCACTGAGTGTGTATGCCACCGAGCGAACGTTACATCGGTGTAGTGTCCCTAGCCAAAGAGAGAGAGAGAGAGAGACAGTGAGAGAGAGAGAGAGAGAGAGAGAGAGACAGTGAGAGCCATGAGGGAGTGGGCCAATTAGCCAGAAGGATTATGGAAGTGCCTTTGACGGAAAACTACTATTTGCTACCACTATTAAGAAAATGCGTGTATTGAACAGCGACATCAAACAGGCGAAAAATAAAGCTGCAAAATAAAGAGCGCACATAATGGGAAATGAATCTAAAAATCGGGAAAAACCAACAGACGGCATACAAAAAACCTACATTGTTTGCCGCACTCGAAAGATGGCAAATGTTTTGTTGGCTCGTACCCCTTAAACCAGTGGAAACCCTCGCTTGCGTGATGCTGTTCCTATTAGCGGAAGATTCATTTCGGGCTTGGAGGGCTCCCACGTTGCATACTGCGAGCTCATTATTCAGCGGAAGCCAGCCGTATAAATATGTCGCTGGCGTTGTCTGTGCGCATAAAATAAGCGCTCATACTCGCAGCCACAAGCCTCGCAGGAAAGGGAGACAGTAAGCGTGAAGTGAAAAAAGCAAACCCCCGAGAGTAATTAATCCATGTGATCCATGCGAACGTGCTCGTGCTGCAGTGCGGTGATGCTGCACATGCTTTGATTTGGTTGATTTTACATTTCACGCAATTGCACTTGAACGGCAAAAAAGCACGTACCTCCCATTCGAGGGAAGGTGGGCAAGTAAATAAGGAAAATAGATTTATTTACCGTTTCAATTATTTACACGATCAAACCACAAAAAAGATCCACCATTCCCATTTACCAATTCTGGCGTTTAAAGTTATTCAATCTTTTTCCTTGTTCTTCCCACTGTATCGGGGGTCTAATCTTAGCAAAACCCGGTAATTGTAGGAGTTCTGGTGAATTAAATCAACACGCTTTACGACTTACACGGCTCGGAAACAGCATGTCGTACCCGGTGCACCACCTGGTTAGACCCGAACAACTAGTAGAACAAGGGCTAAAACTTTGTCCCATTAAAACACACCTCAGCGGTAGTAACAGCAGCCAAACCCTCCTCCAAAAAGTGTGCAATTAAATTTCTCCACCAAAGAACTGTTGCAAAAAAAAAACAACATAACACGGGTGAAAGAAGAAGCAACAACAGTTAGCACAACCTGCGATGGAACGGAGGAAGAGAAGAGGATGCGCTGGTGTTTAATTATTTATTTATGAACTTTGTTTAGCATAAATTTCCCAACTCGATGAGGGGAAGGAGAAGGACGGTCAGTAGCTTTAGCATAATTCCCATGATCACTTTGGAAGCACGGGGAGGATGGAGAGGGCGGAGGCAACTCGTTTACGCAATGCTAAGCGGTTGTTGGTTGTACGAGATGGGATCTTGTCCTCTCGGTGGAAAACGGTAGAGAGTGTCGGTGTCAAAAGCTGAGCTGTTCCACCGTGGGCTAAGGTAAACCGTTTTATTGGTCAGTTTCCGCCGTGGGAGAGGTTTAGCTTCATTACTAAAGTAACGTTGGATTTGTTGGATACATTTAATAGATTAACTGGAATAAAACTCGGTTCTTAGCAATAGCAAAAGTATGGCAAGTATTTTAAAAAATAAAAAGAATAAATAAAACGCCTAAATGTATGCAAAATGGTGTTTCAACATGTTTGTTCTGCAAGTTATGTTTCATTCTTACAAAAATTGAGCTCACACTAAAACAATCCCCTAACACCTAACTTCTAATCCCCATTCTAAACCGTTCTGTTGCTGCCTGAATGGCTTCACAGCAAAACAGTATTGAAGAGAAAATATTGCAAAAATGCTGCTTTAAAACCCCTCACGCAGAGTGTTTTGTTTTTTCCAGCCAAACGCAAACCACCTCCGGGGGAGGGAAAAGGCTTACCGAGCGGCTTCGATATCGATCTCGGGAAACTATAATTTAATTGGTATTAATGAACAGAACCGTTTCGTTTCGCTTTTCCGGCGCTTGGCCGACAATGGGCGGGGAGAATCGGAGGGGCCGATTGTCTGGTGTTTCCCTTCCTTGTGTACAATTTCCCGTTCCTTCGCTGTTTCCCCACCAGCTAAGGGTTGTAGCTTTTCACCCGGGACGTCAGCATTCAAGCCCTGCTTGAATCGTTGTCGATGTCGATCAACGACAAGCGTGCAAGTGCCGTCGTCAGCACTGCCTGCATTCGAATGCACCGTGCGTCGTATATTTGCATACCATCCGCTCCCTGATGCGTAAATCGTCGCCTGCAGTGAAAACGCATTCCCTCCGGGTTGTGGGAGGAATGAAGGGTAAAAAACCCCCAACAAGTGAAACCGATTCATTCGAATGCTTAGTGGCTGTTCCAGTGCGTCGTGTGCGCACCGTGCAAAATATAGAGGGTTTTCCTAAATACAGTGACACAATCGTCATTCGCCATCGGTTGTGGCTACCGGTGGTGCCGGTGTTGCTCCGGCCGGTGGAAAAACAGTCAAGGGTGGTCTGTCGGTTTTTGTGACTAGAAGGCAAAAAGGCATCCCCGTCTTTCTCGTTGGCTGTGGGGAGAGAAAGCAGCGGCTATAAAGAGCGTAGACGGAAGCAGAATTGGCAATGATTTGATATATTGCGAATGATCGATCAATTAGCAAAGCATTTTCACATTTGTGCTCCACCAGGAGTACTACCAGCAGCAGCAGCAGCAGCAACAGCAGCAACAGCAGCTGCAGGTTGAAGTGGTTTAATAAAGCTAATAAGTTAAATGCACCATTGCACATGCAGTCGGGCACGGTATCCAGTGCTCACGGCATCGAATCGAGGCTTTACGCTTCTTTCCAAGCAGTTGGAGCTATTTGAATGGTGGAGTAGAACGAGCACGGTTTTATATGTTTTGCCCCGACTCGGACGTCCAGTTTAGCTTTAGAGTTTGCGGAGATCGATTGAACATCAATGATGCTAAGCGGATAACACGATTAGAACATGATTGAATTGTGTATGCATGCGTGCTGAAGTTGCAAATAAAACGTCCACGTTATTATTTTTACCGGATACTCGAAAAGTGCAGCTTTGAGAAGACCATTTTAAGGTCCATTTTACCGTTGCCGTACAACATTTTCCCAACAAGGCTTCTTTTTTTAAAGAGAACGAACCTCTTTAAGCCAACATTTACTTTCTAGCAACGAAAAGGAGGCACCCACTGACCAACATTTTCCAAAAGAGTCTTGTGAAACCTCTACGAGCAGATTCTCCATTTCGTTTTGGCATTTATTTTGCACTTTGAACCAGATCTCTGTGTGCCTGCTAGATCTTTCCTTTCTCTCTGGCTGTTTAGTTTATACTTGAACGTTTTATTTTTGTGTCTATTTATTCGTTGCAGTGAACGCTCAGCCTGCAGCAGTTCAGTCTTGAAAGTGAAAAAAGCACCCAACCAGAACACGGCTAGCTGGTACCGTTGGTAAACTTTGCAGAGTGGTTAAAGTGTCAACGGTTTCAGTCGGGAAGAGGTAAAGGGAAGCATCTACAAGGACCCCAACCAAAAAACCCTAAAGTAGCCGGTGTCAAGTATGGGGATAGTTGTATCTTCAAACTCTTCTCTTCCACCCTTTAACCTCAATGGGTTCCCGCAGCACCAACGAACGAAGCGAATCAGGTTTGAAAGTCAGTTTAGAGTTCGATTTTTTTTTCTCGCTTTTCTTCTCTTCACGGGGTTTCCATTGAAAAGCGGAATAGAAAAGCAGCTCTCTCGAGCACTAGCTAAATAGGGCTGTTTTTGTGAAGTAGACAAGAGTGGAGTTTTGTTCAAAATTTAGGCGCAAAAAAAAAGAACCCGCACAGACAAATGTACCGTATGAAGTTTCACGGATGGATATTTAAATAAAGTCTCGTCCAAACAAAGAGCGTTGTCAAGGAGAGAGCACTCACACCTTTTGGATGGTAATTTTTTTAAATACCCATCCATATCTAAGCCGTGCATGTGAATGAGCAACACCCATTAAGGCACCTCGCTACAAATGAGCCTGCGAGCCTGCCACTCTAATCTAAATGATTAACATTGCTGCAAATAAGAGCGCACAGAAATCACGCCACACCGGTTTTGTACGGCCGTACACATAATAGAGGGCGTACGGTAATGGAATGGTGTGTTTTTCGCTCCAGAAAAGAGTGTTTTTAAAAAGTACAAGCGTGTCCTCTGTACGCCCTTTCGGAAGGTAACGAGAAGTTTGCCTCACTGTGTGTCCTTTCGCTTCATAACGCTACAAATGAGTGTCTGTTTAGGTGATGCACAAATTCAGAAGCCATTCTTCACACCTTCTTCTGCGCCGTACCCTTTAAACAAACCGCATTAACCGAACTCACAGCACGCAGTGAAACACCGCCTGTCTGTCCTCCGTGTGGGCCGTTGTTGAAGAAATCCCGGTATAATGCGGGCATCCGCGGTAGAGAATGATGCCGCTCTTCACCTGACTCACCTGAAAAACTTGTTCGACTTTCGGTTCGGTGCAGCAAAACTAGTTCACTTCCCTGTCCTTCTTGCTCCGTTCCGCCGACCTCCGTTGGGGTTGGCGGTTTTGAAACTAATATTTTTGTGCAAATGTTTGCACGCCCCAAGAAATCTCAACCTGCCTTAAAATGACAATCCGCACTCACCGTTATCCCGCTGCCCAACCCAGGACTCTTTATGCATGCTCTCTGCCGGGCTGCAAAATGGACAGTGAGGCCGCGATCGTTGGGTAATTTCGATAAAAGCCTCCCCGTTTTGCAACAAGCGCTCCGAGATGCTAAAGGCATCGCCTCGGCGCTTTTCATTTGCACTCGTCACTTTTCGTTGTCGGTGGGTTTGCATGGGAAAAGTGAGTAAGAGTTTCCTTTCAGCGAACTGTGGCTGGAGCACTAGAAGAAGAATGGCTACGGTGGCAAACAAAAACTGGGACGTTTAATGGCGATGCTGTGTGTGTGTGTGTGTTTGGAGAGAACGTCTAGAGAGGCTTGCGAAACTTGTTCACTGGAAACACATCAGGGCATGTGAAGGGGTACGGCTGAAGAAACACTTTAAGAAGGAATTAATGTTAGGCTAGCGTTACGATGGCGGATGCTCTACGAAATGGATTATATTTATACGACATGAGTTGTTTCTATAAGCTAAAGCCATGACAATTTTGAGGTCCAAGGAATCTAACAAAGTCATATAGCATGTTTTGCTAAATAAAATAATAAAAAAGCTATATTTCTTCCTATTGTATTTCAAAGGTCCTTTGTGTCTGTATCTCTCACCGTAACAGATGCTTTCCCAAAGGCTTACGCGCAACATGATAGCCCCTTATCAAATAGCCTCCCAAAAAGCGCACCAAGCCCACCCCAAGCGAGGCATTGGTGTCTGTATCCATTAATTGCCAGTTGCGTTTGCCAGCTCGGTTGTGGTCGTCGTCCCTTTTTTCCTGCTCCCAATTCAAAGAAGCGCTATAATCCCCCAAACAGATCCTGTCCCCAAAATAACCATCATCATCATCATCATCATCAAAGGGTGTTGGGGACATTCCCTGTCCCATCGGATAGAGGCATAATGTTACGAGGAAGTGCTGTTTGAGGGGGCCTTAATCCAGTTTTCCGGAACCGGTTGGAAACGTTCGATACACTGTACGCAGAAAGCGTCCCTTTGCCGGAAGGATCCGAGCGGAGCAGACGACAAGGACGGTGGCAAAATTAAATCGAATCGCAACATGTATTTAATTATGGCTTCCATGTGGGACCTTTTGGAGGATCGGAGCGTGTCCCTGTTGGCAACTAGGAGCATTGCGGACAAGCGTCCGATAATGAGGGGCACAGTTTCTGGTCGCAGCGCTACATTGGTTGGTGGTTTACGATAAAACCGGTGTGCTACACACTCACCGGTCAGGTTGTGGCGGGGGGGTTGTTTTTCTTTTCACACATCGCCTCTAAAGCGTCCCCGCTGTACCCTGGATGTGATGAGTGGTGACTCAATTTTCCCAACCTGCTTCCGTTAAAAGGTTTGTTGTTGCTCATCACACATTTGGCGCCCCTTTGGTTCACTCCACGACGTAACTACATGTTTCGCTAGAACGCACGGTAATCGAATTTTGGTGTTGATGCACATATGCAACTGCAAAAACCACACACCCACATAGGCTCACCCAGCATCAGGGCAATATTTCACCAGATCGCATAATAACGCAATAATCAGGATAATAAAATTACGCCCTCCCGTTCCGGCGCTTCCCAGGGTTGGAGCTGTTGAAGCAAATGTTTACAAAATACGAGCCCAGCCTACCGCAGCAACGAGCAGGAGAACCGAATATACGAGGCCTCGTTTGGGATAGTTTACAAATTTCTCTACCCTACACATGACAACGATGATGCTGCTGTGCGGTGTGGTAGAAGTGTATTGATAACATCGATAATGATTGGATACATTAAACCGTTGTGTGTGTGGTGTATGGAAATCGATTTTCCAGCTCCCGTTTTCTCGACCACAGGATAGGGGCAATGGAAATTGGAGTTTCAACCAAAGCCAGAAAACAACGAAGCACGATAGTGACAAAATGGCACCGGCCGGGTAGCGATACATTAAAATGGGAAAACTTTGCCCTCTTCTCATGGAAAACCCCTTGAACGGGGTGAGGGTGACTGGTTGGTGGTGGCAATTATGGTGAGGTTTTTCACTGTTATGTCCTTCTCGTGCTACAAACACCCATACACACACACACACACACACACACAGGTCGGACGAATATAATGAGTCAAAGTCGGCAAACATGTGTGGTTTGGCACTGGGAACCGAGACCCGATACGTTGGCCATTGGACTTTTCCTGCTGAAAGCCAGTACTCGGCGTGTTCGTTTCGAACTTCGTTTCATTATCGCTTTCACGTTGAGCCACATTTGTGTGAGTGTTCACGCAGATTATAGCGTGAAAAATCCTCCATTTGCATTCCCTTTTTTGAAGGGGATTTTTATTTTAAAAGTTGCGTTCATTGATCTGCATTGAGGTCATTAGTGAATGGTTTATGTGCGGGAAGATAGCTTGCTGGTTGCAGGCACTCAATTAATTTCAAGTTTGTCTGTCGCTGTGCATCGTTGACACCGGTATGGTCCCTCTGGGGTGGAGATGGGAGGCGTTTCATTATGGTGCAATATGTGGAGCAATAATTGCCAATCAATGGAGAAGATGGAGAGAAACAAACTCATTTCGATACCAATATTGAGTTCTGAAATAATTTAAAGCTGCTCCAAATGGAGCCCTGTATACAAGAAATTCCAGCTAAACCTCATCGATTACGTATTTAAGCTGCCATAGAACCATCCTAATACCCCATCCGAGCTGTTTCGTTAATATCCCAGCATTCCATATTATTAAAACACATAAATCCAGTGTCCCTAACGCCACGCTTCTCGCCAAAGAGCGAGAACCCCATCATGACAAAACGCGAGCATTAAAATAGAAAAGCAGCACCTTGTCTGGTGCAGTTTGCTCCAGTGCACCGGAAGTGAAGCGCTTTGTTGCACCAGATGCACGAAAAAGCCGAACAGAAATGATAATAAACTCAAATAAATGCACAACTCACGCAAACCACGGTTGACCGGACGGTGCTTGTGAATTCAATGCTAGGCCAACGGGTCGGCCTGGTGCCGGAATCCGGTCATTTTGCTCAACTGTGCGTGTGGGTGATGCCGATCCGACCGGTAGTATGTCCTTGGAGGCAGTAATTTATGGCGATTGTTTCACGCTTGACTTTCCCCCCCAGACTGTAGTAGGCCTGTTCCGGTTGCATTTTTGTACCGGTCGGTACAGCACCACGTGTGTGTTGTGTGACGTGAATAGTCAAAAAGTTATTTTGTCCTTTTTTTTCCGGGATCCGGAGCATTGTTTAAAAACCACATTCAAACGCTTCATATTTATCAGCCAATTCGCGTCGCAATAATCTTCGTCCCAGCAGGACACCGAGACGTAAAATTTCACTCCCTGGAAGTGCCTTGCCTGTCTGCCAAACCATCTTACCATCAGAAGCCGTTTGCCACCGACAACACCAACCATGGTGAGATAGTGAAGTGACAAGATTATACACGATCCACTACTTGGTTGCTTGTTTGCCGTTTGCGCCTCCAGCAGCAAGAAAGCATCAAACACCCCGAGTTGTGTGCGAAAATTGCACCCTCAATGGGAGTTTTTCTCATTTTCTTCCCATTTTCCCCCTTGAGAGCAAAAGATGCCTCACAAGAACGGTTGAGAAAGGAAGGATAGCTGATAAAACCAGACAATTACTTCATGAATATTTGATAAGATTCGCTCGCTTCGTTCTGTTTCTGTCGGCTAGGGGGAGAGAAAACTGTACGAACATCCTTTTTGCTGGGAAGATGGGAAATCCACACAAATGAAGTGTTTCCGGGTGGTACGCCTTATCCCGATGCGTTTTTTTATTTGCTGTCCAACTTTTGCTCTTTGCGCTTCGTCCTTGTTTAATCCTTGAAGGTTTGATGACGATCGGTGAGCAATGTCTGTATTGCTTTTCTCCCCCTGTGTGTAATACGGACGGGTGATAGGAAAACTGGAAAAATAATTCACCGAATATACATAACAGCTGCTACAAGGACGATGAGGGACATGGTGGTCTCTTGGGAATTGCGAACATTATTTTTCTATTAAAAGAGCTCGTACAGAGAGGTTTCAGGCATTCTGAGTATTTCTATACTTAAAAATATTCTGTCAAAATTTATCTCCCTTTAAAACATCCTTCCCCAACAGACCATTATCAGCTCTTCATCACTGAAATCCTTAGTGATGCGATAGTACGATAGTTGGCCGATGACTATCACACCCAAGTACGAAATAAATCGTCTATCGGATCTTGAAAACTTGCTGAGCAGTTAATAGCATTTCAACGTCCCGCGTACCTCCAATCGATTTGTATCAGTCCCTTACCTTTAACACTCCTTGTACCTCTGGAACAACCAGTCAGAGAATAATAATTCGCGTACCATAACTTTCTCTCTTTCTCTTTGTGTTTTCTATTCCCTGAAAGACGCTCGGAAAAATGCTTCCACAGGATTTTTCTATTTTTTTTTTTTTGGTGCACTGCCATATCATTTCTCAACCGAACTGCAGCGGGAATATGCCAGTCAGTGCATTCCGATTCTTGCAGCCGCAATCGTCTCGATACAACTCCTGGCAAAACACCGTGGAGTGGGTAAAGTTTTTCCGCCACCTCCCACTCGCTGGCTCCAAACAGGTAGCAAATGGGCTCCAACATTAGCGGAATGGATCGTCCGGAATGAGCTAACATATTGCTGATGTCAGTGGAAAATGGGAAGATTTTACGTTATCCTTGCCGCGTGCCCGGGGCGGGAAAGTGCAGCAAATGCTGCACAAACGGATCGGATCGGGTGGAAGGTGAAACGGAGGAAAATCGAGGAAAATTGCACTTCATCTGATCGGATCGATGCTACCTGTGTGGCGCTATCGTCAATCGTACGGTGAAATGTTGCTCTAGATGAAATTAGCCTTTGGTTGTGTGAGGAATTTTGATCGCGTCACGTTTTCACTCAACAAATTCTCCAACCATTCGCTTCAGGCTTCCTGCTGAATGCACTCAATCAACTGTTTTTCACTAATCATTCTCGTCTCGTTGTTTTTTTTTTTTGTCTGTAACTCAATTGTCAGCGTTTTAGCCAACCAAAATAGAGTCTCGGGATAGAAATAATCGTTTGCCCAATTTTCGTCAGCCCATTACCAGCAGACGGATGATTCTATTTGTCTCGTGTGAAAGACTCCGCGGGACAAACTCTGGGCATCATTTTTCATAATCGCAGTTAATTTCAGTAAAATGGAATCTTCCAAATGATACACATCCACCCGGGAAAAGTCACATAAAGTCAACCGATTTTCCTCACCGGCCAAGGTGTTGATTCGTTCGGGAAAACAGACGAGTGAGATGTATCTTTTATTTTCTCTCGCCTTGCCACCCAAAAGTCATTTTCATCTGGTTTTGAACAGAGAAAAAACAACCACACCGAGCGCAGAAGAAATCTGATAGCTATTAAAACCTCCGACCAAGACCGTCTGACGCTTATGATGATGATGATGATCGTGGGGGTGACGATAACCGCTGGAATGAAACGATGGCCGTTAGAGGTTTTTCCGGGCCAATAAATTATTTTTAATGCTTTTTTCGGAGCGCCTCGCACACAGACGGCCACCACGAGCCATTGCCTGTGGTAATGATTTGTGAAGCGACACGCACAAACAGATGATTGCTGGAGTTGCTGGAAAGCGGGGAATGGAAAATTGATTGCATCATAAGCGGGTGGACCAAATGGCCAGCGAGAAAGGGGTTATTTTTGGTGTGAAAATAGTCTCTTTGTTGTTTGGTGCGCTCCAAATAGTACACCTTCTGGAGTTGAAACAACTTCTTCTCAAAAGACTAATTGTGATAAACTAACTGAACTTAATGCCTTTTAAAGTCTTCAATGTAGCATGATCGTAGATGATGCACCTTTAAGCCAACTCAACCATTAGGTAAATAAAAACATAATGTATAAATATTGACTGCTTCAAAACGGAACCTCCCATCAACTACGTTCCCTGTCATGGTGGATGAAAAATTCTTCGATTGACTTTCTTCACCCTGAAGTGCCTCCGTAACTGCGGCACACAAACACGGTACAACGTATGGAGGCTTCTTCATAAGGCCTTTCTTCCGTACACTCAGTCATACGGCCATACGCCTCTCCATCCTTCGACCAGCACAACAATGCAAACATATTTGCATACATTCTTGGCTTCTGAAGTGATTAAAAACAAGGTATGGAAGCAACCAGATAAAAGCAAACCATCGGACCCACTATTGGCTGTGAAAGATGGGGCTTGGAAAGAAAAGATCAACATATGGCCCTGAGTGCAACACGGGATAGTCGTATGAGATCGTTTGTCTCCGTCCATCTTCTGTCCAGTGACGTCGTGAAGCTCGGGCATGTCACTGGAGCTGATAGGAAAGGTTCAACCCAATCATCCTATGCCGTTCCCCGGGTGTCTGATTGATGACGGAAGGATGAACTGAAGTGCTCAGTGCTCGGTAGCGCTTGGAGCGGTGTTGTTTGGGTTTGCATAATTTCATGAATATCAATCAAAACTTTGAGGTCAGTTGCATAAATTCTGCGCAGACCGGGTATTATCGGGTGGAAATGAGAACAGCCGCAGTGGTGCTTCTTGGGCTTGGGCTGACAAAACCACCACCCAATTGGATCCTTTTTTATTTCCCTTGGTTCAATTTCAATATGGAGTAGCATAAGATCTAGGGAAAAAGTTTCTTCTTTTGATGATGTCATTGGAGTATTATAGGGCAGAACAAGCTCCAAAAGCCTCAACCATTTACTTTCATCTACCTGCGTTTGTTATCAATCGAAAACCGTTTATCGCAACAAAACATTTCACACGTGTGTTTGAGCAACCCTTCCCGGCCAATAACTGCACAGCAGCATCAAGCGTGCCATGATTGACTTGACGTTGTGCCTTTCATATATACAGACCCACCCAGGTTTTCGGTGATCCCAGTTGGCGGTGACTTGAAGTGCCGCATGAAGCCACCGAGAAGCGACATCAAAATGGCACGAAATCTACTTTTGAATCACCAGCAGAAATACACGCCGCCTGCACACTGTCAATCACCAGCAGGCTGCTCCTTCGCAGCGAACCACCGGGACGAGAAGTGGTGTGAATATTCAATTCCCACCGTGTGTATGTGGATAGTGCAGCGAAGGAGAGAAGACGAAAGCAGCTTTTCCATTTCCAGTATGCAAAGTGAGTCGCGACCGCTGTTTGTGGCCAAACAAAGGCATGAAAAATCGTCCGCTTCGCCAGGACAGGAAGCATAAATCCAATCAATGGTTCATCATCAATTTTTCGCCAGCATCCGCACACACACACACACATTCACATCCAGACCGTAAGTACACCGTGTTTGTGTAGTTTTGTTTGCTTTGCCGTGCTGAGACACTCTTGTCTTCCTTCCTTCCCCGCTGGCACGTTTCGAAGGGGCTTCTTTAAGCATTATATTTAAATTCTGTCCAGCGGGCTTTTCAACCAGTTTTGCGCGCGCTTCATCACGTTTCTTTCACGGCGGTTGACTGTGCCCTTTTTAAGGGAGCTTTATTTGGCCTTTCGAACGCAAGAAGGCAAGGCAAGGTTCGGACGGAAGCTGCCGGACAGGGCCTGTCTATCTGCTGCTGCTGGCGGAAAATCATATCAACGAGAACGAGCTTCCAAATCGGGTTTGGGGAGGGTTGTTGCTTCTCTGTCTTTTTCTGCTCGATGAAGAAACAATCTCCGGAGGCAAGGAAATCGGTTCCGTCAAACATCCATTAGCATACAAAACCTCCGGGCAATGCTTGATCTTGCTGGCCCGCCGCCGCCCTGTCGTAGGTGGACGATGATGGAAGAATAACGAATAACTGTCAATCGTCGATTCGGTTAGCGCAGGATGCTTGAGCTTCGAACGGGCCAATGGCTTGAACACGTGATTTTGATGCTTCTGGGGTTGAATTTTGAGATTTTGTTCGAGCAGTGTAAAGTCACCGTCGCATGCTGAGAGATGTATTATATTGCAGATTTTATTCTAAATATTTGCTTCCAAAAACTGGCTATGATGTAAGACTATCTCCAAAGGTTCAGAAATAGACCAACAACCCTACATAATGTTCCGCCAACAAAACATTATGATTTGTGAGAACATTAATCAATGAAGAGCATCTTGCATGCTAAACAATGGAATTAGGACGCTCACATCTTGACCAGTATCTCCATTGTTGACAGATGAGACACTCTTTGACCGGGAATTAATTCCATCAGAAAGGGTCAATTGTCACTGAAGCGCAAGTTTCTTACATAAACACATATTCAGCCAACGTATCGAATGGCCTGCAGTGGGAAGCATGTTCTTCACTCCACAGGCTAAACTCTCGTTGACTTCATTAGAATTAATTTCCCAACGCATTCTTGCTTGATAAGCATTTGGGAGGGTAGAATAAAACGTTCACGAATTAATGCAAGATTTATGGGGGGGTCATTTATCAAACATTCATATTGCACATCCGTTTATCTTTAATTCGTATAAATGTCACTTCAAGGGAAGTATAATTTTACCCCAAATTAGATTGTTAAAAAAGTTTGTTATCAAACTTGAGCCCAACCTCTTCCTTCCACGAGATAATCTGCCGTTCGTGCAGCCATGAGCTGCTCTTTCGAAAAGGGCTACGAGAAACATCGACACAAGACTTTCCCCAAAGCCTTAATTCATCGTCTAAGATGCATCTTATCTGCACCCTTCCAGTGCAGCCCAGCCACTGCTGATTCGGCAAATACGGCTCAGACAAGCCGCTCAGAGTTTGTTCGAACGCCAGTAACGACACCTCCTGTTGCCTTGACGGTGACACGATACGACGTCGGCGACGAGAACGAACGACGACACACCAGTCACATCCCCGGCCATCACTTACTTAAGATGCAATTTATGGTTCTTTATCCGCATCCGTTTGCAACCTCCCTCCTCACCCTCCCTCGGTGCACCCATCACACCGTTCGCCCGCATTCTCCCGCAGTAGTGCTGCTCTACAGAACGGCCAGAACGCCCAGTCAGGCCCATAACGCTTAACGGCAGCACGTGCCGGAAATTACAATCATAATAATCTTCTTATGACAGATGATTGGGTGGTTTTTCGTCATGTTGCGTGCCTCCCCTGCGCCTGGGGAAGATGTCACCGTCAGCGCCTGTGGAAGGGCTTGTGCTTGGTGAGCGTTTTCTTTTTACCTTCCAGCCTCTTCGCACGGATATTGCACTTAGTGTCAGGGAAAGCGGGGCCTTCAGCGGATAAACGGAAGCGAATCGGGTGGCGCTTTCGGGCCCGAGTGGGAGTAGCAAGAAGGTGTTGAGCTGGCGTCCGTTTATCGCCGAGTGAAAGGCGTGTGTCATGTGCAGCGCCGGCGTACGCTTTCCCTTGCTGCGCTGAGGAATACATCCGAGACGACGAGTTGCTTACTGTGGGCTAATGGAGGTGAACATTCTGCACGTAAGGGACGATTTATTTAATGCGATGCAAATTATCTTCATCAAGAAGTATTGCGGAGAAAACGATGAGCTTCAATGTTGTCTTACTGTGACATTAATTCTCATGGATCATATGGGAAATAAATTTGGAAGAACATCTCTTCTTGTGAGCCAATGAATGCTCTCTTAATCACTCGAAGTAAGACAATCATTGCAATCGCAATATGTCCCTCTCATGGACACCCAATTGACTTATCAACCACTCACAAACCATCATGAAACGCACGCAGACTGGGATGAGGCAGCCTTTCACACAACAAAAACCAAAACCAAAAGCCAACCCTTCGGCCTTGGTGGTCGAAATAAGTCATAAATTGTCTGCAAAGACTCGAAAGCGCATTACCGTTGCTCATTGTTCGCTGGCTTTCCCATTCAATGCACTGATCCTATCACACACGCTCGCTTTCCCACTCTCCCGTTCGATCCGGGTTGGTATTTTCGGTTTTATTTAAACACTCACAGCCCGGGATGGGATGAAAAATTGTGCTTCCTCTCACTCGCCCGGATACGGTACACGTGTACAGGAGGTAACTGGTGTCCCCTATCCGGTGTCGGCCGGTGTCCTGCTGCGTTTGGTAATATTTCAAATCTTTTGCTCACTCGCTCACTCGCTTCGGCCTTTGTGATGCTGTTGGCTAAGCCAAGCAAGATAATTTTCCAACCAACTTAACCAGCTCGGGCGTCCTGCAGCCCAAAACTTCCTGCCGAGAAGATGGGAAAAAAGGGCGCAAAAGTGTTGGCTCTCTAGATGGGATGTTGTCACATTTTGAAGCGCAATTAAATTGCTTCCCTAACCGGAGTGTGAGCGAGAGAGTTCCTCATCTCCGAACGGCGCACAGCGGGAAGGCAATGCGACAAAGGATACTTCAATCCCCACCATCCAAAACAAGAAAAAAAGACGACAAGAAGGAACATAAAACCATCCGAATGACTGATGCTGGTTGATTCGAGTTTTCTAATCTCCGAAACTTGCCCGCCTCTGCCGCGCTTCCTCCACTGCTTTCGGCTGGCAAATAGGATCAAGCGCTTCTGTCTACCGGAAGCAATTATTTGACAATGCGAAGGGACAATTTGGAGGACACGCTGTTCGACAAACAACAACCCAAAACAACACCCCAACGATGACGTTTTCCTTCTTTGGATGTCCCGGCCATCAAGCACTTTTCTAGCTTTTCATGAGTTTGTTTCGATTAAATTACTCTCGTTCGCTAATGAACATCAAGTAAATTGTTCCTGATTCTTTCTGATTGGCCCGTCCCTTTGTGTCCTGCTTCTCCGTTCTTAAAATGAAGAGCATTTCTTTGGAATTGTTTTGTTGTCTCGCGCGCAAAAGAAGCGTTTTATTGTGTATCGTCCTGTCCGATGGTTGTGGTTTTGGGGGAAAACTTTCTTTTTCTTCCAACGCTCCTCGTGGAAATGCAATCGGAAAGGAAAAAAACTCAACTTTTCTTTCACTTCCTTGGCGCTACTAAAAGAAGGCGGACTTCAGCTGGACAGGGCAGAAGGCAGACTGGAGCAATTGTAGGCCAAACTTTTTCGACGAGCAATAAAACTCGACGCTATTCGCTCTTTACAAATAGACCGCCGGGATGGCGAAGGAAAATGCAGGATAAAGAGAGAAACAGAATTGTACGTAAACTTTCCACAGTTCGCGGTGGTCAGTTGGCTTTCCCAGCGAGGAGTGGGGCAACGATTTGTTGTGCAAATACATCAAAAGTGAGAACGTTGGTTCCGCTGTCCCGCTCTCCCGGGATCTCACGGATTGAATTTCGTTTCGCAAAGTTTTACTTGCGGCTAACAACGGTGGAGCCTTTTACACCGGAGTTACTCGTGAAGGATGCTTTTGTTTTTAACTTTTATTTTTAAAATAGTTATAATGGTTTATCGCAAGCGATGGGGAATTGCATTATGAAGGGGATGATTTTTTCTAAGCGAAGGACCGTTAATTCAATTTATTTCCATCGTCGGTTTCGCCCTTTTCAATTTGTTTTGTTTTCACTACGGGACTTTTTACTTTGCAAAGGCTGTGTAATTTCGTCTTTCCCGAAAGACTTATTCAAAAGTCAATACGCTTCCAACGAGCGAATGCATCATTAAGTCCAAAAAGAAAACGAACACTATTTAGCGTTGACTTTAAAGACCAATAAAGGTTAAACGTATTGCGAATAAATAGTGACAGCTTTCTACACAAGTTTTCAAAGCAGCTTGGCGTTGTTTGGGAGAAATTCTTTCTAATAAATTAGCCCTTGTTCCGGTCTGTCTGCTCGTCGAATAGACACACACACACTGTACCTTCATCAATGGTTGCCTTCATCCATCCAGCCCGGTGCCAAAAAGGCAACCCAAACCAATTCCAAGCGATTGAGCAATTTTGAGGCCTTTCTTTGCATTGGTGCCCTCTCTCAGTCTCCACTGGAAAGTAAGACATTGAAAGAAAACCTTTTCTTTGGCATTTCAAGGTCTTGTGGGGTTTCTGTGAAGCGTTTGTGTTTTTCTCAAAGCCCTTTAAGATCTTCTCGTTCTGCTCCGAGCCGAGCTAAGTGGGAAGAACAATTTACACAACAATAAAACGGTTTTACCCATTTTCCCAAAACGAGGCGAAAAAAGGGAGAGGAAACACACAACACAATGAGCGGTTGCAGCAGCAACAGCAAAACAAACAAGACGATTGGCCACTGGAGCCGTCGTCCTTGGTTTGGGCTATGGTTCGAGTTTGGGAAGGTTGTGGTCAATCGGACCGAATAGGTCAGCCGAAGTGATTCTTGGGTGTTCTTGGGAATGGGAAAGATTCACCGGACCTCACACAGCTTGTTTTTGTATCCCTCGCTTGGGTTGAAGTTATACAAGGTTCAATTTTGAAGATAAAACATTCCTGAATTTTTGGTTGCGAAATATGACTTGATCCAAACAAGTTACTTGGGAGTATCTTAATCCACCTGCTTTTAGTGCACGAACTCATGAGACACATATTTTGCCATGCTTCAAACTCGCTAGAAACTCGCCTTAACCAGCAACACTTCCCTGCCTCTCCAATGTCTAGAGTCTTCCAATGATATCCTGCATTGAATCTCGAGCTCGAATTCGCATCCACCTCTAGGGAGAGCCCCACGGTTCCTATGCGATATCGGCAAGATCGATGGGTTCGGAGGCGCTAAAGTCGCGAAACCGATCCATCGTCCCGAACCGGGCGCAGTTGCTGTGGCGAGGCAGCGGGAACCGGTTTCCCAACGGGGCGGACAAGACAGTTTTGTGAAACATTATTCACGTCTTGTTGGATGTCAATTGAGCGATTTATTTAACATTCCTCGTCGCCGCATGGCGCACGGTGGGAGCCATCTTACAAGCAACAGATCGAACGCCCTGGAGGTGACTAGCAGGAGAAGAGATGTTGCTTTTCGCAACCAACTGCCTGCGAGCGCGTGTGTCTAGTGCGTTGGCATGTGGCATAAGCACACAACCCGGTTTGGGCCGGTATGACGGAGGGGCGGGGCTTTACAGCACACACGTTTTGAAGTTTTATAAATTACCCACAATAAAAGAACAGGCAAGCGGATGGTAAAGGGTGCCTCGTGCCTGGGCCGTTATAAAGTGCGATATTTGTTTAGTTAATGATCTCGGCAGAAACACATGAGCGAGTGGCTGGGTGTGTTTGCCTGATTTACGTTGGATTTAACTAGCCTCATTACTCTGCAGTGCTTTATTAAAAGGGATTAAACGATAAACTTTCAATTGAGAATTATTTTTAGTCTGATAAGTTTAAGTCTTAAATATGTTTACAGAGGTACTTTGGTTGATGGGAATTTATCAACCAAAATGCACCAATAATTTTCAGAAGACTTTTTTTGCTTAAATTCTGAAGGTTCTTATGTAGCCTTTCTCAGAACATTTTCCACTACTTTGCTAGCAAAACGGGTTAACCAACGACCAGCGGCTTATCCCACTCCCGCCGAGCGTTTAACGACTGCATCGCTCTGTTGCATGAAATATGCTGTCGTCATATTTCTTGCCGTCTGACAGCGAGTGTCCCGTGCGGAAATGCCAAGGAAAAGCGTACCGCGTACGGCAGAACGCATTCCTTCGACTGCCTAGCCCAACGGGGAAAATCGTACCCCACTGGGCCACGTGTGTTTGCGAGCCGGCAAGGCCTGCCGGATGTAAAATTATCACCTGAAGCTCATGATTTATTGAGATTCCGGTGGTGGCGGTGGTCCGTTGGCGGCACTCGATTAAAATACTCCAGACGCGCTCGCTCCAGGAAGACACATGATCGGCGCGGTTGGAGAATGGAAGATGACGTCGTACCACCGGCAGCAGCATGTGGGTAAGACAAATATTTTAATGAGGACAACAATTTGGTTGTCGCTTTACATGTTTGAGTTGTGTGTGCTTTTTTATTTATCCCTCTATCTTCAGATTTTCATGCACACGCAGCAGTTGTGTGAATGAATATGAGAAGAGTGCTTGTTTTTTGTACATCTCATGCCTTCGTATATTTGAGAAACATGAGCCCCTCACAGTGGGATGCACATGAACAATTAAAACTACGGGAATATGAGAGATGCAGTTTGACGTTTTTAAGTGGTTGATGTTCCATAACTCATAACGCTACAGGGACTTTACATGATCCAAAATGTTGCTCATTAGGGACGGACGCAATTTTGAAGTTATCGAAGTATTGTGTTTAACGAGATGTGAAACACGCTAAAAGAGACGAAGTTAATTTGGCATTCAGTTTGAACACTGTTTTGTCAATAAAACAAACTTCATGGTCTGAAATTTAAATAAAACAATTTTATTATTGCATAAAACATTTGCCTTTCCCCTCAGGCTACCCTGCAGAGCTATAAAACTGCCCAGAATTATTCAATTTAAAGACTTTAAAACTAAATCCTCCTGCCTTTGCTAAACGATGCCGTTGAACACTCCAAAACCTTCTTCCATCTTAAAGTGATT
Source organism: Anopheles epiroticus (assembly GCA_000349105.1). Taxonomy (NCBI): domain Eukaryota; kingdom Metazoa; phylum Arthropoda; class Insecta; order Diptera; family Culicidae; genus Anopheles; species Anopheles epiroticus. The sequence continues at coordinate 337,082 of KB672064.1, read as the reverse complement.
TGTGCAAACGGCGCCGTAGAACGCCTCCCCACGCTGGTTCCCAAGCGACCCACAATTAACTCACTCTCTTCCTCTACCGCTGTCTATTCCGGTGAGTGCTGAAATTTTGCCCGACACCACTTGAAATTCCAAACAGAAATTTACACCCCTTAATTTTGGAGTGCTTCCATCCCCAAGTACTGCCTAGCAACCTGACTGATAACGCGTTTTCCGGTTTTTTTTTCCATCTCCCGCCGCTCGTCTATTTATGTCGATGATCTGTGTTGTAAAACTTTACGACCACAAGGTAACAAACACCAGCCTAATGTGACATTGCTGCCATTGCCGTGAATTAGCAATCATTTTCAAATCGGTTTTCAAGCGAATAAAGCGATTTTCCCTCTCCCCTACTTGGGGCTCGGGAAACCGTGTTGTGGAAAACGGTGGAAAACTCTTTCGCCACGAAATTGTTGTTGTGGATTGTTGTGGAACATTCCAAAATCCTGGAGTAGATCAGCGCAAAGGTAGGAAACCGTGCAGTACAGGTGAAGAGGTGTGTACACGTGTTTCGAAATTAGCATTAAGTTCCTTCAGTGTGAAAATGGATTTGCTGTGTATGGATGGATGGAAGTTGAAAAGTTACTGTGAAGAGAGTGCGAAGCATGTCTGTATCTTTGTTGATAAAAGTTTGAACTTTCACAGAGAGAAATGAAGGAAAAAATCTTCCAATATTGGCCTCAAACGCTTGTATCAAAATATCTTATAGCGACTTATCAATCTTCCCCAGCGAAAACAAGCAACACTTGATCTGTCTTCTCCACAGCTTCACCGGAGAGTTGTTGTAGCATTAGAGGGATTAATTAACTCATCTACAAGTACACGGGACGAGACCGTAGGGCTTCCGTTTCGCTCCGTAGGTGTTTGCACACATTTCCACACATTTTACATCATTTCCACCAGCCAGCCTGCCAGCCTGCTCGAGTGCTATCCTTCCGCTCTCGACCACACACATGGTGGCTGCTACCTTCCTTCCATCCCCAAAAACAATGGGTGTTTCTGTAAGGTACACAGCAGCAGCAGCACAACAACTACAGCCCTCCTAGACTAGACGCTGTCGCTCGCGACGCTGTTTGCTGGAATGTCGAACCTTTCGCGCCCAATCACTTACCAGCGGGGAGCTGCTGCGCTTACCCAAACAAGGGCAGCCCACGAGAGGAAGGTTATGTTTTGTTTGTCCTACGAGACGGGGTTAAACACGCGCAGGACGGCAAAGGGAGCACAATATTCTGCCAGTGCTGCCAAACCTGCAACCAGTGAGCGACTCACTGAAGAGGTGCTCCGGCGAGAAGCGTTTCGTCCCAACAGTGCAAGAAAGTCATGGGGTCACCATTTCGACACGCTAATTGAATTCCACTCACACACGTACCGGGCCTCGGAAGTCGGAAAAGTCAACAGCGAGTCGGTGCGATGTTTGGATTTTCACAGCTTGTTGTATGGTCAGAGTGGAGCAGAGCTGAGTGCTCTCGCGGGTGTCTTTCGGAGCGGAGCTTGTCTGTTTGATTTCCGATACTATCGATCTCACGCGTTGTTGGGTGAGCTGTTCATATTTAATTTTCATCAGTGTGCTGTCGTTATGAGGTTTGAAGACATTTTTGTTTGTGCTCATAATTAGTAGCGGTGAGTCTGGGACATGGGAAGAATTTATACAAAATATTAGGCTATGAAAGATACTCTTCAAGCCTTTCAAGTGCGCAGTGTCATCTTTCTTCGATTTATTGATGATGGTCTCAGAAGGAGATACATGACAGGCGACGGGGAGCATGATATATACACTGTTTGCTATAAAAAATGCGCACGTGTCTTTTGACATCAGTTTCTTGCACCTTTTCATTTCGTTTTTACACACAACCAGTAATAAATATTTTTGAGCCGTACTCAAAGCATTATTATGATCGCTTACATCCAGAGAGCTCTCCTTCGTTCGTACGTTCCTTTACCTTTCACCTAAAATGAGGAAGCGTTTCTAGCTTGCACCATAAAAGTACGTTTCTCTCTCGCCTGTATATGACCAAACCTAATTCAAACCCTTTCACTACCCCATTCGGTTGCGTTGATTATATGACCCGAAAATTTCCATAATGTTCAAATTTACCTCGTCGATCACGTCGATACGGGGCTCCGTGCTCTGGTGGAGGCTTGAACGCCCATTGCCTTATTGCACACGTGGGAGGAACGTACCTACACGTCCCAACATGATGCCATTTTACCTGATCCTGCCAGCTTGGTGTCGAAGAAACCGTCCGTAATCGGTCTTACGCTAGCTGAGCTACCGTTTGCTGCCACACTTCACACAAGTGCTCGCATGATTGATGGATGAATGAATGCATGAATGAATTGAACGTTCCATGCTGGGCACAAATTGTTTCAGGATCGCGTCAAAGGGTAATTCCCTTTTATGGGTGAGATGTCGTTAAATAAATAATCAAGTAACGTAGCTACTGAACACGGTGGGACGTGGAAGAGAAATTGAATTTAAGTACTTTTTTATCACTTACTCGTGAGGCCAATCAACCCTTTTCCCCTTAGGGTTGGTGATGGTGTGCAAGAAATTATATTATTTTTTTGTTTCCCTTCCCCAGTGCAGTGCGATAGCAAGCACCGATTGTATTAATTAAAATGGGTCGATTTTTTTTATCACGCACACAAAGGAAATTAAATCTGAATGAGAAAAGGATAAGGTATGATTTATTGCACAAAAAGATGACAGTGCGCTAATGTTTTATTTGCAGAAGAAAACAGACCTCTGTAGAAGCGAAATGTCTATGAGGCAACTGCTTGCGTGTAATTGTTCAATTTGCACCGTAAGTAATTGCAGCAAATAATCTGCCATCATCGTGACAATGCAGGCAAGCTACACATTTTTGCCGTCCAAATATTTTGCCTTGCCGCTTCCGATGACTGGCTGCAGCAACCACCATCATCATCTTAAAACATTCCTCTGCCTCAACGTTCACGGTGTTACATGCTTCGAATGTTTTCTTTGCCCGCTGTCTGCAGCGACGTCAAAGTGTCGTTTCCCAGCGTTAAAGAACGCCACACGCACACGGAAGACATGACCACCCCAATGGCACCAACATGCACAGCCACACACAGCATCAAACCATCATTGCGAAGCACGGAAACGTGTGCGCATGTTGCGGCATTAAACCGTCGCAAATGGAGCCTCTCGTGCTGTCTTGTTTGACGATTTTGCGAGCGAGAAGCAAGAAATTGCGAACGGTGGGGCGTCCCGAAGACAAACGGTTTTGCTGGAAATTATTTAAACATCATGTTGATGGTACATTGATTGATAAATCACTCGTTTGTGGCGCGACACATCTTGATGCAGCGTGGTGGAATTCACGCTTTTGAGGCCTCGTTGGTGGACGTGAGCAAACAGCACGACAACATTTTGTGATTTTATTTCCTTTACGTGCGTCGTTTGGAGCGTTGGTTGGGTTGGGAGTTTTGTGTTTTTTTTTTCTTGAATTTTGAATTTGGAATACGAAAGAGAGGTTATCCTAGGAGCTACATGTCTTTAAGAACGGTTAGGTCTTGAAGGGTATGTTTTATAGGCACTTTGCAAGAATTACATCTTAAACTCAAAACGTTTCCTCAACACCTTGGCGGACGTAAAAAATTCTGCATAACCCACAATAATCGTCCTCTCACTTTTCCAGGGTTTTTTATGCCTCTTTGGAAAAACTGACATTAAACACCACAAAGGTACTTCAAGAGTGAAATCAACAAGAGCCCACGCCCACCCGACGGTACATTGTTGGAGTGGTGTTGGCTCATAGCGTAAGAGCCCACTTCCCGTTCCGCAAACCGCACCATCCGGTGCATCCTTCCTTACATCACACCCCGCAGAAAGCATAGGCAACGGTTTTGAAAAACGCACCGGCGGACGTTGAAGTGTCATACCGTGCCACCGGCGGCGCACTTGACATCCGCCGGAATGTCAAACGGTGCTGCAAACACTTTTCCGGAACACACGTCGTTTTTCCTTAGCCTTCACGCATCTAACAGATCCCTCGATAGGTGTAATATTTTGCTACGAGCCTGCTGCTTGGCCTGGGATGTAAAGTTTTAACGCAATTTCAACATCAAGGGAAACGAAAGAAACGATTACGCTTCCGAGGTGACAACACTTGGGCCTCCGACCGAACATTTCGCACCAAACATAGGCTCTGCTGTTGTGTGCACAGCGGCTTAGAGAAGCGTATCGGACTCTACACCACTACACCATCATCAACTTTGACAAACAACACCTCACCCGGGCCCGTGGACGGCTAATCAGTGAATTTTAGCAAACAAAATTGTCATCAAACGCCTAACGCTTCTTTGATCTCGATCTTCTCGCAGGCAGTGCGCAGCAGAAAACTGCAATTACTGTCTTCTTTGGATGGAAAAGTTTAGCGTTTACTTTCGTGTTACTTATCCAATTCGATACGGTTCGCTGGCAAGATGGCAAATAGATGGTGTGGGGGAGGGTGGTGGGGGGGGGTTGGTTGGTGACAACGCTGATGCCAATTATACTTTGATGCTGAAGTATTTAAAATTTTCGCACAAAACTTGTGTCATTACTGTGTGTCTGGGTTAGGCCACGATGAGGGCAATCAATTTTGAAATTATTTCGCTGTACAAGTTGTTGATGGGATGTCATTTTTAACAGTAAGCTGTCGTTGCTCCTTTCTGTTGAGATCAATTTTCAATGCGATGCGGAATCCTATAATCCGTTCCGCGAAAAACAGGATCCACTTCCTGTTGCAGCTTTCAAGCGTTCTCATAAAATCTTCCCACAATCGTGTGGTCGGAAGAGGAAGAACGACGAAGCACCAAAATACACAAAACCTATCTAACAATCCTGTGGGAAGGACAGGCAAGTGATAGCGTGAATAAAAGCCCCTGCCAGCCAGACAAGCAGACGACAATTACTTCATGAATATTTGATAAGATTCCTCGTAATCTCACCGAACGATGCGCCCAAACAGCACGACGACGTGCGAAACCAAATCCACTTGCCAAGCCGTTCGTCGCACAACACTTTTCCGCACCCCGAGGAGCCGAATCCTGTTTTCCTCCCTTTCGAGGAACCTTATGCTTATGTACGGGTTCTTCCGGTTTTACGATGGGTGCTGTAAAGAATGGGACATTTTCCCGCCCATCGCTGCCGTACGGAATTGAATTCAAATCTGCTGCAATGAAAAAAGGTGTAGAGCATCTTTTTAAGTTTTTTTTTACAGCACAGTGTCCTCTTCTCATTTCCTTTTTTGGTGCCGTTTCAGAGACTTCAGTGGGCGATTTGATTTTGCACACATAAAGGGGTTGTTTTTTCGGAAGCGACGCGCAGATTTATACGATTACAGCGCCCAGCAGGGTTGCGGGTGCGGTTTTGTGATTAAAAACAGCACCAACAGCCAATGGGTGTGATAAATTTAAGGGCATTAGTGGAGCGGGTCGATTTGTGCCCTGCCGGGCCTGTCATCATCTGTCATCTGCCGTTTGCCGATCGGGGCGAGCACCGCAAGAGGAGACAGAAAGTTAATTTCATTAGCACGCGAGTGGAATGACGCCTTAGCGAGATGGATTAAAGGAGCAAAACGGCACAGTGTTTGCAATTAATGCGTCAAGCAGGATGGAGGCCACGCGGAATGCGTAAATAAATATTTATGTTCATTTGCACTGGCTTCCCGCTGGCTGCCAATGCGCTTGGGAGTGTTTCTGCTGAGGGTGACTGATTTTTAATTACTTCAGGAGAGGATTTATGCTTTCTTCAACTGATTTTTTTAATAACCCACTCGATCTTTATGAGTCGTTTCATGAGCTTCTTCACCTCCACCGTGGACGATTGATGTGTTTGATTTAAAATTGTGATCGATCGATAAATTCTCCCCATCTTCGTTCGGGGGTCGCTTTTCCACTCAATCAACTATCGAAATAAATTGCAGTCAAAACAGTCGAAGCGCGCGAGCCACACGACAAGACTCGAAGCCCTACAAAACAAATCCTCACAAAACGTGACGAGCGTCCCGTTCCACCCATCCATGCGTCCTGCTCGCTCTCACTGTCTGTCCCTCTTGAATCGTGATCGAAGATTAATAACTTCGCACCGAGGCCCCCGAAACGGGCAAACGAAGCGATACTAACGGAATGATAGATTCAAATTGAAAATCAATACCGAGCCTGGGTGAAATAAAAGAGAGAAAACAATTAAACAAATCATCCCCTCCTCCCGCGATCTGTAGCCTGAGTGTGTGTGTGTGTGTGTGTGTGTGCATTCGATCCGTTTTCCGAAAACAGAAACGCATGCTGTGAGCAGTCCTCTGCAACGAGAACGGTTTGTTTATGCGATGCGCCAACCAGCCAGTCAGCCAGCCCGTGGCGATGGCCACCTTGGTGGTGGAGAGGAACGAATCATCTAAACAATTTGTACATCGCCCGTTCGAAAACTATCATAATCTCGTCTCGCCGGTTGGGGACACCCAGCAGCAGCTCCACAAAAAAAAGCAAGCGAACGCACGATAAAAAAAGGAACTCTCACACGAGATCATATCGCGCGCGCCCGATTCCCGCCTCGATTCCCGTGGAGACGAACAACTGTGAGATTCCGTCTCCCGATCGGTATCGGAAACATAAATCCAATGCTCGTTTTCGGCTGGGAGTGTTGGGAGTCTGCGTTGCGACACAACTCTTTCAGCGAGGCAGGAAGAGGGATGCGAGGGAAATTAATTTTTATTTTCCAAACCATTTATCTTCGCTCGCCTTCTGCGGATAAAAAAAACAAGAGGCAACACTCTGGGACACACACACATGGAGTCGCGCAGGAGAAGGTTTCGAAAGGAAGCTACCAAACACCTAACAACTGGCACGTCTGGGAAGACTGTGTACATCACTCTAAGCCCATCCACGAGAAAGAAGTAGGAGAAAACACCCTGAAAACAAGGAATAAGAATTGCTCGGTTAATAAATACGACCTTCTGCCATAGTTGCTGTTGCTGCGTACTAAGAAGGTAAGAAGACTCCGACTGGCAACGTTGGTTCTGCACGTCGGTTCCGCTGCGATTCTTAAGCGCCCGTGGAGGTCCTTCGCGTTTAATGGCTGACATTGAAATGAAGGCCGTCCCGATGTCTTCCCACCACCATCTTTGCCATTCGATACTGTGCGCTGAGAGGGTGATGGGAGGTACAGGTTTGGAATATTTGGTACTTCATTCTGCCGTTTCTTTCTTCGCTCCCCGTGGACCAGATTATGTGTATGCAGCCGAAAATAGTGCGAATCTGATCACAACGAGTTTCGTGTTTGAGTTTTTTTTCTGGAGCCCAGCTTTTGATTGATCGGCCTACGATGGTGGTTGGGCAGAAAAACACGGACCCCTCGATGCGAACAGCTCCGATGTGTGATATTTTGTGTGCCGTTTGACACTTGTCAGGAAACCTGAAACGGTCGCTGCGGGAAACCGGACTTGAGGTGGTTGGTTAGCGACTTGCTTTGTGCCCGGTTTGTTGCTGCCGTAAGTACAGCTTATGAGCTGGCAAAGCGATGTGGGTTGCTTTCTAGAACGAGGTTCCTTCTTTGCTGTCATTCCCAGAGACATAATAAAAGATATTAAAATGAAGATTTGTACTACCCATCTTGAGACATTCAACAACGGTACGAGCATCACCTTAAATGTCTTTGTGGCCTGCTGACAGCGCCAATTTGCCACACAATTCTTCACTTAAAGCTCATTGAAAGCTCTTCACACTGCAATATGATCCAATCGATTGTCTTGAAGATGGTAGGAGCGAAAAACACCCCTCCCCCCACTCATCCGTGATGTTAATCGATGTCAATTGAATCGCGAACGGACAGGCGGAAACGCACACCCGCTATCGCCCATTGTCATTCATAATTCCATTATGTAAATTTATTCCTTCCGACTTCCTTCCGAAATGCTTTTCCATCTCGCAGCATCTGTGTGTTTGGGGGTTCTTCGTGTTTCCTGTCGCTTCTCCATCGCAGCGGGGAGGTGAAAAATGCTTCCCCGCTTTCCCGGTTTTGTTTCGCTCCTCAGGTTGCCGCTGGGACGGGAAATCCAAAACCAACGACCAAAAATATCGCCACTCGGTGACACTTATCAAATTATTCGTCGTTTTTCATCGCTCTCTCTCTATCTCTCTCTCTCTCTCTCTCGGTGTGTCTCGCTTTCAATCCTATCCCCTGCTAGAAGGCTCGAGCTTTCGAGTGTCGTGCTGAGTGACTGAAATTTTAGACAACGCCATGACTGTGTAAACGCAAGGATCCAGAAAACAGAGCTCCGCTTTGCCATGGGAAGTTTACTAGCTTCCGGCAAAAGTGCTGGCAGCTCCTGGGCGCGCCCGACCGTATGCTGCAAACGCGAACCGATGGCGCACTAGTTTCAATTTACGGTGGCGCCGCAACTTGCACCGGCCAGCCAGATGACACCCAGCGGCCCACCCTGTTTGCCAGCGTGAGGCGGTGTTGGGCTGGTCGGTCGGTGGCAATCGCTGCAATCGAGCACAACTCCGGGCGGTGCAATCAACTGCTGCAGCATTCGTCGGGAATGGTTTTGGTGGTTGAACGGAATGATGAGTTGCTTGTCCGTCAAATAAATTACCAGGTAAATATGGTAAAGTAATATTTGCGTTTACAAGTTTAGATGGAGATGAAGACAGCCGAAAATGGGCAAAATTTCTCTATTGCATCTAATGATCTTCCATCCTTCCAGCAACTTATCATTTCTAAGCCTCCATTCGTGTTTTTGCCAGCACCACGGTTGACTGCATCGACACACCGGTGCCCACCTTTTCGGGTTTGGCTTTTTGGGTTTCCCTTTTTTTATTCAGGGAGGACGTCCACCAGGGACGCCTCGGCGAAATTCACGAAATGATGCTAAATTTGTTAGGGCTACTCCCTAGACCCCGGCCGAAAACCCCTCGAAGGGTGTAGAGAGTGTGGTCGCGGAACTCGTTCCCCAATGGATGCCATTTAGGACGAGGTGCTAGCCGACCAGAACCGATTTAGGCCACCGGGCGAGGGGTCTGTCTGTCCGTCCGTCTGGTGCAGTGTGCCACTGTGCTGCGGTTCGATCTCACTCTTTTCATCCCTGGTGTATCTGGAGGTGATAAAAGGGGGGGGGGTCTTTGGTGCTGTCAAACCGCCAAAACGGGAGCGACCAGGTGTGCCACGGTGGTCTCATCGCGGAAAGGACTCGTTGAGAGCACGGTGTCACGGTAGGAACGTACCAATCCGCACAAAACACGAACAAGTAATGAACAAATATTTACCCAGCCCGGTGGAGCAGGAGTGCAGGCTCGCCGTGCTCGGTCGGGTGAAACGTTTTCATTTTTAGTTTTTATCGTTGCACTTCCGTTTAAACGAGCTCTGGATGCTGTTTGGACAAATGTTACACGTGGTAACAAATGTAAAGCGTTTTATAAGCGCGTGCTCTCACATTTGGTTCGGTAGCGCCTAGCTTTTGTAACGATATGTAGGAGATAGTTCTATTTCCTATTCACCGTAGCTGTGATTAAAAATCATACTCATCGCTTACACACACTCGCTGTTAATTTATTCACGCCAATTAAAGTCCCCGTATTTGTTTTGGACCAACCGGTGGCGAGAAATTCAATACGATGCAATCGTTGCTGGCACAAACGGGCACTAATTCGGCGAATCGTAGCAACAAAAAAAAGCTCTAATACGTTGCAATCAAATTTAATTGGGCAAAAAGTAAGCCTTACCTAGTGTGTGTTAGGGTGTGTGTGTTTAACAAATAAACGCAATAATGCATGGGATATTTTGTAGTTGCAGTCCCAAGGCGCAACCAGGGAGGAGGAAACATCAGGGAAACGATTTTAATTAACAGCACCTAAACAGTGTCCCACTAATGTGGAGCGTGATTTAGTGGGCTTTATTTAAAATGAGCAATAATTTGACTTATAATCTAGTTACGGTTATTTGAGTTGATTGGTTGCAAGGTACGAAATGTACCAATTGCATGATCAATTATGTGGTAAAAAGAGTAGCTTATTCAGATCGATTTGGGATTTTGGGACATTTTTTAATGGCGTGTAAAACAGCTTTTTAATTTAATAAACAAATTTACCTGTTAAGTGCATTCCTTCAACTCGCCCCAAAGCTTAGCCAACCATTTTAAACCACTTACTTGTTGGTTTACTTTGACTTCATTACACTCGAACAAACTACACTTTAACCTCCTAGCGCTGGGTACTTCAAGTCCCGGTTTGGGTAAAGTTTTCGGGCGCCGAAGAAGAGCATAAGCTCGTGAACGATGCATTTTCTGCCCGGCTCTGCAATCGACCAACTTCTAGCATCAGCAATCAACCGTGTTGCGCTTAAACTTTCATCCGCAGTCACAGCGTGCAGCTAGTGGCGCAAGAAACGCGGAAAGAACGCCCAAAAGCTTCGGAAAAAATAGAAGTAAAAAAAAAAACTTTTCTTTTTTCATTCTATCCCACTATTCGCTGCTTCTTCGCTGTGCTCTTCCAGGAGGAATTGATGCCAGTATTCAATTTGCATAAACATTCACGATGGCTCACCCTGCCAGCTGCCACTTCCATCCCTCGATCCTGTTCGAACAAGTGGAAGGAAGGAAGGAGGGAGCAGCACACCCCAAAACACGGCAATTTTTGCGAATTTCAGCCCAAGGGAGGGCGTTTTAGTAAGATTCCCCTCCGAAGCTCATCCACCGAAGATTCACCCCTAATCCAGGGTCTTCCGTCCAGGGGCGGACATCGTTAGCATACACACACACACATCTTCCACGTCAGGAAACGAACGCACCAAAAAGGTTTCGGTAGCGGTTCTCCCCGAAAAAACCCAAGCCATCGGCCGGTCGACCGGGCGATCGGCGAGCAACTTAATCAACCGTTGTCAGAATGTTGATCTCGTTAACCGGCGGGACGCGCTTTCTTGAGGGGAGTTTTGCTAGCCGGCAGAACGGAGCAGAACTCGTTTTCAAACCCGTGGACCAGAGCTGGAAGTGAGGCACCTCGAAAGCATATATTATCCAATTTTGGGAACAAACATAAAATCATTTGAGAGATAAAACAAACGATTGCACCACGCCACGTCCATTGCCTATTTCTTTGTAGGAAAGGGATGGGTAAGAAGTGGATTGACTGTTTTCGGGCCGATCACAAACTTTTTGGAGCACGCCTGGAACGTAGCGTGAATGAAACACCGAAGGGGAACCATCTGATCAAACGAGAACGGTTGGGGTGGATTTTCCGTTTCATTCAGTCCGGTAAGTTCTAGACCCGATTCTAGAGCGCTGGGAAGGTTTTCTTACTCCTTATTGCCTTATTGCCTTAATGCTTGCTTGCTGTCAAGTTTTGGAGGTTCCACTATTGTGTGTAGAAGTTACGATTCAAAGAAGGAGGGACGTGGTTGGACGAATGCTCCACCCGAAGCGGCGGAATACCAACAGCTTGTTACTAGTGATTTGTGAAAGGCAAACGCAAACATCGTCACTTTCGTCTGCCGACTTTTTTCCCCACAACCTGGCGATTGGCGATTAGCCGATTAGAAGCCGTCCAGCCGGTTGGCCGGACGCAAGTTTGTGGGTAGGCACAACCGAAAAGAAAAGATAACTGCCGGCGGAATATCTTGCCTTGACGTGTGTTCACTCGATAAGCTTACGACTGTTTTGACTGCTTACCGAGCCGCCACATAAAGGCCGATCGAGCCGGTTTTTCTCTCACTGCTTCTCGTGTTCTTCTACTGACGTAGAAGGGGACGAAGATCGCCACGGGTTGTGCGGTGTGAGAAATTCAAATGAGATATTGGAGCAAATCCTCTAGATATGACAGTTTTGTCCACTGCGACAAGCTGTCGGGGAACGATCGTAGATTAAGAGATCTTGTTGGATTGAACAGACAAGCCTCCGGGACGACTTCCTTACTAAATGGTGACTTGTACTGGACCGATGTCTTCTGACACCATTCGGTAGTTGGTTGGCTGCCCGAAGTCTATGGAGCGATAAATCATACTCAATTAAGAAGCGACAATCACATCCACAGAGCTTCAATGGTGTTTGCGAGCACTCCCTGACGTGGGTCGGGGTGGTCTAGAGCCGTACCTCAATTGCGTCGGAACGTTTCCGCTAATTATAGCGCCACACCAGCAAAACTCATCCAGAAGCACAACTCATCTCGACTTGCGCGTAGTCCATCTGCTCAAGCGCCCATAAGAACTTGGGCAAGAAGTTTGTTGGCTGTTTGACTGCTGCTGCTGGAATGAAGGAAGGGGAGATACTTGAGCCACGGGGAAGAGGAAAATTGTCTGGGAAATTCTCTCGCCAATCAAGTACAATTATTATCATTTTTGGTCAATTGAGTCGGCCTTTTCGCTGTATCATCGTCATTTAGTTGGCCTGGCCCGCTGTAACGATTGTTTGCGCACCGGCTGCAACTGTACCACTAGCACCGAAAATTCCAACCTCAATCATCCAGCAATGCTTGGGAATCGTACCGCGTAAGCGCAAAGCAGCTCAACAGAATGCCTCCACGACGGTGTGTGCTCCACGGTGTTTTCGTTCGGTGGCGAATTATGCACGAAATTGGCCACAATGCGAAGGTGGAAACCGATTTTCACCGATTAGTAATAAGCTCTGGGAACGCACCAGACAGGATTTGTGGGCTTCGTTGCGGGTTGTGGCACAAGATTAGGTTGTGTTTATTAATTAATCATAGGCCTTACGGGGATTGCATTGTATTCCAATAAACTGGCCTGTATCAGGCCAATAGTTTATGTGTATTGGCAATACTCCACCTCAATCGATAAAGTATCGCGAAATTAATAGCGAGTAATTATGGACAAATACATTCCCGAATTGAATCGAAGAAATCGTTGGACCGAATAGAGTTCAACCGTCTTGTCAATCATTAAACCGCTTCCAATGAAACAGAAATCTATCAAAAGAACTTCTCCCACTACATTGAATGCTCATTATTGTCAAACATAATCCTGCGAGTCATCGTCGTGTCGGTCCCCGTGCCTGCTTACAAATCTCATTCAAATCGTGTGCTCAAGTAAATACAATCCAATTCGGACAACATCGCATCCCACATATTTTGCCAACAGTGAGTGCGAAGAGAGTCACGGGAGGCGTCCACCCGTGCCATCGGAAAAGCGGCTAATCCCCGGGGCCTCGGTACACGCGACGTGGCGTTACTGCACAGCCGTCCAAACCCGGCCGATGTCGTCCCACAATCCTTGCGGAGATATTTAATTGACTAACGCCAACGGGATTACCTCTTCATTCAGAGTTACTCCCGCACGGAAAGGGGCGCCTCGATGGCGAGACGACGGAGATCAGTATCCCAACGCCTGCTGTCAGCGGCAAGATAATCACAAAATAATGAAGCCGTTTAACGAACCTGCTCCGTTTGCCCTCACCGGAAGAACGATGGTTGGCATGGTAACGGATCGAAGCATCCGAGGAAGATGACGGTGACGACGACGTCGAATGTCAGTCTTCTACATACACATACGCACACACTCTCTCTCTCTTGGCAGTTCGTTGCAGTGACATGCAGTTTCTCAAATTATCACCCTCACCCAGGAGGTCCGGAGGTCGACCCGAACGAAGGGACGGACGAAAGAAGTCGAGTAAAAATCGCACAAGATGTGGTTGCTGCAGAATAGTCTGCTGCAATGTCAAATATTGACATCGATCGAAACGCCTCGTCTCAAAAGATTGAAAGTTGGTGTAACAGTGAGTGTGCTCTTTGCTCCCTTCTACAGACACGCTTCGTTACAAACGAAGGCCGGTAAACTGTGGATGAACTTTCTTTCTTCCCGTCGTTTCGCCATCGCAGCAGCTCGTTAGCAGGATTTGTTTAGCCTCGGCGCTAAAAGACGCTCGAAAGTTAGGCTCGAAAGTTGTAAGGTGTTCTGCTGCTTTGAAGAATGGAAGAAGCGAAGTGTCCTGGTGTCGCATGAAAAATCAACCAGCATTCAAGCGTTTGCCGAAGCTTGGCAATACCTTCTCCTCCTTCTTCAGAAGACCTACCTGCACGCTTTGTCAACCAACTGTAATCAACTAACAAGAAACGGCCATAATCCGGGATGATTGGTTCACGGTTTAGCAGGAAGTGCAGCCGTGTGGGATCGGAAATTGAATTTATTGATTTGCAATCCTTGGGCTGCTCGAAAAAAGCGACATGGCAAATAGAAGACGTCTCATTCAAATGACAGCTCACGGAGCGCTAGCCATACGAGTACGAGTCGTCGCTGCAGGTAAGCCCCAACTCCTTCGCTGCTCGCTCGCTACAACTAGCGTAATGTATTGTCGTCAATAGTTATAGTTTGTACGGGTATATCCGGTTGAATCTGTCTGACAGTGGCTGTGGGTACCCATCCCCAGTGGCATCCGCACTCGCCGCCAGAATTCGTAAAACCAGACCACGCAAACAATTGCAGAAAAGATTGGAGATCTCCAGCGACTGTGTGTACACTGCAGACGCCTTGGGTACGATATTTTTATCAACCCAGTGTGCGGACGTGCCTCGAAAGCCTGAAATAGCAGCCACCGGAACCACCGTAAACTAGCGTCACAGCTTATGTTGCTGAGCTCACACACGGTGTAACTTCTAAATAGCAATAGTTGGTTAGTTCGGGCACTTTTTTCGTTTTCCATCGCTTCTTTGCTAAAAGCTCTATCCTGCGAGCAAATTCATTTCGACCGACACTGGCAAATTTTGCACTTTGCGGTCCCAGCGCTAGGGAAGGAGGGCGTTTTTTGCAACTTTCCGTTGCGATGCTGCACGTTCAAAAGTTGCATTTAAATTATAGGATGCTGCCCCATCGGTTTCGAGTGGGAAGAAATAGCTAATAGCAAAAAGAGTTAGGAAATGGAAAAATCTACCGAGCTTGGGATAGTTTACGGAGGACGTGCTACGAGTTTTTAAATGGATTGAAATATCCCGAAGCATTAGCGTCGTTGTACAACCCCACAGACAGGTAGGTGGTAACTGACCACTATTTAAAGCACTTTTTAAATCTCCTTGTCAGACATTTTTAAACACACATCTTCATCTTCAAGAGGAACTCCACTCGATGGGAGGTTATCACATTTAGATAAAGCTTCCACCGGTACACACCGGGCAGACACACCAACCTCAAATACCAACTAATTAAGCACTGTTCTACAATGTTTCAGTACGATAAGCGAACCTCTCAAACCCGTTCCCCAGCATCTTCGCAACGCGCACCCGTTGCTTCCAAGCGCTGCTGCATACATTAATGTCCTCGTTCTTTCCGTTCTCCCGGTGAGCCATCGATTGTCGAAAACGAAAGCAACAAAAAGGAAAACAAACGACTTGCACCTTCGCCCGACCGGTCAAGTCAATTTTGAGCTCGTCCAAACAGAAGCCTATCTTATCGGGGCCAATTCGTGACGCGTTCATGCATGGTCCGGTTCTGCTTCTGATCTGGTTCTCCTCCACAGTAGCACTTGGGAAGCGTGCAAGGAAACGGAAGAACAAGAAAAAAACAAAACTATACCTCAACGTCAAACGGGAACGAGAGGGACCCCGAACTCGCTGGTAGAATGCAGAACTTTGCTCGTTCGGACCGAGGATGAAGTTTGCAAATGGCTTTGAACGAAAGAGACGTCCAGCGCAAAAAAGGCCGGCTCCCCAGCAAGACTTCCAGCAAGATATATCGGTGATGCTTAAGGAAGCGAGGAAACGAGTGCCAGAGAAGGAAAAAGTATTGCATCCTGGCATCCCAAGCTAATATAGCGTCCGATGCGGCACTTTGGTGCACCCGGTGCAACGAAACAATCCAACCGTGTGCATCATACGACGGAAGCGACGACACTGCTCCTCGCCCTCCATGGATCATTGGCGGTTGACTTGGGCCAACTTTCCGGCTCCGATGCATCACGATGCCGGGGACTGCCGCCAGACAAACGCCTGCATTTTCGTTCAGGTAAGTCACGACAACCAAAAACCACATCGTCCTGTTCTCAGTTCTCTCGGGCAACAGGGTTGTGTGCCGTTGAGTAATCTGTTATTCTTATTTATTGTTTCGAGTTGCACGAGGAATTCAGGACCGCTTTTTTGTGCTGTTGTGCGAAGGTGTGCATTAATTAAACGAGTTTAGGGAACCATGTTTTCCTGCTTCCAAACATCACAGGACAGTGCATTTAAGCCAGCCTGAAATGTATAGCTCAACAGCACGGTAAACATCTTTCCACTACATTACTCTCTCTCTCCCCTCTTGGCAAGCTGTTACGCGTATGTCCAGTCCTTTCACGAGCCGACCACCCTTCAAAGTTGCGCGTAATTAGCTGTTAGATTTTTCTTGCCCCTTTCTTTCACTAAACACACACACACACCCACACACTTTCCTGTTTTGTTGGCGCGTAGGTGCTCGCACGGAAAAAGCACCGTCTCTTCCGGCTTTTGACGAAGGCGAACCGGAAAGTCACCACAAAGTCGTAGCAGCGTTGAGGCGTCGACAAAAACAACCCCTACAACAAACACGACCGGTCGGTGGCGTTTTGCATACCCAGAGCCCAGCACGGCACGGGATGGGGCTTTAGCTTTTCCAGCTTTTAGTCACGGTTCGCTGACAAGTGGGCACGGTCGTCATGTCAAAGCGTCTGGCGTTGCACAGACCGGGAATGTCACGGCGGAAATCACATTCTCAGGCCGAGTGTCATCCGGGGAAAGGATGCAAAGTGCGCGAGCGGCGAGGACGAACCCACACAACCGTTGATAAGTAAAAAAGCCCTACCGCGATGATGAAGCGCATGTAAAGAACACGAAATGCAATTAGCTTCTGCACTCACTGACAAACGCAAACGGAAAATGGGGCGCGAATGGTGGCACAAAAACCAAACAGCCAACTTCTAGTCGCATAATCTTATCATTCCTGTGCCCCGGGCCAGCACACTGTCGCACACGGGATATAAGAAAGGAGGTGTGATTTGCTCTGCGTGGATGAGACAGATTTTTTGCTCAGCGTTTTTACTTAGACTTTACTCTTCCTGAGACTGAGGTTGACGGTGTCGGTGTCACACGGAGATAAAACTGTCACTTGCTGGTGTTTCGCTGGGATTGGATGTAAAATGAATTGGAGTGTATTACTCAGGCTGAAATGCTTGGTCGGGGATGGAAGGTTCAGAGCAGTAAGGAGAAATTTGTTTAAAAGATACTCAATGCTCTGCCCAACGTTCTTATCGGGCAGAACTTGAGTTTAAAAATCTGTTGGTGAGCTGCGTGATTCTCCCAACGCACAAGACAGTAATGCAGTTTGTTTTAAGTACAGTTTAGAGTGTGCAACTATTTGCGGACAAAAATCCGGTTCCGATTGGGAATGAAGCACTTCAATCCTTTCTCTCCAGACGTAAAACTTCAGAACATATGAACACGAGCAAGTGCAACACTTTCCGAGATGTTTATCGTGCAATTAACACTTCCAGCTTCTGGCCCATCACACACCGAGTTCGAAATGAGCAAACCGAGAAAAGTGTTGGTAGGAATCGTAACTACCGGCACTTCTCCGCAACTGTGCCGAGAGCTTATCGGATGTGGTTTTATCCCTAAAATCTATTTCCTTCCATAGCTTCCGAACCGCAAACACATCTCGAGTGATGTACCGGAGGGAAAAGTTCGACGAAATAGCTCACGGTTCTCTTGGGCGGAGTAGATGCTTCACCCGGACCATCGTAGAATGTGCGCCCCAGACAGCTAGCAAACGTACGGCTCGAGTCCGGCTGATGGATCCACTCGGAGATACGGAAAGTTGGCAAATATTTGCCCTTACATGATGCGCTCTGCTACTTCGGGCGTCTCGCCGCTGTCGGTCGTCGGTGTTTCGGTGGGCCAGTGGACACAATTCCAATAAAAGCTTCGCGTTCCTCTAGCCTCTAGCTCACGGACGGCTAGCGGCCATATTGGAGGTCGGAAACGGAGGTGATGATGATCCATCGTCCACGGTTCACTGGTGCAGATCAACTTTCTTCCGCAAACAGCTCCGTTCGCCTTCAGGAGAACGGAACGACGACGACAATTTCATTTGCCCATCAACTTGGTGTCCCGTTTGGGTTAGAAGCTCCTACAATCGCTCCTGATGCTCGATGCTCATCGCTCATCGTATGTGTTCGGTCGTCAATTTCGTTTCCATTGCTCGAGTTAAATGGATTGGAAATGGCTCACACCCAAACGCTCAGGCGTAGCATTCTGAGCTTTAGGTTTCTTACACTCGTCCCGCCAGCCCGGTCGAAGCGTTCTCTGGGTACTTGCGACAACTTACGGCCAAACTGTGAAAACGTTCCAAGCGCAATGGTACAATGATGAGAGTTGTCATGCGATGAGTGATGAGCCTTTTGCGTCCCGACGTCCCAACTCCAGCACTCCAACGACCCGCTCTTCAATCGCCCGAGGGTCTGATTTAGTCGTCGCAACTATAGAGGCAACCTATTTTGGGCGACTTAGTTTTTCGTGCTCTGGGTGGGCATCGGCAAATGGCCTATTAAGCGAGAAAGATGGGTCATATTTGAATGCCACGCAAACATATTCTAACGGATGTGCTTCGGTTCTAGCAGCCCTTCCATTTCGTTCCATCCTCATCCGTTAATGGATTGCGATAAAACCTGGAGGCACCACTTCTGGGTAGCCTGGAGTTCGGGAAGCACGTACGTACCTCATCACGATCCCCTAATAAGAGACACTTCAGTGACCATAACCACGACCACCACCGACAGTGTAGGGAAAGACATCAATTAAAAGTTGTTGACATTCGCCATCAGTGACGCCCGTCCTCATCGTCTCCCGATGGCGGTTCAAGACCTCTATCGACAAAACGATGAGGGTTTGCTTAGGGATGTGACACTCACAGATAAAGAAGCCCTTCCACCCCTTCCCTTTCGGCTTTGCCTTTATATGCTTTGCCTATTGAGCAGAGAGGGCTCAATCAAATTGAATTGGTTCTAAAATTTGTACATCATGGGAATTACCGTTGCAGGAAGAAAGAAATGGCTCAATAAGTTTGTGATTTTACTGTATTTTCACCCAAAGAATATCTCGGCTTATGATAAGATCGATTTGAGTGATAGAGTGTTTTATTTCTCTGTATTTAATCGCCAATAACATATCCTCGTTCTCTCTCCTCTTTTTAACCGTCACTATCTTAGTTCAAACATAATTCATCAAACCGAATGATGATGGATAATGCCTAATGGTGTCATATAAATACAGTAACAGAAGATAACGCCAAAGGTGCCACAATAAATAAACATACTTATCAACATGAGAGAAAGCCAATAAGCCACATCCACACGTGGATCAAGCTCAAACAAAGTCTTCCGCAGAAGCCAAGCGCATTTGGACACGGGTCTAAAAGTGGGACAAAAATACAAACACAGAAATTAGACCACGGTCCAATCTAATACGACCGGCAGGTGTTGATGTCGTAAAAAAAGGGAAAATGTAATTTAATTCACCCCACAAACAAACGTACACCGGGGATAAGAATACGGTACAACACGCGTACATACTGACAAACAGACCCCACGCGTCCTGCCAGGATCGTTTCTGGACTATCACGATGTGTGTGTGGTGCTGACTCATTGCTCACTTCCGGCTGGGACGTGTAATGCCCGATGCTAATGCCTGTCACCTCCGTGTCAATATCGGTGATGTTGTGGTTTTTATTACAATCTTTATCCACGCTGAAAGGATGCTACTATCAGGACTGGCAGACTGATGCGGGTCTCGTGTTTGCCTCGTGTGTGTATGTTTGGCTGGATGTACCGCAAAGGGGTGGTGATGGATGAAATTATTTCCCGGTTTTTATATTTATTTGATGTTGCCGATAAGGCAGGCAGAGAGGGAAGTGTTCTGGTTGGGGATCGTTCAGGAGTAGGACACGGGTCTTTAGATCTTATCTTGACGATGATAGTTTAGGTTGGATTACTCGAGTTTACCTTTAATGAAAGGGTCGCTCGATTGCGGATTACAACCTGGAGGCATTACAAACGACCGGGGGGTTCTTCATAGAAGGACATTGATAAAATAATTTAATTAATGAGATGGTTTAAAAACGTATTCAAATATGCTTTTCATTACCTTTTACGATTTTTATGACTTGGTTTAAGGCAAACAAAAATACCCAACATTTAACATTAACACTCCAAAATCAATCAACCGTTCTGTGACATGAGTCAGCTGCTTTTCGAGCCTTTTTACGTTTTTTATCCATCACCAGTGAAACAAAAATCGGTTTGTCATTGATTCATAACGAAATCACCTTTTACACTTTGGGCACACAAGTGCTGCGCCCTTGTACTTGACAAATTATTGGAAGAGAAAGAACGAGCGAGGGGAAAACCCCTCGGCACAACCTGCAGCGTGTCCCACGAGATCACTTATTAAACACCACATTCCCCCCATGATGCAATTTTCCTCCCGCTTCGAGAGGTATTTGTGTGGAAAAACGCGTCGGAAACAAATGTGTTATTCAGCTGCATATGTGTGCACATGTTGGGTTCGGTGGAGGAAACCCGATACCACCGTAGGCGGTTTTTTGATCGACTTCTATCACGCTGCAACATCACTCATCAGTAGATCAGGGACGGAGTGGTTGCGTCAAGTTTCGTCGACATTCGATACTTACTGACGCCTGACAGGGAGCGTGCGTGAAAGTGTGTGCAACTGTTGGAACCGAGCTGGCACCATTGCAGATGGGTGTGCATCTCGATCGAGCAAACCATGATCTAGGGTGGAACATGAGCAATTATTGTTCCTAAAACATTGATAGGGAGACAGAAGAAGCATGATTCAGTTTTTCTGGGTTGGTTCCAACACTTTTAAAAACTCTAAACTGTGTCTTGTTAGCACAAATTCCGGAATGAAATTATCACCAAAATGCTCAGAACAATGCATCTCTACTTGAATTTGCATTTTATGTTGGTTCTTGGAGCTGAACTCCACTCTGTTTCGCTTATTCAATCAAAAACAAGTGGCTCTGAAGGATCACCCAAAGCCCCTGCTAGAGATTTCGGGAGTTCGCGTTGTTTTGCATCCAATTCCGACTCCTCACAGATAATGCAATGTGCGCTGTCCCTCGTCCCGTAAAACCGGAACACTTGAACCGAACTCACCCGTTGACACGCTGGCAACAAGCACCCACTTCAACCGATTGATATCTACCATTCCAAAACAAGTGAACCCAAAATGACCCCAACGAAATTCAATCCGTTTGTTTGACGAAACTCTGCTCAAGGGTGTTTTATCCACCTTTTCGTCCTATTTAAACCCTCTTTTGGGAGTTTTATTTGCTGTAAATCAATTAAAACAAAATCGTTGCTTACCTTCATTTGGAGCTGTTTTTTCCAAGGGCCGTTGCCTGCACTTCCGTGGAAAAACAAACTTTTCCTTCGAGCAATTTGGAACAGCCAAAGTCCTTGTGTGGAAATGATTTCCAGGAATCCGCAAGGTTTGGAGGTTGAGTTTATTTGCCTAAAGGATAATCGAATTTTACAAGCGTTGGCTCACGGCGGGGCGGTTGATGCAATGGGCGTCCTAAGGGGTATGATTTCTTGGTGAGAAATGAAATCAACCCCGACCGATCCAGCAAATACGGAACGGTGTACCACTCGAAATCACAATCGAAGTGTTTTCCAAGAAAGTTTTCTCCACTTTTCCGACCTATTGTTGTCGACAACGGATGAAATCTTGGAACTTCCGAAGGGATAAGTTTAACACTTGTGTTTCTCCAGTACAATAAGCGCTTGAAAATTGGGAAAACGCAAATAAGCTTGGGATAGTTATAATGGTGCGTTACTTCCGATGAAAGCGCTCTTCAAATAACATGTGAACTTGGACAAATACAACATGAACATGAAAATGCAACGTTAAAGATGATTGTCGAATATTTGCCAACTCACGCATAAAGTAGGTCATTTTTCACACAACATAGCACACTCGACACACTCCACACCGATCGCCTGGAGCGCTCGTTAAAGGACCACAGTGCCGTGTGCACACAACACAAAGAAAAACATGTGTTTTGATGTTTTCAAATCAAATCCATTCAACCACGGCATTTGCATTTTCCGACCCCAACATTTGTCCTCGGTTGCGGGTGACCCTCCCACCCGTTGCACACGTTGCACTTCGCCCGAAATGGAAGCTCAACAAGCAGTCGGACAGAAAAAAAAGAAGCTAAACGTAATATCCTCTCTAAATGCAAATCGTACCAAACGCCCGACACGCAGGGGCACACAGGGGCATCGTTGCACCCCGGTTAAGGACTCTGGCTCTGATGAAGCCACACACGGTGCTTGATTTACATTTGATGGCACACTGTTTGTTCGGCCTGTCTCCCGCAGCGCCACTTGGCCTTATTTTTCTGTCATTCTGCACTTTGAGCAAACCGTTCCATTGCCAGCGTTTGCTATTTGTTTAGCTAGTGCGGTGCATCTCGCAAGATGCAGTCGGTCGGGACGCAGGGTCGCCCCGGTTGCCATGGCCGTGTCTTAGCCTGGCGCTGTACGCGCGGGCGAGAAGTTTTATTTACTCTTACGCCCCGTACACACCCACCCGAGAGGACACGGCTGGGGGTTGGAGCGCTTCAGCAGAGAAAAGTGCTACCTTTTTATCTAGGCTCGGTCTGTTTTGTATTAGAGCAGGAGCCCGTTTCCGGTGCAGAATGACACAGTGGGCCGGGCGTCTTTAATCTGCACACCATCTGTAGCTTTATTAACGAGCAACGAGAGGAACTGTTGCCTTTTATCTTTTGACTAACAACTTGAAAGGCATACGGCTACATCTACTTGGGGAAAAGAGGAATAAGCTTAACTTGGACAGTGGTAAGAAGCTCATAAGATAAGGACATTATTGCAGAAATGCTGGCATATCTCTACCTATCGATGGCTATCAGTTCTGCAATCGTTCTAAAAAGCAGTAAAGCCATTTGCATACGTCACTGACATCAGCAGCAAGGGTCCTCCGGCTGGTGACCCTTCACAGTGCCTCGTTTTGTTTTTCATGAACCCTTCCAAGCCGTTATTTCCACATCATTACGACTCTCGCTTTCCTCGGTGTCGGAATTCTAACGTTCCTTTTCATTTGCTTTTCCCGCACGCCATCCTTCCTTCCGCTATCCGTTGCTTACTTTCACTGCTCGTGACTTCTGAAGTAGGGAAAGCAAATTTAATTGTAGAAAAAAGAGCCCGAAAGAACGGAACTGGAACAGAACATTGCACCGAGCGACCCTTGGGGGGCACCTCAGCAAAGGTACCGAAAGAACGCTTAAGACACACACACACACGGGTCGTGCGCGATGCGCCAGCGTTTAACAAATATTTAAAATTTTAATGAACCGGTGGTATCAACAAACGCTGTCGGTTGTTGTTTTTTTTTACTCCATCGTACGGTTGAGCCGCTTCCGGTGGTGTGTGGCCGAAAAGCAGAAGGGAACGATTTTATATCGAGCAAAACTGTGTGGTGTGGTGATGAAAAAATCTAATTGATGGCCACCGACCGGTAAAAGACGTGGTCCCAGACGAGGGGGGGGAGGGGGGGAAAACATTTGGACCACGGCTTCGAAGAAAAAGGCACGCGCTCATAATAAGGATCTTTCACGAAAAAAATTACCCCCTCACAACAATTTTCCAAACGAGAACAAGATGTCGCATTTCTCACAGAGAAGAAAAAAGCGTCTTCGGCACTCGCTATCATCTTACTTCGTAAACATTGGGCACATTTTTTTTTCGGGAAGGTGGCTCGGAAGGTGTGTGACAGGCCCATTAGAGCCTTCCGGGTGCAGTGGTCGGGTGTCCGGGAGGCGTAGAAAGTCACGAGTGTTTGATGCCGTACCGTGCCACCCCCTTGTTTGCAAGCTTAAAAGCGGAAAGTTTGGGCTGCCAGGGAGAAGAAGAAAAAAACACATACAAATCGTGAACTTCTGGAAGCACGTCCGCCATGCGGCATTAACAGCGAGTGCTCTCAAAAGTGCCGCCGTCGCGGTGGGAGGCCCAGTAACGTTGTTTTGGAGGAAATTAAATAACAAAATAATCTAGTAAAAAACAAAGCCACAGCTGTACATCGTTTAGCCCTGTATAGCGAGATATGCTCGTAGGCACGTCGTAGGCAAGGTAGGTAAGGGATGGGAATGTTAATCAAACATCAAATTCATGCTTATGCTCCACCTGGGAAAGATGCTTATCTGCTACCTGGAGGAAAGCTGTCCCAAAAATAGATGAATGAAATACACACTCAGAATATGATAGCTATTAATTAAGATAAGAGATTAGAGATAAGAGTGTGAGCGCTGAGGGCGATGGGGGGAGGGGAAAAAATATGCAACAAACCACACCACCAAACCGCAATTCGCCCAGCTCGTTTGGTGGTGTGGACTGGCTTACGAGAAAATAGCGTAAGCGCTTTCCGCCCTTGGAAGGAAAGTGATGTTGTCATTAACGATTTCCCCGCGCGAGGCTGGGAAGGTGAAATATGCCTGCCGATTCAACAAGGGCGACAGAGGGTGCGATACCAAATCGAGCTTTGTTCGCACCATAATGGATGGCCATTTGTTACGCGAGCCGACGAACTTTGTCGCCATGGCGCAAAAGCTTTTAGCAAAATATTGTCTTCTTGCTCGGATGCGGGGTTGCGGATGAAGCTTTCGTTGGCCTGCTACAACCCAGCTACAGCCGATGGTCTTGTTTTGCTTAAAGATGAGAAAGATTATCCGCACGATAGTGGGTGATATTTACTAAAGACGGTTTTTGTGAGGGTGTTGCTCGATTAACACGGGGACGGTGAGATATAGAGTAATACTTTCTCCTAGTGACGGTCAGTTATTCAGTAAAGTCATGGATAAAGAGGCTGGTCGGTATATACGACTTAAAATAGATGTTTTCTATTAAACCATTGAATAGAGCGATATGGCTTGTGGTGAAGTTATTATTTGCAATGAATACAATTGTGTTTATCATAATTTATGTTTAATGTATTTATCCTCTAGTTTTACTCCGACAAGATTCACGTTGAATAGTTTGATTAAATATGCCGTTGAGTAAATAAATATTAATTTATACAAGTTTAAAAAAACGCTCCAACCGAAAGTAAACTATCATTGACCATTAACCCTTGTAACCTTTCACCCTTTTACTCATGTGTTTCGTTTGGTATTTAAATGACAGCTAAAGGAGTTCATCTTACCTCTTCTTCTTAGCAGACGATTTCGTCCACCAAACTTTGTTTCCATGAATGGCAATTGATTACTTTGGGGAATACAAGTGACAGCATTTTGACAGCATCGCACATAACCCAGATAATCGTTTTTAAACGCGTATAAAAGTATAAGCACAGTATCTAAACTTTACATCCATCCTACAACAACCAAAAATTAGATAACACAAATTGTGTTACAACGCTTATGCAATTGTTTCATTTAAATACAATTGGCAGCATTCAAAAACCGGCCGGTAAATTGACAGCATAAACACGTTTTCGTTGCAAGAGAGCAACGAAGGTGTGTGAGAGCATATTTTCCCTTTTCATAGAGAGGAACTATGCATCGAATGTTTGGGATGTTTTAAAGAGAACATACGCTGGAAAGATGCAGGGTTTACGAACAACATACAACTCAAAATATTGATTAACATCAACAAACATTTTCCATTGCTCAAAAAGAAAATTGATTGTTATACATAATTTTTCATGTTGTTACAGTATTTTACGATCATAATTAACAAAATTTGAAACAACCCCTAACTCACGAACCCTGTCCATCTCTGGGTTTCTCCACACCAGTCCGCCACAACAAGTTGTTTCGGAGAAATTGCGCGAAGTCTCTATCTCTCTCCCGAAAGACGCGAGAGCGCGAGAGAAAGAGAGTGCGTTTGACTGATTCGAGGAAGATTCGGCCCAACCGCCGCTGCAGCAACGGTCGTGTAGACAGTCACTAATGCTACGTCAACCGGTGCGTGCGTGAGCCCTCTGCGAGCGTGTTTTCCGTCAGGATCGAGAAGGCATCCCGAGCTACGAGAGTCTTTCGTTGCCAATGTTTACGCGTGTACGGCAAAGTGCATCCAGTGCTTGATGGTGTCGCTTCTCGGCGGTGTCTGCATCGAAAAGTGCATTTTGCGCAAAAGGTTGAAATATTTATACAAAACATCACATCGTGCGGTGAATTCTAACAAAAATGGCAATTGAATACAGCGCGTTTTGTGGCGAGCAAAAGTGCATCAGCAGTGAAGTCGTTTAGTGTGACAAACCGTTGTGAAGAGTGTTGATAGAAATTGAAGTTGCCAAGTGAAGCAATCCGTAAGTGAAACGCAACTCACCAAACTAGCCAGTTGATCGCTTTTTGACAACAATATCAACCGGAATCTTTAACTTCATGTCGCCACACTGTTTACGGTCCAGTGTTCATCGTTCATAATTTGATCAATTATCTTTACTTACTGCAAAAATTGCATATATCGAATCTTGGCCATTGTTTTCTTCCGTTTCGACAACATCTTTGTGGCATTGCGACACACAAAAAAAGGCCGAGCGTGTACAACGTGTATTTACATCTCCTCCCGCGAGTGCTGTCCGGTAAGCTTTGCACGCTCGAAATCGGTGATGATGTGTTAAGTGGCGTACAGGCGTGTGGTGCGGTGTGGTGAGTGGAAAAAGGAAGAAAAAGAAGCCGAAGAAAAACACACTCCGCAGCATAAGTGAAGAAAACAGTGTAGTGAGAGAAGCAAAATTAAGAGCAGCAAAAATCAACCAAACCCAAAGTGTACGAAAGTGAAGGCAAAGCAAGATCACGGATAGACCGGTGGCATCGTTGTGCAGACGTGGAAGAAAACAAGCGGAAAGGAAAAAAGTTGCTGTAACGAGCGACCGAGGTGAAAGAACAACACAACAGCAGCCTCGGCAGCTTGAAAACTCGGCTCGAGCATAGCGAGAAACAGCATAAGAAAATTTGTGGCACTGAGAAACGGTGGAAAGAGTTTAAAAAAAGGCACAACTCCTCCACAATCCCGGCACGATGACGAATTTATGTGTTTACGTAGGATTACTGCTGTCCGTGCTGGTGGCGGCCGGCGACGCGCATGTAAATCTGTTCCTCAACGAGATCGAAGTCCAGCGATTACTAGGTAAGTTTTTCCATCGGAGGGCCCGTGGGGGTGGCAAAAGCCGGCAGAGTTTTCCGGTAGCACGAGACTTAGAACGTTACGACTACGACGACCGTCAACTGCTCTGGCTCATGTTTCTTTCCCGTTGTTGGGGCATTTTGTTTAACCCCTTCACGAAACGCCGGAAAAGAGCCTTTTTGGACCACTTCCTGCAGTCACAATGGAGCGTAAAGGAAGTCTCACGAGGAACATGATTTACCTCGCTGAATCCGTCCTCTGCCTGCCTTGGGGAAATGATGTAAAACGGTCCCGATGCTGTTACTAATTGTAGAGCTCAATCCAAGGTATCGCTTTTAACAACTCCCTGAAGGCCCTGTTTCCACCTGAAAGAATGCTTTGCCCACAGGCACAAAGGTTGAATGCCGTTGTTTATTCAACGTCAGCTTTGTTTTGGTTTCGCGACCCTGATGTACACCTTTTGCCCGCACTGCTGTGCATTGAGAAATGTTTGTCTCTCGACGAAGCTGGTGGAAAAGGTTTGTCCGTTTGGCTGTCAAGTGTCCTGACAGGGTGCGCTGTGGAAAACGGGAACAAACCCCCCTGACACTGACGTTTACAGATCGCGTGCGGGATCCTCCTCCACTACAAAGCGTACAACACGTTTTCGAACAGGGAAACGATTTCAATTCCCCATTTTCCACGGAAATCATGTTTGGTGAGGTGATGATCGGGAGGAGGGGACAAACATATGGAATCAAATGAAAGGCCGAGGCTAACGCACAACAGCCAAACGGTTGTGGGTGATTCTGCTTTGATATTTGGACGTGAATCTTGTACGTCTTCGGATGTAAATTGGAAACGCTTCTAAGAAATCAGCGACAGGACATGTAGAAACCTATTAAAACTTTTTCACCAAGGAAACCTGTATCATTTTCATGTTTCTATTTCCTGCAAAAAGGTAGAAGTGGTAGGATTTCTTAAGAGAGAATATTCGATTTTTGATACAATTCTTGCAGTCTGGTCATGAATTCTTGAGTTTGGGGGAAGCTGTTCACAAAAAAACCGACATAACACCCGGAACGAATTAACTTTTTCGTCCATGCAACGCGACACAATACCCAAAATGACTGCTCAACACAAGAAACAAAAAACTAGTTAGTAAACAAAAGATGAACGAGCCCACTGTGTTTATCCTTTTAGCAAACGGAGCAATGGATGGAAATTTCTCCCACTGCCGTCTCACGATGACACGGCGCGTTTATAGGATGCTAATCATCATCCTTTTTGCTTCTCGCTGATTAGAAAACACTCACACCCGCACGCGCTTCCGAATCCGTTCCGGGCAGCAATCCTTCTCCCTCCAATGCGCTCTGCTGATCCTTCGAGCTTTCGGCGCTCTATTCATCAATTCGTGAGGTCGTGAGTGGTGGGGTAGGGCAATGTTTTCCTAATGAATCTATTCTTCTCCGCCAGCCACCGTACCGTTCCTTTTCCGATCTCTTGTTGGCTAATGATTGAAGGACGCACTTTTCTTTTTTGCTGCAGTCACTGTTCGTTCCATTCCCTTCCCTAAAAACGCTTCTCATTGAATGATTTTGTTGCTGTTGAAATGAAATGACGGTTTTCCGGTTTCTCGGGCGAGACCATTGGTCCGGCTTCCTTTTTTTGCCCGGCACTGATCGCTTGTTAGCGTCACCACCTCGAAGAAGACCACCTTTTGGAGGAATAAAAAAAACATTTCGGAAAGGTGACAGAACACACCAACTAATCCGAACTCCGATTTCCAATGATCCTAACCGGTAAAAAGGGAAAATAGAGCCCGTGTTCGTCCTTTTCCCCGAACGCCTCCGGGGGTTGGAACGGTCCAGCAAATCTGTTAGGCTTTTCAGATCATCTATAAAGGCTCACAATCGGAAAAAAGTTCCAAAAGGGTCCAGTGGTGGGAGTAGGACGTCCCAAACGGAGGTACTGAATTGAATGGCCAGTCCTACAAACATCACCTTTCTCTTCCTTATCTACCTTGCCTGAAGCTAGCCGATCCCTTCCAGTGTGCTACGTGTTATAAATCAATTAAAGGACTTTTCATCGGTGGCCCTTACCCATTCCTTCCTTCTACTTGCTTCGCCATGCTACCTGCAGTATGTCTTGCTCGGGTTACAGGGACCTATTTCCGTCTGCGGGCAGGTAAAACTGAGGAAACTTTTCCTTCTCTTTCTCTCTTTCTCTCGTTCCACATCCAAAATCCAATCGACAGGAAAGCCCACACTGACAGGTTAAATATTGACTGTCTTCTTGGGTCTTCACTTGAAACCTCACACTCTCCGTTCGTCGAGAGGCCTTCGGGCAGGTTCAGATCATTATCACTGCGTCACCGATAGTTCTTGCAGCGAGATATGGGACACCCCGACCGTGTGGAAAGGTTAGATCCTCTTCTTTAGGGACCGAAGGGACATCCAATATCTACCCGGTTTTCCATTTTCTCGGTCTGTGTGTATGTGTTCCTGGTGGGACAGGTAACCAGCCGACTCCACGCCACAGCGTTGTTATCCATGGTCAGCGCACAGCGTTTGTTGATTTTTCTCCCAACCTTTTTTTGGTACAATTGCACGGTTTTTAAGGGACTGGCACCACACAAATCCGTCGAAAATCTGTTTTATGAAAACATGACAAAACCAAACTCATATAATCATCAACATCCCTTCGTCCCGGGAACCGCTCCTTCTATCAACTTCATACCATACGTGTCCGTTTCAAACTTTGCTCCGTAGAGAGTTATCTGCCTGTCGAGTGGTCCGTGCTTCCTATACTTTCATTACAATCAACCGGCATCGAAGGGTTCCGGTTTGAGTTCAGAATTTTTCGGACACTTCATGACAAACTTTTGATACCTTTAGCGTCCTTTTTTCGTGGTTTTCACTGCCGAAGTTCAACGGTGAGAAGGGCGAGAATCAAGGATTGTTAGCAAGCGACAGTAAATAGAAAAAATAATCCCTATTCCGTCACGTTACAGAATCAATATTTTGTTGGGAGAAGAAGCAAGTTAGTGAAACTTTGTTTACCTTCTCAATAGCTGATCGTAAGGGTGACTTGTGTGGAATAAGGTTTATTTTTATGTTGTATTTCATATTCTTCCTTATCCTTGCATCGCTTCAGGTCACCTACATTTTGAAGACAACTACCGTGCATTGGTTTTAGTTTTTGTTTGGCGAATGTTTGTGGCAAAAAATAAATTTTGTTTGACTGCCATGGGACAGGAGAGAATTTGTCCGTTTAAGAATAAAACCTTTAACGTTGTTCGCTTAACTCTATTCAAATTCCATGGAAAGTGACTCCCCGAAGATTACATCAAGCAGTAGAGCCGTATTCCGTTCAGTTATTATTATGAAATTCCGGAAAAAGAGACGTTCATTAAAAACTTCATTCGAGCGTGAATTTGATTGTTGCTTTCATTTCTCGGTAGCGTGATTGGATTATCATTTTGACACAGAAATATGTCACTCAAATTATCACGCACTTCGGAATCGCATTCTACGACTCCCGTCGTTTCTCTCTCGGGCGTTATTAAACGATTGGATAATAAATTTAACACCAATATTCAAATCTATTTCCTGTAGTTCTTGAAACAACGACAAAAAGTAAAGATGGTGTTCAGGAGAGCTGTTTAATTGCGTTTTTTGTATAGCTCGTCTAAGATTCCATTCCCTCCATGGAGGAATCTTATCTCTCTGAACCCCGGCGCACCCATTCCAGTAGAGTGTTTGAATAAATTTTTTCCTCACTATGGTTTACACTAACCCTAGAGCACGCCTGTGTTTACAACGGTAGCCGGCAGTAGCGTGCGTCGAGCTTATCGGGTGTGTTCACCATTATCGCTACATTAACTACCGGGAGAAAACATTAAACTCTCCGGCTTCCATGCTCTGTAGCCTCCGGTGGCCACCAATTGATGTTTCCATTTCGCCACTAATTGCAACCGCGCGCGCGTCACGACCGCGGAGCGTTCGAGGAATGAGCGAGAAATGTTCGAAAAATGCAGTTCGCGGTATGAATTTTAATTTGCACGACCCTCAGACATCAATCCTTTTGCTGCGGGCATTCCAAAAACGGTTTCGCAATTGACGAAAAAGTGTCCCCACAAAACGTCAAACATTCTTTTGTAGCATTGATTTCTGCCTCTGCTGCTGAATTAATAAGCGTGAGATCAAACTGTTGCACTGGTGCAATCGATGCTTTTTAGCTCCTTAAAGACACACACCTGCAACCTTAAATGGTCCCGGTGAGCTCAAACACATATGTTGTCGTATGTTGAGCAGTGACAAAAACACAAAAAAGAAACATCATTGTAATTCCCAAAAGCGGAAGGTCCTAATTAAATTCCATGCATGCTCCGAGCGCTGGTTGCAGGATGTGGACGTGCGTTTTGCAGGACGCCCAACGTTCCGGCTTTCGGCAACTGTCAGATTTCCAACATGCCATCCATAGTGATCATTGCCGCTGTTTGGACAATCCTGAATAGATGTTGGGCGCTGGGGATCGATGCCGTTACAATTAAGAATGCAATATCAATGTTGTCACAAGCTTTTGTCCAACGACAAGACCTGCAGAAAGTTGTACAGAATTATGCGACAAGCAGCCGAGAATGAGATTCTACTTGACACCGATGCTCTGCTTTTAGCTCGAACTAATTGTGAAGTCTACTGGCTTTTTTTCTTCACCCAATCGTTCTCCAAACTCATCGGATATGTAGTTTTGCTCATCAGGTTTGTACATCTTCCTGTTCTCGATGCACGATCCAGTCGATTGCTGCTAGTCGAGTGTAACCGGTGTAGTAGCATTCCCGATGGGAGCTACGCATTATGAATTCAATTCGTTACAGATCGATCTCTGGTCTGGTCGGGAATGGACACGCGGCCGCATGTTGTGAGCAAGAATGATGAACCTTTTTTGGGCAAAACTTGACAGCAATAAGCGATGATGAGCGACAACCACCGTTTGCCACGGTGGCAACGTTCTGTACCGCCAGCCAGTTCCAAGATAAGTCGCTGAATTTATATGGCCTATTACAGAATGTGGTGTCGGGCAGTGTCTAGTTGGTATCGCGTGGAATATTTTATGCTTTGTTGCCTTCTGTTCGCTACCTTTTTGCAGTATTTTGCACCATTTCAATCGTCACACTCATCGGTAAGAAACCATCAATCGCACCTATGCTTAATTGTGATGGAAATGTCCGTAGAATACGGAATGACGTCCCCTCTTCAGCTCCAGGCTGTGTGCAGAATGTGTGAAGTACAGCCAGCCTTAATGATAGGAATTCGATCGAGCGCTGTTTACTGATGTATCCACACTTCGCATCCAATCTAGTCTCTTGCCACTCAACGAAATGTTCCCGTATGGGCATTCTTGGGAAAAAGAGGCCCCCGATGAAGAAATAATTCAAAGAACAATGACACCACGACGTCCTCCGGCCTGTGTGTCATAACTCAACGCTCATTATTACTATTTATCTCCACACGACGGAAACAAAATCCCTTTTCCCTCCCATTGCTCTGTTGAAAAAAAAGAGGAAGATTGCAAACCGGTGATATCATCACCCTTCCATTGCCTTGTGGGAAGTGTTAACAGCGGTCTCTGGGAGTCGATTTCCTCAGGCAGCAATCCGTGCCACGATCGTGATCCCTTCTGATTGAGCCGTTGAGAACGCTCGGAGAGGTTTTGGAGGAAAACCCACCCGAAGAACCACACACCAACTGGAAGGCACGGTTGTACAAATAACCGTAAATTCTTGCCCTATCGTCTGGTGTACCACCATCCCCAAGCATTTCCATTTCGGGGATTATCGTAACGTATGTGTCAGTTTAGTACAATGCCGTCACCAGGATTCCAGAGCATTTAAACTTACCCGAACATTGACTTCTTGGTGTATGGTAGGAGGCGCGGGCACAGCGGCAAGAAAAAATCCCATTTCCAATGCATCACCCAGACACTTAGGGGTGGTGGGGATGGTTAAGAGATACAGCGTAAACCCACCGCTCCCCACCACCCCGCCGTACTTTGATTGGCGCTCCGAAAGCGCAGACATCTTGCCGGCGGATAGACAACTTGTCGACAACTCCCGTCGATTCCCCGGGATCTGTAACACCTCGCGCCACGTTTCCTCCTGTCGCAGCGGCGTGTGCGATTGCTTGGGGCTATTATAGCCCCAAAAATATGGTTCCCAAAAATAATTTGCCCATGGGGAAGGGTAGAAAGAGTTGGAAACATTTTGTTTACCCTACCGATATCCGGTCGATGCTGGGGACCAATTTTTTGTTCGGGGCGGTTGATCGACCGTATGTCATAACCGTTTATTGTAGGGCGGGTCGTTGTTGCTGTTGGTTCCCGCAAACTGCATGGAAGCTAATGAAGCTTTGGTCACGATTATCTGCTGTTCCTGTACCATGCCAACGGCAATTGTCAAGATACGGTGTGCCCGTTAAAAAGAAGGAAGCAGGGAAGCAGTCGGATATATTTATCTGTATCCAAACATTTTATGGATCTCACGCTCTCGAAGTTGCCACCGGCGCAGTTTTCTCCATTAACCGCGATGATGTATTGCAATCCGTATTGCTCGGAACCGTTTTTCACAGTCAGTTTAAAAGAAAGCGGACTTTAAATTATGTTCTACGGTTGATTTTGAATATGAGAGATGAGCCAGTGTGCCGTGTGGAGGTTGATTGAAAGGAAATGTGGTTTCTATTCCTACAGAATGCGCTACTGTTACGCCCATTTCAACTATTGTTTTCTCAAGTGGTTTATGAAGTTTGATCATTTTCACACTGAAGGTTCCAGACGAACCGGAACGTGCGTGCATCATCATCTCCGGCTGGTGTGCGGGTTTGTTGGTTTAGGTTTCGCTCGGGGAGTTTGTTTTATGTAGTTCGTTTTGTTGGACAAATAGTAGTCGACACGGCACCATCCATTGCACCGTTCCCCGAGCTTGCCCCGTTCGATACAACGTTTTCAGAATTACGATTTGAAACACACAAGAGGTGATCGAACCTGAGGCAACTGCATCGAATCGTCGACTTCATACTTTAAGGCTTTTTTTTTTCTTTTGTTTTGGACCATGTTGGAGCTCAGCTGAAGTAAATAAAACCGCGTAGACGTGGAAGTATGTTTGTCCAGTATTCTTTCCGCCCGCACCCGTCGCGTTCTGCTTGCTGTGGAATCTCGAGCCTCTCTCCGCACCGTTTTCGGAACGCACGGAACGATCATCTGCCAGGGCGAGAGATGTGTTGAACCTTCAAATGACTTCCGAATATTTGGACACGGATGCTGTTAATGTTGTTAATGTTTTCTTAACGGTTCGATGCGTACATAGCGACGGGAAGACATTCTCACGTTACGCGAGCGAACAAGTCGATGATGGTCGTGCATCGGACAGATGATGCACAGCGCCACGTGCGGCCCATCCGGATGAGGTTTCCGTGTGTGCTGTAAGTAAGCCTTTGAAAGTCTTAAAACCCCTTTTCTTAGCCACTTGTGATGTTTCATTTCGTTTTTCAAGCCGTTGTGCATTTTTTTTTCTACCACATAGA
Organism: Anopheles epiroticus; assembly: GCA_000349105.1. NCBI lineage: Eukaryota > Metazoa > Arthropoda > Insecta > Diptera > Culicidae > Anopheles > Anopheles epiroticus. Next base: position 302,368 of record KB672064.1, on the reverse strand, counting down.
CAACATTAACTTATGTTATAGCGTGGCAAACCTTAGATGATCTCTTTTCTCCGTGGCTCACCAAAAGAATTCGCACGTCGGATCGTTTTGTTTGAATAATAACCTCATTTAAGCGGATCGGTTATGTGTGTGCCTCCCCCAGAATTCGATTATGGAAATGTGCTGAATTTTCAAGTGGCTATCGAGTTATGGATAAAATATTGGAACATTTAAATAGCGCAACCCGTATAACACGATTGAGAAAGGTTTCGCTCCTGCCACCTTTATTTGGCTATTGTTTTTTTTCGGTTCTTCTCCGACCCCAGACAGATTCCTATGATCCCTTCTTCCTTCGAGGAAAAGGGTCGGGAAAATAAAAATGAAAACAATCTTCGAATGCCATTATGAGGGCCTCCCCAACCACCGTCACACATTGGCCTCTTGGCCTTCCGGGGTTTAGCCCACCGATGCCCCGGCGGTGGCCGTAAATCATCCCTCTGGCCACAAACACCGGCCCAAAAGCTGGAATAATTCGCTCCTCCAGCAAAGCTTGGTGACCTTTTTTTTGGCCTCTCAGGTTTACCGCGAAGCCACCGAGTCGTTGTCTCCAGTCGTTACTCCAGTTTTTTTTTTATTGTCGTTGTGTGGTTCCTTCCCTCACGACCGAATTGGTTCGTCCCGGAGACCGGTTTTGTTGTATTCGTTGATCTATGGCGTTTTATGGCTACTACGAATGGATGGTAGCGTATGCTCACATGTGAGAAGTCGCGTAGAATTTTTCCTTCCTTTTACATTCAGCACTGCTTTCGTTTTCATCGCCATCCGCGCGATGATGAAGTCGAGTTTCTTGCTGGTTGATGGGTTTACGTTCGAGAACGCGCAGGCCCCGGGGTGCACCCAAGTCAGGTTTAGAGCAGAATGCAGAATCTAACGCGCAGCACTAAGATCACTGGTGCAGTCGCGGCCCACGGAAGAAAACCCACAAGGTTCGGAAGAGCATAAAAATTTAATAACGAAGCCATAAATTAAAATTTTATTGCTTTTAATTGTTTTGTGTTTGCGTACGAGTCAGTGAAGGTTAGACCGGCGAAAGAAAAACATCGCAACATAGAAGGAAGATCTTCCCCCTCTTCCCTTGGGCACACAATTGCACAGGTCCGCTCGATCGAGAAATAGTTGTTACGTTTTATGAGCATTTGTTTTCCCGTTTTGTTGCGCCTGCTGGCTGACAGTGAAGGAACTGGATGCGTTTATTATTGTACAACTATTTCCACGAGCGTTCCGTCTTTTTCCATGTAACCGGCATGGAATTTATGCTGTCCGTGTAGCGTTAAGTAAACATTGACACCGATCTTATGGTATGTGTCCCGAAATGCACAACGTTTTATTTTCCAAAAGTTATAATATTTGATTATGTTACGCTTCATTACATTTCGGGCTTTTCTGAGTTTGAAAACGATCCCGTTTTCCCGCAATTTGCTGCATTTGTTTTCCGACTGTTGTCCATGGGAGGGATTTGATGACTTTTTGATACGGTCGAGTAATTTTATTGCACCAAGTCTGCGCTTATATTGTGAACACAATAAAATTGATTGTGGATAACGATCCCATGAATGTTGATCAAATTCTATTGCACCCAACAAATGCATCCGGTTGAGCATCATGAATTATGGGTAGCATCGGTACCTGTCAATCAACTTATAAATGGACCTTATACGATCAAATGCTAGTACGAACACACTCATCATTTCAAAATTGTAACAATGTTTGGCTATTAACCTGTGTCCCCGCAACAATCATTGTTGCTCAAATTTGTTATATAGTTTGCAAAACAGCGCTCACTTCCTGCTCTACCTACTCAGTTCCCGTAAACGTTGTATCAGTTACACATTTTGCAGCAGCCATAAAATGAGTCCAACTGAGTAGAAAAAGTTGCATCATTAATCATCGTAACCGAATTAAAATTCTGCTCTACCCGCTTACGCCCTGCCCTCACCGTTTGAACCATTTTCCAAAACTCTGCAGCTGCGGGCTGCTCACTGGCTTGTAAAACCGTCAACCGTTTTTCCTCCCCAGGACATAGTGAAAAGTTTTGTCTCAAAATGGTCCTAGGAAATTTTATAATTAGACTACTGTAGTAGTACCTCGCAAGGGCTGGGGCGACTTTTTGAGGCCTCGTGTCCCTAGGGGAAGGAAAAGTTTCGCGACATTCAAATTCGGTGTGATACCATTTCGTTCGCCAGTGAGTGATGAATTTAATTATGGAAGGTACGCATAGATTTCCGATCGACGTCATTGTTTAAGTAGCAATAAATGTCATGAAACTCTCGCTCGGCATTTAAAAAGAAGCCACCTTCTTTCAAGAGTTGCTCATAGCTTCAAAGAAGTTTTTGGTAAGGCAGACATTCTTTTTGAATAGCGAGGAAATGCTATTAAAGCACAAATTCTACATATTGTGTGATGCTATTGTACAATCAAGGAGCGAATTCTTTCCTTTTCCCTGGCGGGGAAGATTTGGAATGTGTTCCGCATCTAGTCACAAGACACTATCAATGCACCTATCAGCCCGCATCAATTTCTTCACGACTCGCGCATGGTACCATCGACGGAAGCTAACACGACGGAAGCTACGATAAAAATGCTGGATGCAGTTGATGCCTTCAGGTGCCGTGTGTCGTCTTTCGACAGGATGTGAACACCGCACGTCTAGGCAGGCTAGGACATGAAACGTCACACATTCTCTTCCCCTAGGGCGCGAAAGCGAATTTCCCCACAGTGTAAAGGAAGTCTCCGTGGAAGAGGCAACCAAATTGAACCAACCGGAAGATCAAAATCGCTTTACACTGCTACCCTCCCGTTTGGGACGAAAAGGCCTCGGCTACTTCTTTGGCGAGCGTTGCGTGGAAAATAGAGGAAGCAGCGTACGAGAATATTGTTGATTCAATTATTCGCTATTTTCCTCCAATTTCCTCGCTCGAAACTCTAGCTTCTCTGGGATGAAAGTCGCCCTGTTCGCCATCTCGGGCGGCACTGGCAGGATGTACCGCCAAACGCGATTGAAAACGATTCGAGCGCTGCTACGCGAAGGATGAAACCACTTCCGGCGGTACAAAGCGTTCTACTATCAAAGGTCTGATTTTTCCCTCCGCGTTTTTGCCTGCACGAAGCGACGCATTGAATTGTACTGTGAGGCATCTTGATGAAACGCGGCTCCTGTGTATGGCGTGGTACGGATGCTTTGCAGTGGATGCAAATAGTGCAAAATTTCATCAAAGATGCTCTAGGGACGCATCGACACTAGTGGTGTGACTGTGGCAACGCTTCTTTCGCAACGCACAAGCTTCTAGCTTGTGTCAGCACCGCTTGTTTCTTCGTCACTTCTTTAGGGCGCTGTACCATCATCACCTGACAGCAGGAAAGACTAACACAATTTAGATCCTGGACGGGGCAATGCTTTTACTTTCTCTAATTTATTTAAAACCCACTTTACACCCTCCAAATACGTCCTGTACCTGTCGTATCGTGTAGGACGATAGAACAATTGTAGGTTCTTGATATCGAGTACTCAGCAGCTGTCAAAATTGCATTTTACGACCGATTATTCTAATAAAAATACATAACCAACGCGAAAGTACACGATTGGGAACGTTAAACAACGCTCTCGCTAGTAATCAAAGAACACAAGGAAGGAAAAATGACCACAATTAGGCGAAGAGTATGGCAATATTTTGTCCATGATTGTGGCACCTTTGGAGCTCTTGTGGGAAATGCGCAAGGGGATTCCCATAAAATGGGTTACGGCATTCGGCCCACAGCACACCCGATTGCCAATCTTCATCACGGGAAATGGCATTTATTTTTTCGGGGCTAGCAAATGACATTTCTCTACGTGTCGTGCCTCCCAATCCTTCCCCACGGGTGCCCTATTCCCGGTGGGAAAATTTCGTTCGGAGTATTTTTTCATCGCCTTGCGTCATAACAGCGCTATAAAGGGGTAGCTCTTGCGCTGACTAATCGTTAAATCATCCCACACATCTAATTGGGAACGAACAGCGGTGGCCAGTGGAGATGACGTTTCCCAAAGCGTGCTCGTGCCGATCGGTCTGCCCCGAAATGTCAACAGTTGGTGGAAATTCGATCCACTTGACACCGGGGGAGTACGATTAGCGGCATCATTAGCATCTGCGGCGGGTTGTTAAAAGTGGGACTAAAAACCTATGCGAATGGGCTAATTTTACCACCAAAGAAAAACAATCATCACTCAACGCAGAACGTGTTGGAGGCAGGACGCAAACGATGTTCCATTTAATGTTTTGTGTAGCTTTAAGCCTATTTTAATGTTTTCAAATTGAGCGAAAAAAAACCACAAACCCTTAAATTGAAATTAATTATCCCTTTTTCTTTGTTTCAGGTGCGTATCGGCAACCACCCAATGAGCCCTCTCGTGTTTTAATGAAGCGAACCACATACAGAACACACGCAAGTACATCTGCGGCGCTTCTGTTTTTACTGGCGCACACAATCTGGCCGTACTTAACACAATCAGTCGATGCTGCAGCATCGATGGTATCAGATTAAACCCCTCAATTGTAGCTTTTCAAAACCCGATCGACAACGCCAACATACACACACAGCTTTTTAGCGGCGCTTTTCTCCGCCATCGGGCGCAAAGCAATTCATTACCATAATCACGTCCTCTAAAGCGCCCCCGATTGCCCTACCTGTCCTTCCGACGGTGCGTTATTATTAGAGGAAAATAAATTTATAACGGTCCGGTTTTGCACCCTGGGAGGCTGGCAGGATTATATCGACCATCCGACCGACCGTGTAGAGTACACCACCACCACCACCACCACCATCACCGCGATGGACAAGCATCGTTCGAGTTAATTAGTCGTACCGCGGAACAGTTTGCAAATGCGAAGATTGCTGCATTCAAACAGGCCGCTGCATGTGTTGCGATAATGCAATTTGTGGTGTGATGGCGAGTAATAATAAAAAAGCGCCCACCCAACGCCCCGGCGCCAGCAAAACCCGAACGCCAGCGACAGGGAACAGCTTCCTTCCGTGCCACTCGATCGGTTGGTTGTCGGTCAAACTTCACCGTCTAGGCTGAGTTTTTGCACTTTTGCATATGGTACCGATTGGATTGTTTTTCTTTTTTGTATCTTGCTTCATGCCTGTAGTGAAGTTCTTTCCTATGAATAGCTCCCCGAGTGGCGTACGTCTGTGTCCGATCCGCAAGTCCTTCTGTTTTTATATTGAAACGCTACGGTCACGCAGAATGCCGCTTAATGGAAAAGAAACGAGTCGCGTAAACACACCCGGGGAAAGCCGGTGGATGAGTGGGAGGCAGAAAAACACGATGACGAACACTCGAAGTTGAACTGAATTTCCATTTTTATACCATACCACCCGAGAAAGGGAAACAGGTTCCCATCCCTGTTCGGAACCCTTTTCGCACTTGAGTTCCAAGAGGCGAGAGCGAACGTGGAGCGGTGGTCGTTGTTAACGGTCGTTGCTACAATTTTGATGTGGGATGTGGGAATCCAACGATGTCCACCGAGTTGAAGTCACAGCCCGAACCTCATTCTGCTGGTTTTGTGGTAATGTCCAAAGAAGACAGTATCTCCAGGAACGCCGAGAGAATGCCATCCTCAACCCCCCTTGTTATTTGTTTGTCACTTCCGTTGCCTGTCACATTCCTCCCAAGCACAGATCCCGTGCAGCCATCCGGTCACAGGAAAAGCTCAATAAAATCCCACTTCAACCCCACCGGAGGGATGGAAAACAGTGTGTGGGAGGGAAAATTATTGAACCTGACAGAACAGGGTGTTGTTTGTCGCAAAGAAGTCGATAGGCAGGCTGGGCGGCTGTACAACAGCGAGGTCCCAGGGAGTTTTGAATGCAAAAACACATATGCACACTGTTCCGATAGCTTCCAGACACACTCACACAAAAAAAGTGTTTGAGAGGGACCTGCAAGTCATGATATGCAGTTGTTTGCGCGTGCAACTCCCGCATCCACGGGAGCATTGTTTTCCTCTGTTACCCGTGCAGTACGACCAGACCAGTAACACGATGCTACAATTTTTATTGCATGATCACATATTTACTCTACGGGTAAAGTTTTTCCCCACATTGCTCTTTCACTCACTCGCTTCGGTTTTACTCACTTTTCAAAGGCATATGCAGTGATGCTCGCGGATGCATGGACAGGAACGAAACGCTGGTGCAGTCTGACCTAGGAAGTCAGCAAATCTGTACATCTGTTCAGCAACCCCAGCTCGTATTGTTGCTCCAAACCAGTCGCACTGCGAGAATGTCGGCTGCCTGCGAGCCGGATGGTGTTTTCACACTTTTCCCCCGCCTCTGGTAGCGCTTCCAACGCCAACCGATTCCTCGCTTCGTTTAAAAGAAGAGCAAAAAAAAACAAGTGGGAAAACCATTCCCATATGTGTGTGCTTGGTTGCAAAAACGCATCTCAGAATTGCACCGCTACCAGCCCAGAACTGCGAGCTTCGATCGAGCAATGGGGAATGGCAAGTATTGGCTGTGTCGGACGATTGGTATCCGGGTGTAGATTACCTTTCAGATCTGTCAACACCACACCTGAGCACGTTCCGAGTTTGTACCGAGGCTTAGTACCGCACGGCGGCTTAACGAGTCGTGGCGAGGAACGCACGAAATTTGCAGAATGTGCTGTCTGGCGGGCGGCTGCTAACGTACCTGCTGCAGGTGGAAAGCTCAACACTTTCGGTCACGCCGGAGTGAACGAATATTAGACGTGTGGCATCGGGAATGTCCGAATGCCTCACGGTGTAGCGATTCCCAGGATCAAATGACCGGCAAATAGCTTCAAGTGTGTGCTTGAAACACAAATCGTTGTCTTTGCGGTTGTCCAGACCAGAAAAGGAATGCGTGAAACTATCTTCACGTGCAGGAAGCCATACCGGGTTCACATGGTCAGACCAACCGCCAAACCACACAAGAACACTTTCTCTTCCCAACCCAGGCTTTTCTGGGGCTGTGTTTTTGCACTCTTATGACGCTCTCTTTTAATTATCCACTCATTTTTCCATAATGAATTGAGCTTTAAGCGGCATAAAGGAAGCGCGTTTGATAAGCTAAACTGAAAACAACACAATTTACCCCGTTACAGTCTATTAAGCGTTAATGCAGCTACCGTAGATGGAGTTTAATTGCATCGCCCATCGACCGCAGACAATACCCGCCGCGATCACTGATGGTGAAAAGTGGACCGAGCTCCGAGGTAGTGTTATTTGCTCGAAGACATTCTGCCAAACAAATGCAAAACATTTCAACCCCTGAGGCGGTCATACCCAACTGCCCCATTCTTGAGGTGTGTCTCGGGGCCAAGCCCTTCGAGCCCATGAAAATCTTGTGCTCACTTAAAGAAACTCAAGAAAGGGCTGGTTGACGCAAAAAAGCGGTAGTTTGTCGATCGTTTGTATGCTCGTAAAATTTGACCGCCTCGCTGCCATCGCCACCGCCAATTTTAGCGCTTTTTCATTCCGCTTTCGAATCGTCTTTCGCGCCGGAATGGATGGATGGGTCTTGTGTCGACGGTGCACACGCCCCTCCGTGATTGTGGGGGTCGGTTTCGTTCGTTCTTGCTGGCTGTTCCTTGCCGCGATGCTGGCATTCTTCCTTCCGGGCAATTGGTTTCGAGTGGGTCCCTTTCCCCTATCGGTTCACCGTATGTAATTAGCTGGTGATTATTTTGTGTGTTTTACAAAACACACACACAGACAGCCACCGCAACCTCTTCCTCGCCCACGGATGACGCTGTGATGCTCAATAAACGAGCCGAGAAATTGATGAGGGCGCGCGCGCATGCACACGATGGTGAACGGTAACGATGACCGCACCCCGGCAGAACACGGCATAGTTGACCCAAGCTCGGGAGAGTTCTTTCCCGGTGCAGGACCAGCTCGTTGCAAGGGAGGGAAATTAGTTTGGTCAAATTAAAAACCACAACCACTGGCAGAAGAAGTGCGCCACCGTTTATCATCGTTTTGGATCGTTCTTAATGGTGCTTGTTGCACACAGCAAAGCAAAGGCAACACACACACCAACGGCGAGTTCAAATTTGTTTGCCTTGTTGTCCAATGCTCGTAACATACTAAAACTCATTGTTTTCGTAAATGATATTGAGCTTCCAGGCCTAAAGTAAGATCATTTTTATAATGTTTCATTCGCTTATTTCATTCACAAAAAATTCTGCTTTCGTTTGATGCTATTTCCTCAGCATCAGTACACCATAGAAACCTCACTAGGAGCCAAAAATGTTCAATTTTCTACATTAAAAAGCGCACACAAAAGGCTTAAAAACAGCAAATGCGTTCATAAAACATACTTCAATAGTGTTGCCTTTTACCAAGAGATGAGTTTTGGTCCGCGAGGTGCGCCCTTTACACACTTTCAACGCTTTTCCGATGATACTCGAATGGATTACACCCCAAAACAACCAAACAACTGCGCTCACCTTTTTGTGTAACTAAGCGTTGCATAAATTTTTCGTATCTGCAAATGGGTTTTCTTTCTCCCGCCCTTGTGTGTGCACTCTGTCGCTTCCGAGGCCATCATTTCACACAAAAATATTCCCATCGCTAAAATAGCGTGTCGGCTCCGTTTGGCAAACCGTTTTACCTTTTTTTATGCCGCTCTTGGTCGACTTCTTACTGCCATTTCCTCTGCAATGGGACGCTCTTTGCCGCTTTGCCCATTCCATGCTCTATCGTTTGCGAGCTGTTAATCGAGATTGCAGATGATTAGTGTATAGGGGTGTACTACGGTGCTGCGGCGTCGAATGCCAAATTGCCAGACGCCTCCGCCTCGTGCCAGGCCCGGGAGTTATCGGACGCAAACCAGCCATCGATGACGATGGGCCAAATGGAAGGCGACAACAAATGTTGCTGAAAAATAGGCAGCCTGCTTTTTTTTTGTACATCGACCTCGAAATAACGAGAATTCGTTCCTTTTTGCTGGTTGGGCATTATGTATCCTTTCCACATCCTCGCCAACCGCGCCAACCGCCTCCCGTCTGACGTCGAACGGATGAACTATTTTCCAAGTCCTTTTGCACCATCCGGGCACCAACCGTCCGGGAAAGCTTTTTTGGCTGTGTGTCCACGTATGTGTGAGGGACCTCTTTACCCAGGCGCGTTTGTGCGTGCACGCTGGCTTACTACACCTTCCGTTCCGTTGCCCTGTTCGGGTTGATGGCGATTGCTGCCAAAGGCGCCCCAGGCGCCGGTCAACTATAGGCGCCGGGAAATCGTTCCACAGGCCACCGTAGGCCATCCGTACGGATCTCGGTGTTAACGCGCGCGCCGGACTGTCGTCGTCGTCGTCGTCGACGGTCGTAACCATTTGTCTTTCTCGCTGTTGCTGTTTTGAAAGAGCGGGTCGGGATTTTTTGTTTTGCTTTTCGGACGCAGAAAAATGTCCCTTTTTTCGGGCTGTAAGTACGGTGCAAGCTCGCGAACTCTGCTGGACTGTATGCAGAGGGAGCAGATGCAAAATAAAGTAAGGCTAAAATGGAATCCCGATTCGCAGAAGGATGGCGTGAGTACTTTTGGTTTTGCTCAGGCCACGGATTTGGGCTAAATCGATTCGACTCAGCTTGTGCTTGACTACAAATCGACTTTCGCACTGTTGCCGGAGGTCATCGTTGTTGCGCTGCTTGTGGAATGTAGGGTTTTAGTCGCTTTTTGATACAGTCTTGCAATAAGGAAAAGAATTTTGAACACGACAACACCTTTGCATACTCAAGAAGTCGTCCGTTGATTGACCTACGACCTCACCCAAGAAAGTACTGAACGATCAATGCTCTCTGCAATCTACAGAAAGCAACTAACATGCGTAATAGCTCTTTTTTGTTGCTGATCTCCAAAGTGACGGTGACACGGTGACAACGACTCAATTCCTGGATGCTTGTGTATCAACAAGACGCGTTTATTTTTGGTGTCGTTTGACATCCTCCACCTTCCGCCCACCGAAACGGGACCTTTCCCATCCCGAGAAAGCGCATCAACGAAAGATCCCGTTGTAACCCGTTCCGACAAACCGGGCATGCTGTCGGCAATAAAAGGTTCACACACACACACACGCATCGGTTAAATCAAAAACGCAGTCCAACGCACTGTACATCGAAGTGATAAATCCATCAACATCCGAACCATTAGTGGCAATAAGCTCGCCCCTTTCCGAAACACCGAAACTGTGGGACGGTGTGGTGATGGATTTCCTTCATGTGTTTATAAGTTTGCTGGATGCTGGAATGTTCACTACCCGTTCTAGCCTAAAATTTGTTACCGACAACACATCCCGCGGTCTGGGAGTGTTTATTTGTGCCAAGACACAGTCTATTGCACCTACCATCCTGCCTCTTATCGCAAAGTGCGTCTCATCGACTTCCTCCGGCACATTCCAGACGGAACGCTTCAGTTCACGCTCCGAGCTCTCACTGTCGCCGTACAAAGTGTAGGGCTTCGGGGCTTTTTGAAGTACACTTTCATATCGAAAAACGGAAAGCATGTTACCTCCGTCCCTCGTGAAGGCGCCCAACCCGCTGGTGACACTCCGTTAAGTCTTGGGCGATAAAAGATCGACCACTCTTGGCAAGCTAGCACGATCTTGGAAAGTATTGAAAAGTAAGAAAAGTGTACCAAGACACCGTTTTTCGGCACTCCTCTACGATCCTCTACGATCCTACGCCAAACATTCTTATGCTTGTCTGGTGCTGGAGTTGGTGCACCCAACTTCAAACAGTGTTGGGAAAGGGTTCAACCAGCAAAATGGAAATGTCTTGTTTTGAAAGGCTTATGGGGTGTGGAAGGTAGTGAAAAATTGAGGCCTACCTTGGTACTACGGTCGAGTGCCAAGAGTGTCGTCGTCGGTTTTCTATCATCTATCACAAGTCCGATGGAAAACTTTTCACTTATCGCACCTTTGACACAACAGTTTTTCTTGGGTGTCACAGAAAAAAAAAACACAAACAGGGAAGCTCAATAAGTATGCAAACTAAGGAAAGGTAACAGAAAGCTAATCCGGAACGGTGGCGTGTACTATCGATGGAAATAATCGAAAAGACTTTTCGTTCAGGCATTTCCCCGAAAAGCTTACCGTAATATGTGTTGGTGTTTGTGTGTTTTTGGTGCCAACAAACTCCAAGCATACCGTTGAGGATTAAGGGAAAATCCGGTTTTATCTTTCCGCAGGGATGCCCCTCACACCTTTCTGCCGAATTAATGTGCACAAGAGGTTGCCACGTTTAAAAACTTCAGCCATTGCACGTTGTCGTTATCAACTTTTGGGGGAAATTAAAACACCGACCGGAAATAAGCCTCCCGGTTACTATATCGGTAGAACCATCGGTGGGGTAAACGCGAAACACAGCCTGCCAACAGTAGGACGACAAACTTTGACACTCGCAGTACGGTCGCTTTCCACTTTGGCCGTTTGGCGAGGTGTGAGCGAACGTTCACAACTTTTCCCCTTTGGTGCCTATTTATTTTTCAATTTTTCCAAAATTATTCCCATCATTCCGAACTGTCTTTGGCGGTGGTGCAAGAGGAAACACATAAGGACGGCAAAGGTTTTTCCTGTTGCACTTTAGGAAGGGCCCTTAAAAAAAAACAATCGTTTCTAGACTTTTGGAGTTGGGTGCCAGTGCATGCTCTGCAATGATGTATGTTTATGATAATTGCATTCCAGCTATCGCTCTCTCTCTCATTCTTTTTGAGGAAACTTTGACCTGCTCCCTTGCCTTGAAGCATAAGTTTCCCAAACGTCGTTTTTACTCTTAAACGCGTCGGAACAGGAATTTCCCAAACCACTTCAAATTGCACCGAGGCCATCTGTGTGTGTGTGTGTATGCGCGCCCGGCACTTGAGAAACACCGGCAACGGCATCTTGGGAACAGAAAGAAGCATTCGGGCCTAGGAAATCATACCCTACCGCCAGCGTTTGCTATGGGTGACGAAATAAATGGCATCCACTTGACGCTATCGGGACTGTTATTTTCTCTCCTGTTTTTCCTCAGACATTTCGAATGCATTCTGGGAACCGCGGTCGGGCCCCATTTCGAGAGGAATGCAATCATTCACATCATCAGCATAACCGCGCACACATAAACTCCCTCAATCATTATCAGCTTCAGGAGGACTGACTGCTTGCTGCTGCAAGTGCTGCTGCTGCTGCTCCAAGAGGCCACAATTTGGGATGACTTTTTGGGTGATGATTGCATTTGTCATACATTTCAATGAAGCCAATTGAGGAGGAAGTTTCTTTTCTGCTTCTCGTTTTTCCTTTCTTTTACGCTTCGAGATATGCATTCAGTGCCCGCTAACAGTCTGGTTAGTCTGGTGGCTGGCTAAATGATGGATGAGAATAAAGATTGCTTCAATTGCTTTTTCCCACCTCACACGTTGCACCACTTTATTTTTAGCTTACAAGGGAACTCGAGAACTTTTCACCTCTTCGCACAATCTTAGTCAGTGTGTGTGTGTGTCTAAGGAAGTGTTCTTCACGCATGACAGAGGACAATTACTTGGCTGTTGATTGAGGATTATGGTGCGAGGAAACATTCAATAAAACAAAGAAATTGTTCAATTTAATTTCGATTACTACCCAGGAAATGGACGATACAAGTGTCTTCCTTGATTGCTGTAATGTTCAGAGATAACGAATTATCACCCAAATATTAATCGAAATTTCCTATGTAGAACAATACATCCTTTTCCTGGCGTTTGCTTTCGTTTGAAACAAAAACATATGCAATCATCCTTTTCCTTCGTGAATTAATGCAAATGTAAATCAAAGAATGTCACAATCACGTACTATCACTACTCACGAACAAAAGTATCGCTATAGATGACCGACTTTTGGAAGGCATAAAACAATCTGCAACCTGCATTCCGTCCTTCATTATGGCCCTCACGGAAAGAGAAAAAAGTGCATTGCATTGTTACACAAGATCCCTTGATTGTCTGCAACGGCTCGTAGGCACGTTTTTATCACGGCCAGCCCTATTCTGTTCTATTAGTCGGGACAACTTCACTGTCCGTAAGTATCCCGCCGTGCACTACTGTTCCAGCCCGATAATGCCATTTGGATCGTAAATCAAGGGCAGCGAGGAAGCACCACCACCACTCAACGACTATCCCTTTTTTTTTTTGTTTCATACTTGCTTAAAAAATACACTTTTCAAAAACTATTCTAGAGAGCGGAAAAAAAGTGCTGCACTCTCTGTAGAGAAAGTTACGGCTGCGTCTTTGTCGCGAAACGTGCAGCAGAAAGTGTCATTCCGTATAATTAGGACGTGCTGACAGGCACAGCGGCCGAAGCTGCAGAAACAACGCAGCCGGAACGCTTCCCAATCAGCTACTATTGCCCCATTCGTTCGTTGCCCCACACCCGGCTGCAGCAGAAGTTATGGTCAGTTGCGATAAAATAGCAAAGTTATAACCATAGCTGCTCATCTTCATCAACAGCGGTTGCAGCGGCACTGGCACTGGTCACGAGTGCTACACTGCAATCGGTCCAGGTTTTTTTGTTCTGCAGCCACAAAAAAAAAAACACAGAACGAGTCCTAAAGGATACAAAGTGTAAGGCGAACAGGACAGAAAAAATGTGCAACCTATCCAGCAGTTGCATCTTGCGTTTGGCGTCTTCAGCCCAAAGCAGAACGGTAGAAAGAAGCAAGAATTTTAAATGAACGTAAAACTTTTCATCGTGATTACGGTTACCGATGAGGAAACTGAACATTATCCGTTTGCGAGATGCTTACAAAATTAAGAAAATTCTGTCTCCACCATTGCTCGTTTCGCACGGGATCTCTGGACGACTGGACGCTAACAAGGGCGGCTTCCTCGCCTTCGCCTACCGCATCCAAAGGTAACGCCCGGTGCGATGCGGATATTAAGGACACTAAATGATGCTGCATTCGCACGATTTCGCCTGCAAACGCAGGAGTCGTTGCGCGTTGACCACGGCAGGCCTAACGAGTCCGTGGTCAGTGGTCTGCATCTTTGCGCGACTGCAGCGGTAAGCAACGCCACACAGCATTAACGAAAAGACAATCGATGCAAATCAGTGAGGAAGAGAACGCACGAAGGAGGACAGTGTCTCTGTGTCTCTACGTCTGCCCACTACTGGTTTCGTTTGCTTTCAGCTCGGTTAATGGTGTGATGATGGTGTCGCACCATCTATCAGTCGCAGACAATCAGCCATGTTTTCTGCGACGATGATGGTGTCGCTGTTTGCCTTTACACCGGTTTACTACATTATCTTTTTGAGTTTCGTGGAGGCTCGGTGGATTAAGCTGCGGTTAAGTGTAAGCGTTGCGCATTTGACGTCTCCAAAGACGAGAGATTAAATTAAAGAAATTGTTGCAAAGTACTCGGTACTCTAACCGCTTCAAATGCTATTTCCGATTTCTTCAAATCTTTTGCTAAAACATTGAAATTATATAGTTTAAGGGTGTTTTGCGAAAGAAAAACATTCTTCACGCTGCAAGGGATGTACGACACGACTTTTGTTTTTCGTTCCCTTTTCGGTTCCTTTTTCAACACCTAGCAAGTCCACCATGTCCCAGATCCCCCCACCGTGCATGGCACGCACCGGAGACACCACAACAAGGCATACACCGTTCGTGAACATTAATATCCAAACACAGGCCTTTAGTACAGCATCGCTTTGTTCCGAGCGAACAACAAACGCATGACCTTCTCCTGAGTCGCTCCCCGGGGGTAGGTGTCTCTGGACACAACTCTTCTTGGGTCAGCGCATGTTACACTCGCCCTGGCAGGAAGATGCACAAAAGAATCGTGCACCGTTCGTGCCTGTGCGTTTCATGTCGGGAATACATTGAGTATGCTTCTGGAGAGCAGCGCACTGTACTGTAATCGATAAGGCACACACACCGGTCTAAAGAAACGGCCAACGAGCCCACGCCGGTGGGTCAGCAAACAATTGACATTTCTTGTGACCCTGTATGCCTCTCACTCTTTTTGGCGGGTGAATGTTTGTACGTTTTAAAGGGATTCTTGTCGTCCTTTCTCGAGCTTCCTCGGTACGATGCCGACAAGCACAACTACTGGAATTCCAGCAAGGTTGCGTGTGTTTTGCGCGGTGAGTTGTTCAAACACCCGCTGGTTTAACGTTTCGTGACTTGCACATTTTTAATCTGCTTAAATCTGGCCAATGTTTAGCTGTCGCCTCAGGACTTTCAGGATTTTACCGAAATAATGCAACCTAAATATCTGCTCCGAAAATCAATTTCCCATTTCCAGCTAGTGGAAGGCAAATAATGAGAGAGAATCACTTGACCGTAATTGCACCTGGGAATCATCAATTGCTTCTTGAACGGAACGATAAAGACCAACTTCTTTTAACCTGCAAGAAGAAGACGGAATCACCATATTGTACACATACACAGCGTATTGTATCACCAATCCATTAGTTGATAGGGATTTTGTTAAAGCATCCCCGCACGATTGACAGTTTCTCGGATGCATTTGGCACGAATGCCAGTGGAAGGGATGAACATATCAAAACACGGTATCCGATGCATCGTCTAGCAAGTGACGCACAAACAAACCAAGAAAGAAAAGGATTCGCCTCGGTAACTCTATCCCTACTATGATGTCTGCAGGCGCTTAGGACATAAAGTCAATGTAGAAAGGCATTACTGAAGTGGTTCTCCTGTGTGATGATTTCACTTTCAATCCGACGTATCGGTAGCACTGACGAGCTGTGGATGTGAAATCCGAAACTATCCAACCAATCCTCCCACTCAACAATGAACAGATGATTGGGTCGATTGTTTCCAGCAGTTGGTGCCGATGTTTACGAACAACGGAGGCTAGTCGCTTTACTTTCCACAATTCCCATCAATCAAGGGTTAATGCGTTTTGGTTGAATGTGGTTTTAGATGTCAGCACCTCTTGAGCACTCCCAGTCCGTTTGACATCCTCACACGTGGGCCTCACACGACCAGAAAGCGACAAGATGTAGCCTTGAATTTCTGCTTCAACTATGCCTCAAAATACATTGCTTTCTTTTCTTATTTCGTTCCAGGTATGTTATTCTTCAATTTCTGGTAGAACGAAGTGATGAGTATATCAACTCCAACGGATATCCAAGCTGCAGGCTTTCGTCACCTCTGAGCTCATCCACGAGCCTCTTATTACAATCACTTTATGGTAATATTTAATCCACACGGGATCAGAACTCCATCATAATTCGCACCGGCATTATGTATGCCAAACGGAAGCCCGCCGTTACTGACGTCCTTTATCAATCACTGCAAATCCCATTTTGCTACGACAGCTTCTTCATCAACAGTTTAGCAAATCGGGATTTACTGTGAAACCTGTTCTCGAAGGGCGTCTTGCTCACCTCGGACAAGCGCATCTTCCGTTCGACTGAAGCTCTCCTCGCTTCTGAATTTACATATCTCGTCTCGGAACATGACATTTGGCCATACTTGCCACCTCTTTCGCCTTCGCTCCAAGGCATTACAGCCGATGGGCTTCGCCATAAACCAATCTTATCTTTTGCCCAGGTATAAAGTGTCAAACAGCGTCCCTGTCAAGATGACTGCCGGGGACACGTAATTGTGACAGTAGCAAAACAACACCTGGCAGCAGGACATTTCGCCATCCCGATGCACGGTGGAATGGAATCATCTGGTATTCATTATTTTGCTGTCAACGCACACTTCCTTTTTGTAGTGTATGTGTGCTGTGTGTATTACAAGCTCGTCTGCTTCCGGTGTTGCTGTGTTTCATTTACATGCATGATGTTTCCATATGCAAATGCAATACATACACTCCTCCGTTCTCATCTGGTCATAGGGGGGTGACACGGTGGAGAAGTAGCTCTCGAGCGATTGCTATTCTTCGTCGTATAACACCTGGTTCTTGTGCTTCATTGCAACGAGTGGTTGCAACGGATAAGAAACCGAGAACGGACGACTCCGACCGAAGAGAAAGTTCCACTTCCACGGTTCGATGAACGTCTGCTTCCTGTGCAGAACCATCTCCAGCTCCGGATAATCTCAAACCAAATGCCCTCACGGTGCAGTGTTCTGTCTGCTAGCTCAGCTTTACTTTTCCACTAAAGTTTCCACGACAACCTTCGCTTGTCGCGTGGCTCTTAAAACGTGAACGCACACAAATGCACAAGGCGAAAATAAACCACCCGGAATTTCTAAATTCGTCAAACGATAAGACTTCCGGCAGCGAACCTCACCAGCCGGTCGCAAATACAACCGGAACGGATTTTCATGAAGCATAAATAAAATAAACATGTCCAACACAAACAAACAAACAGTCGAGAAGGCGCGCGCTTTAGACCGACTCGGCAGAGTTTACTTTCCTGCTAGACGGTCGCCTTGCCGGGCGGAGATGTCACGCGCCAGGACGAACCTCTCAGATGTCACTGATGAACACCGATCGTCCCCGCAGTGCATGGATTCCGTGAATCTTTGCCAGCAGGCAATTTGTTCGCCCTTGGTTTTAGCTTGCACATAGCACAAGGTCGTCAGGCAAGAGTGAAAACCCGGTTCCCGGCGCAAAGGGACGAGGGTGTTAATGGTTGTCTTTTCTTGGTCCGCTTTCTAGAACTGCCACGAGCCGGAATGCGGTCTGTTTAATGCAGCTTGTAAAAATACATCATCCAAAGAATGACAAAGTTTTTATTTTTTCATACAACACAAATTACCTATTTCCTATTATGTTCCGAGTTTTAATACAATCGGAGCAAGGCTTCGGATACGAGGCACAACCACTGGAACATTGAAAAATAATCTTCAAAGCGACACAAAAATATCCAATCTCATAAATACATCTTAATCTCCCACAGTCTCCTCAGGATGAAGTCGTCTTAGGAAGGATATAAATTTTAAAACTAACAACTGCTCTTCGAGTTCACTCCCCTCCGTATCCTTTCTTCTGAGCTCAGTCACATACATACTCGAGCAAGGAGTGTTGCCAGCGCTCAACGCTAGACTATTGTTTTAACTTCCGTTTTGCCGCTCCTGCATACTGAGCCATCTTTCGAGGATGAAACGGTTCACCGAGCCGTTTATCGTCGATGTGGAACTTGCCCGGCGCGGAATTCTTCCAACAAATGTCGGGTTTGCCCATAAATCCACCATCCCAAAAACCTGACAACACTGCCAGCTCTAGTGAGCGAAAACCCGAAAAACGCATTGTACTGATGCGAAACGACGCTCGGGTCACAGGGACGATTTGGTCAAGGGAAAGGGCAAAAGTGTACCGGAAAAATGCGGCATGCCGTGGAAAAATGCAAGTCGTGGAAAACGATGTTTTGGAAAATTGTTGCAGTAATTTATAAATCACTCCTCAGAGCAGTCGAGCGGAAACCGGGCCACAACCCTTCCCGAAAGGACAAGATTCGGATGAGAATTTTCAGGGTTGTTCCATTGCCTTTAGTCGAACCTTTCTAGTCACATAATCGGATTGCTTTACCGATTCAAACCCCTTGCTTCGGTTTGCCACAGCAGCCAGAACCCAGGTTCCGAGCGGTTTCAAGCTAAATAAAATATTAACTCAGCTTCTTGACGGGTGACAGGAGTAAAATAAAACATCTTGTGGGACGAATTAACCAATATTTGTTCTTGGCTTTTCCGTCCACACTTTCCGTTTTCTTTCACGAATTCTTTCACTGTCCTTTGAGTCGCTTAACAAAATGCTTTCCTTTGAGCTCTGTAGAAGTAGAAGAGCGACACAGCAAGCCGATGAAAGAAAACCCAAGCCACATTAATTAGTCATTTACTTGCCCTAAGCCAACACTGTCACTTTACGTTACCTCTATCCGGATTTACTTGGGACGTGTAGGAAAACACACTTCTTCCTTCTTATGATGTTCGTACACACACAGTAAGAGACATTCCCGTTGGGCAGTTTGAAAGCTTCTTGTGACCAATAAAAAGCACAACCGAAGTACTACGGGCAAGAAGGACCGGTAAGCTTCTGTGCATGCCTCTGTATATCGTGTATCGATGCATCGATGGGGAAGGTAATTCTTTATCCGCAAACTAACCTACTTTGCCGGCTCCTTCAAGCAGAGCGAGTCCCCTAGTCTCCCAAAATACTGCAATGACGGGTTTGTTGCATAGATGGTTCGTTTTGCAACAAGCCTCCTTCACCTCTCACCCCACCAAAGCAATTGGACCAGAAAAGGCGATAAAAAGAAATACGACACCTACAACACTCTGGCCACTTTGACGATGACGGGCTGCTTCCCTTGAACCGGCAACTGCTGCAGCACCGTATCACCTTTCATGGATGGCCGTGTGGCTGCGTGTATGTGTGTGTCCTGCTGCGTCATCGTTGCACAGACCGGAGGCGTTTGCAATCTGGCAGGCCTGAATGTGTCTGGATCGAACGTCCAGATATCACGTAATACGACACAGAAGAACCCTGGCTGCTCCGCTTTCCTGCCGGAAGCCTTCACATTAAGCCGATCATATCCCAACACCTTCTTTTGCTGCAAAGGTCCCTCGTCGACGTACGATTTCTTCTTTGCAATGCTCCCCAGCTCCACCTCCAGGTGTCTGGTTTAAAGAGAACAGGATGAGTGATGCAGCAGCAGCAGCAGCGACGCGGTTACCGTCACAGCTCGTGTCGGTTCACAGACGACGTTCGTTCTGCTCCAAATCTCATTCCTTATTCAATATACCTCCTGCGAATTTTGGAAGCGGCCCCACACAGTATTCATGCTCCCGGAGGCCATTCTTGCAGCGGCGTTGGAGTGTATCGATTGAGACAGCTTTTCGTGCCTGTCCTCTGATGCCCTGTGTCGTGTGTATGTGGATGTTCGTGCCTGCTGTTCGTGCCTGCCGTCTTAAGGGCAGCAAGCATGGAGTACTACTCGTTGTTGTGTTTTTTGCACACCAATCATACCAGCACGACATCTTGCCTCCACCAGCCTTCTTAATCCCAGGATCGAGACATCTTTCGGGAGCGTACTGTCTGCAGGGGGTTGGGTAAGCTGTTTCGACCTATCGATGGGATCTCTAGGAGCAGATCCAAACAACAGTAGCAGTAGAATTTTAATTAAGGCTCTTCCTTTTTGTGTGCAAACTTCAGAACATCGTGTACCGGACGCCGAGAGGCCTATCCAAGTGTGTTGGAAGATTGTAGACCAGGGTGCTTGGAAATTCATTTAGGCTGAATCAACATTCTTTCAGGCGCATTATGAGATGATGTTGTTGCAATTGGATCTCGGGCGATGGGCAAACACGTTTGGGCAGAGAAAGACAGGTACTACAGATAGTCTCTAATGAAATTGGTCCAATGAATTGATTTTGTAAAGCACGTTTGCGCCTTAAGTACGCCTTGTGGAGTGGTCTGTGAGATAGCAAGGAAAGATTATATTTTGTTTATATTTATTGGAGGTCACTTGTGCCTATTTTTACCAACTTTTGACCACTATATCTCCTTTATTCCGATGGTTATTTTAATGTCACTTTCCTACCCTCTTTGGATGGAAATGAATGGACAAATAGAATGTTCCCTTGCGTACAGCTCGAACCTCATGATTGCTTATATGTTAATTTCGCAATTATTAAAATAAACAAAACATCCCAACATCCCGGAGAGCCGGGAGATCTCAGGAAGGGAAAAGAGCAAAACAGAATGCAATTTGTTAGTATCTCCTCCGCATCTCCCTTCCACTTCACCGACACTGTTATCGCCCTTCCACACACACGCCCGCCGAGATTTTCAGATTGAAAAGCATACACATAAATTTACATTTCCACACAATTTGAATACATTCTGGGGATGGGTTTGCAGGGCTCTAATCCTCCTCGGTAGGAGCTAGTAGCAGCGCAATACAGGCAAGTGCAAAGCGATTTAACGAACATCAAACCGACAGAAAGCGCGCGGAATAACATTTGCATTTCCGATTTGATGATCTATTCAACCATAATTTGTGCATTGATGGGCTCGTTCTCCGGGATTCGTTTCGTCGTTGTACAGTAGGTCGGGGGTTTATCAAACAACCTCGCGTGTGAATATATTGTTGGGCTTTTTCCAACTTTTAATTCCATTATGGTGACTATTCACTTTAGGATAGACTATTCACTTCCGGTACATTAAAAATGTAAGGAAAATAAGATTCAATTTATAAGCTTCTCGCAACCTCAAAGAGCCTTTCGTAAGAAGATGTTGTCCTTGATGTCCATCAGTTTATCTTCATTCAGATCAGAGACCTACTTTCAAGCCGTTCGATTCACCCATAACAATAGAGAGCGTTTTGTGTTTGAACAACCATGTTTTCCTGACCACCTAGAGGCTTGTGATGCGATCGAAGCGAGCAACAAATATCCATAAATGAAGTATTGTGTTCAAGTGACCAGAAGGCAAAACCTTCCACCTCTCCAAGCACAAAAAAGCCATCGAGATGCAACAAAAAATAATCGATCGACCGCGCTTTGTCGTAACAATGTGTGCTCTGTCGATCATCCTTTACTCGGCGAATGCAGCCTCGACTGCACTGCGATCAGAAACCGGTAGAGGAACAATTCAACTGTAAAGAATTGTCTCGCTTCTTTCCCTTGGGTCTTCGTCCTTGATCATCGTGCATTCTTTGGGCAATTTCGAACCCAGCTCCGTTGTTTATGATCTCGACCCGTTTCCCACAGGAGCCAACGGAACTTTTGCAGCAGAAGCGTGCACTATTCAAACAAGTGATTAGCATTGGTTGATTTACAAAGCGATCGGGATGGGGCAAGATGGCCCTCTGGTTAAGACAGGGGCACGAGAATCCACCGCAGCCAAACGACGTCGATGATTACGTCTGAATTTATGATGCGTCTCGGCTCTTCGTGTCCCCGATCCATCATCACAGTGCGGTGGTTTGCAGCACCAAACAGCCACCAATTTTCTGTTTCCTCTTGCATCCTCTTTCTAGAGACGTGTACGTAGAGAAGAAGTGATTTTTCTTAGCATAACGAATGTTGTGTCGCTCGTGGAGTGCTGCAAACAATTTTCATTCCTCACCCTGTATTGCTCCTTGACCTGCAAACTACTTCCCTGCAGAAGAATGCACAAGCGATTCACACGGGGAGGGGGGGGGCGATATTTTGGTCAGCCGCCACACTCAGTGCCCCGAGGGTGGAATACGATTTCTTTATCTCAGCTTCACGTGCTGCTGCACGCCCGACTCTTCCCCATTGCAAAGCAGGCAAACGAAGAAGAACGAGTAAAGCATAAACGTGACGAGCGTGGCGTGGATCCTTTAACCAGCAGAAAAGCCTCACCGCCGGCACCGTGAGCCGATGAGCCGAAGAAAAGATAATGATATAATTGCATGCTAAATGGGCTTCAAATTGAAAATGCATCGAATCAATGCAAATAAATGCGGCTACAGGGGGAAGGCAAGAAGCCCTCCAACCAACCAGCGACCTGCACTGCATAGACCGCTTTTTCCTGCAACACCGTGCTTGTTGACTTTCATGCAACCGGGTATGCAGTTTGTTAACCCTCGTCCTCGTCGTGGTCGTCGTCATCATCATCATCATCGTCCACAGGCCGACTGTGATGAGAGGTTTTGTGAGTAATTGCGCACTAATCATCGGTCTCCGATGCTGGAAGATTCTGACCCTTCAACATAGCGCTGGAAAGGTGCGCTTCCTGCAACACTTGACCCTTCTTCACCAGCAGTGAAGATGCCATTCATCAAGATGCAGGCGGCTAGGGCTTGCGTTGCATCTTCCATACGTACACCGCTCTCCCGCATGTCCGTATCTTTCCTGCCTTTGTATCTTTCTTGCCGGTGGTCCAGGGAAGCTATTAAATCATCTTCTCTTGCCTGTTCCCTCAAGTGGCTGGAATTGTGCAGGTTGCAAAAAATCCCGGCAGGTGAGCTAGCTCCTTATGGTTGGTCGGTCAAACATCTTATCCCGAAGGTGCACATTGCCCTGGTTGGCGATTCATGCTCTCGGTGCATTCTTACGGTTGCGAAATCTTTCGGCAAGCAAATGCACACAGTGAACGAGCGACAAACGCTCGTAACTCGTCCGAAATCATCATATTTTGATTAATAAGCAGTTTTGTGGCAAAGCTCGAGTAGTTTCAATCCTTCCCTACCAGTCCAGTTCAAGCTACCTTTAAAATGGATAAAAGCATCTTCTGTTCAGAGATGGGTTACAACAGTTTAACTTGCTGCTCATCTTATCGCTTGAAAGATTATCATGGTAAGCAGATTCGTTGCCATTTTAAAAAACTACGGGTATCTTAAAGGACTCTCTTTTTTGTACCGGTGATTATGCGTTCAAGCACGTCGTGGGTGATTAAAATTTGTTTGCGTAAGTTGACAACATCACTTTGTTCGAAGTGTACCAAAGATGGCACTTTAAAATTTCTGCCTGCATTTATCGGAAGAGTATGTTTTAAATGGAGAAATTAAGGGAGCATCACGCTTAAGCCTTTGCCAACTGAACTGATACCCCGATGCGTCATCCAATTATAGCGAAAACGCAATCATAAAGCACATTCCTTTGTCCTGAGACTTAATTACTGCAACTCTCTCGCCCTTGCCCACCTTGGATGATGATCCTGTCAAGTGTTTGCTGTCTCACACTGTGCTGGAATATTTGGTCGTTAGGCTGGCTACTAAAACTCTGCTCTTTTGCTTCTTCATGCAGCCACAATAACGTCCAGCATCGTTCACCAGAAGAAAGGTCACATGAGGTGCTCTGTTTAGGCAACAGATCAGATCAGATGCCAAAGGGATAAAAGGTTTTACCTCCCTTGGATATCCCACTCCTTGGGAAAAATTCTTTCGTTGCCTAATGAGAAATAGAGTGTGTAGTGAGGCGTCAGTATTTTGTCCTTGCTTTAGTTACATTTTTGTGCACCCGACACTCATGATTTCACTATGACAGAAGCTGCACATACACACAGACACAATGCTCTCTAATATGGAGTTACTTCATATGCAGGATCTTGCTGATTTCTCGCTGCACAAAACTTTCACACTAATTCATGCCAGGAACCCATCTCGACGGACAGGACGAACAAGGCCTGTCTCGGGGACTCTGTGACAATACATTAACGATTTACTGGAAATCCTTCTACCATGACCCATGACACCTAAACCAACCCAAACTCCTGACGGTAAGAGCCATCCGTTCGCATCTAATCGCAGCACCATTCTCGACATTACACGCGTGCGGTGCACAACATGTCTGCTGTCTCCCGTTGTCTCACGGTCGGCCCGTTGAGCACACTTGGCTGAGTGATGCTTATCTAGACACTCCCAGATGATGCTGTGTAATGTGAGCACTCAACCCTCGTCGCTAGATCTTGGGGATGTCTGCAATGCGTCGCCAGCTGGGTGATGTCAGCGAGAGCAACACGTCCGACAAACGAGCATAGGCCCATAGCGCCAGAGAGTCGTGTGTCGCTAGTGTCCTTCGTGGAAATGTCTATAGAAAAATTGGATTCCTGCTCTATACTTTAATGAATACCAGGTTTGGTCCAGAACAGGAACTTAAATCGCTTCAAGTACAGCAACAGTTTGTACTAGCTCCGAACGTGCAATAATGTACCAACCCGGAAAAGAAAAAAAATCATAATCAAGACAAAAATAAGATCCAAACGCATTTCTTCCGATTCATCGCTCCTTTAAACCCACGCAAAACTTGACCAGACGTCTCTTTCGTCTCCGACACTGTGAAGACCATAATTTAGCAAATTCCCATCCAACGCGAACTTCTACACGCGCGCGCCTTTATTCCCACACACGGAAAGTCCTTCAAGTGTGCACATAAATCTATTAACTGTCGGTTTTCATTTCCCTTCCACATGCTGGCACAAACTTCCCCTTGCACCAACGGAACCAGCGTCCTATGAATCATTGTCCATATCCACCAAAGGAAAGCTCCTCGATTCTTAAGCCCGACTGGAAACATATTTCGTTCGGTGGGACTCTCTCTGTCCCTCCCCATCTCTTGGTCACACTTTGCTGGTCAACTGCAACGGACCTGAGCGCCCACCTTTCATGCTGCTGATGACCTCAACCAACCGCAAACCCGTCGTCAGCGTCACCAGCAGCAGCCCAGGTTCTGTCGTGGGATGTTTTTGCAGTCCCTCGCCAGATCTCCACTACCTAGGACCTTCTCTTCCCAGGAGACAAAACCCCGTGGGGTAAGCCGCAAACGCCAACCGAACAGCCGATGGTAATTGAAAGCAACTCCCTTAATTCACCACACAGCCAAGGAAGAATCCCCATTTGTGATGGCTTTTTGAGATCGTTGGTTGATAATTTTACGGTTGAGTGGTTTATTGGTTGAGGTTGGTGGCTGTAAGTAGCAGACGAACTTGCAGAATTAACGCAGACCTCTTAAAGCCAATGCAATGTGTCGATTACGTCCAACGTCCAAAGTCCAAGCATTTGGAAAGGTAAATATTCAACCAAATTTCTTCAGAATCAATCAATTCATATGTGAAACGGCTTAAACGCTGCAATCACCATCATCCATCTTGGAGAGCATCATGATTTGGATTGGGTTTCTTTATTTTTTTCGAGAAAAATAATCAACCCTCGTTTGAACTTCCAAGATGCGGTGTGCAGGAGATCCTTTGCACCTCTCACCATGCACGTTCTGATCTCTGATCTTTATATCCCACTGCCTTCCAGTTACCGGTGGTCCTAAAAGCAGCAGGGAAGAATGATCGCGCCTTCAGCGTGTTTCGAAATCTTCGAATTCAGAGCCCGAGAAGCCCCCACGGCACACCTTATTGCCGTACAGCGATCGGTTGCCGATAACTCCGGATGCTAACGAGGGTCAGCCATAATCGATTTTACGATGTCCATTATTTATCCAATTTTTGACAGACTCCCATCCCTCCGGTGCTCCCTCCTTCCCTCCTATATTCATCGGTGAGGCTGTTTTGGACCTTGAAGTTGTACTGATTGATCAAAGACGGATTGCTGCGCGTTCTGAACTTCCCATCCAAGCTTGTAATAAAACAAGTTGTCCCCCATTCTCAGCACGCCTGTTAAAAAGAATCTCAAATTTCTACTACGAAATGTACAAATGTTCACCCACAGACCGGTAACAAATCATTCGCTTTGTACGTTCAATAGCTACCGTCGTGAAGATTACTTTTTCGCTCTTCGCTTCTTACCCACACACGCTGCCCAACTGATGGAAACATGATTCAAAACGAAATGAAACTTTTTCCAAAGATTTTTAACTATTCTCAACTTCCAGAAGGTGGATGTGAGGAGGGGGTAGGCAGAGATTCTATTAAGCAACAAACTTTGCCAAGCGAAGGAAAACCAATAACCAAGCTCCAAGAAAGATGCGGATCGCACCCTCTTGTGCGATCGTTCCCGCTCGCTCGAAGCCAATCTTCATAATTCTTCAAATCACGCTGCAGAAGAGAGCCATCGACCGCTTAACAAGCTGTCAAAATGTTATGCCTTTTGTTAAATGTTGTCGGCATCGCTTAAAAGAGCGAAAGAAGCTGAAAAGGAAAAAAAGCCTGTATAAAGAAACAAATTACAACCCGGGACCCCCTTCCGAACAAGTTCAACTTTCTGGAGATGTACATACGAAGACGAGAGACGCTCATTGGTCATTGGGAAACTGTGGAGAATAAGCGGCCAGGAAACCGAACAAGTACCGTAAGGTAAATTGTTTAAAGAAAAATATGAAGTCCAAAAGATTGATGCTCTAAGTGAAGGAACTCAATTATGAACAGCTTTCTTTCGATTTTTAAAGAGCACGTGTAGTAAACGCAGCCGTTCGGCACCATCCGTGCGTACTTGCTGTGCTTTTTATGATGATATTGCATTCCTACTGCCAGACAGACTCTTACTGTAAGAGTTTTATTAATTTATATGACAACTCTTCTTCTCCAGTGCTAATGGACATGTTGTGTGATGTGTTAATTCTCCGCACAAAACGTTAGTACAATCACAATTGCACTTTCCACCACATTGTATCACAAGAGCTGTAAAAATGTAGCTCGTTTTCCATTGTGCCATACTAATTTGTATCGGAATTCGCAACCTCCCATCCTCCCAGCCTGTCCATAGTCCAATCAATAAAACAATCAGTCAATCAACTTTTTCGCACAAACATCCCATATCCACCCGGTGTACCGACGTTCCATCAAAATCACTCCCGCGGGCGTCATACACAAACCGAAGAGTAAAACTCAACTTTGACGCATAATTCTTGATCGAGTGGCAAATGGCGAAGAGCGTTTGGGTAGGTCGAAACAAAAACTACACGGCAGAATTCATCATACGCCACCATCCACTCGGTGTTTTTAATGCGTGTGCGTCGCTATTTGGATTGGGGGAAAGTGCACGTTTTTGAAAATATTCATCAAGCATCGAACAAAAACTAGGTTCAGCGGTTTGATTTTTTTTCTTGCGCTAGTTTTACCTCTTCAGTTTATTGATGGATGAATCTGCAGTCCAGTCAACTTAATGAAATGTTGGAAGTGGAATGGTGAAAATGGCATAAAATAGAGCCAACCGAAATCAATTTGTTCTATATTGTTGTGTATGCACTCGCACGTCAATTAATACGGCCGTGGTGTGTGTTTAATGTCTATTCGCAGGTTTCATTTTAATGTCTATTCGCAGGTTTCATTTTCATGAGTTCTCTACCAAGCTTTTCAAACATTTTTCAAAACTCTTGTACTGCTCAATCAAATAGCATTACCCAAAAGCCATTTCCCATGACTCTAACCTTCAGTCTGCAAAAAGGGCAAAGAACAAGCGCACCTTGCATTATCGGACCTCTCCCCACGCTGCCTCTTAATTGTTGTCCCAGGTTCTTGATTGAAGGCGTTGAACTGACAAGGTGTTTGCGTGTACAACCCGGTGATTTGATGACTTAATTGCCCACAGAACGCCTTCCCATTGCATGAACGCCCCATTCCTACACACAGGAACCGTTTGCCATCGTCACTTTTCTTCCCCGCTGTCGGACGAACAGACGAGATGCTCGCCGTTCCCTGACACTTGTATCTTCGAGCTTATGGATAACACTAATTTGTTCGGACCACCTTCCAATTCACTCGGTGAGAGTAGCCAGCACGGTGTACTAACCTCCGGGGGTCCAATTAATACTGCCAGGGCTGTGTGCGCCCAACCTATCTTGCCACATCGCCGTCGGTCGACGTGTTTGCTTTGCCATTTAACCAGGTTTGCGGTTTGTACAACTGCTGGCGCACCATCGTCCGGCTATCGGATCTACCGACATGTACCGCACTCTGGGCGGTTTCCAGCCTCCACCTTCACATCGCTGCACATTAATCTATCGGAAGCCGACGGCATGTTTCTGGCGTATTGATCTAATTAACTCTCCAGAACCAACCTGCCCAGTGCTCGGTACGATAAGACGCAAACCGACATCTCGGTTGCTCTGGACATTCGTTACACAGTGGCGGCAACGCAAGAAGTTTGCCGGAACGGCACGGGACCGGGAAATTCCTCCAAACTCTCTCATTGCTCAACCTTCTAACTAGGTAGCGAAAGCTGCGCTCGGTAGCGCTCACGGTTAAGTTAATTACCGTCGAACTAAATTTGCCATATGCTGTCGGTTGGGAATGAATGGGGCGGCAAAACCATTTTGTGATCGTTTCTTCCAGACGAGTGATGCTGATTGATTAGGTTAAGCGGTGCCTGGACACACGTTCTGTAGCTAGAAATCTTCATTCCACCGCAGAATTCCTTTACACTAGAATATCTTACTTATAACCAAACGTACCTACATACTGTAGCATGTAACGAAATATGATCCCTCAGGCACACTCCACCAAATGTACGTTAAATGGATGTTTTTAATTATCGTACGAAAAGTTCAACCAACGTTTTCTGCTGGTACATGCTTGCATATGGGCATCGATTTGTATAATGTATGGACAAGTAACGTGATACTTTGAAGTAGGATTCCTCACCGATAATGTATGTAACCTTATGCTTTCTCACTCATTGATTTTATCTGCCTTTGGCTGTACTGCTGAATGAAGCTCATTCTATCCTTCACGACTTTTGTGCGTTGAAAATTACAACCTACAATGAGCTCATAAATTCTGCCTCACGTTTTCTTTCTTCTTCGAGTGACTGTCTCATTTCCATCTTTTTTTTCTGTTTCGAACCGTACACCCAAAAAAGGCGTGTAGAAATATTCATTGCCCATCATGTCCGACCAAGAGACTAAAACAAATAAACATTCCATCCAGCGATGGGAGATGAGGAACTGCGATACCCAGGAGAAAAAAGAACTAACAAAACAAAACCTTAGACCTCTTCTAAAAAAAACGAATCACGCCGTCATTTCGTTGGTTCACCGTGCATCGCGCGATGACGGCCCTGCCTCAAGTGGAGTTCCCGTTTTGCAGCAATAACAGAAGTGCTTCAGAGCCTTGAGGGAATCGTCCGAACGGGCATCATCGACAAACACCTTCAAGTGCACACTACTGACTGCATGCACACGTACACCCCCCGCATTGACAGCTGGTGGGCGCTGGATCAGCTTCCAGGTTGATATCCATCGAGCTGCGAGCGGGTGCCAATGCCGTCGCCGTCGTAATCGAAGCGTTATGGAAATTTGTTTCATAAATTTATGACACTCGAGGGCACTTGCTGCGACGCCAAGGCGCATGGAGAGCAGTAAAAGATGCTCACTAAGCATGTTGTTGAGACGCAGCACAGAGAGAGTGGGAGACGATACCAGCTCAACGAGTTTGTTTGTGCACGTTCCTTTATCGAGCCCAACGTGTACGATCCTCGTCTTTGGGAAGGTTTGAGAGGAATAGTTTTTGAAGAATGCATTACGGTTCTGCTCAATTCAGAACCTTACTTGCGTCCAGTGTCTGTCAAAACACTTATCACGATCCGATATTCCTCGGAATTCCTATGATAGATCTATAGTGATTCAGTGCGTAGTGGCAAACCCACGCAACTGATGCCACGCTACGCCCTGGGAGGGTGCACTGGGATGTTCGAAAAACCATTATTAAAATCTCGACACCCCGGTGGCGATGAAAGGCGAGCGAAAGATTTGTTCGGTGCGAATGGATTAATTAGCTGGCGTAGGATTTCAACATCCTTTTTCTCTTGCTTTTGCGTTGCACTACATTATCGACCCTGGGCAAAGCCCAAATTCTTCTCACTTTACATCAACAAACATAGAACGAGGACGGTAAGGGGCAACAAGTATTCTGCCAAGCCGGAGCTAGAGGATGTGCAACGGTTTTGTGGTAATTGTTTCCAGATGCTTACAGATTGCACCCGCTGCTTGCTTGTTGCAGCGCTGCACTGCATTGGTCAAGTAAGCGGGGCCCCAAAGGCCACGGCAGGACGTCGTCGACTCTGGTTTCTGGTTTCTTTCTCTGTGCTCCGGATGCTCACATGGTGTGGGAATGTTTTCGGGTGTTTTGAGTTTTCCGTGCATAACCCAGTACGTACCGTGAATAATTGAGGTCACAGAGTGATTTATGAACTGCGCGTCTAAGCGATGTTTGCGTTACACGACATGCTTTTTTTTTCGTCAGAAAATGGTTCCAACCACATGTTGGAAGATACCGCTGCGCTCTGGTTGGAAGTGTTCCTAAATATGGGCGTTCCAGTTTTTTTTTTTTTGTTATCAAACTCTATGCAAAAATTGAAACAGGATTGACAGTTTAATTAAACCTCAAATGGCCACTCACGATCACGAGCGCGATGGTCGGCAAAGTATGTTGAAGCAAATTTTGGAAATGATGAATATTTGGACGAGAAACACAACGTTAGAATGACAGCTCTGGACGAGGAGCAAAGCAAGGTACTGCTGACCAAAACGTAAAGTAATTGATTAACACCACTCGTCGGTTTACCCTACCAAAGAAGCTTTAGAACCTTCAAAACCTTGACAGTCAAGAAATCGTGATGAGGAGCCTCCCGCACCTTAAGACAGCGAAGATCCCTGTGGACTTTTTATCACGACGTTTCAGTCCTTTTTCTTGCTTCCAAAGAAAGATATAAAATGGGTTTTCAACTACAGCGAGGCTGGTCAACAGGGAAACCTAAAGTCCCAGGTTGACCAAAAGCCGCCCTCAAAAGCGGCTTAAGAATACCGTCAAGACCGATCCGGCTTTATTCTATTTAAATTAGAAACTGATTCCTTTCCGATTCGGAGCGATACCATTCTTCATAGCTTCTTCGTCGCGTTTGCTGTACCACCGACATTCGTAGTCCTCGTCGCTGTTTGTGGGCAAATTTATTCATGTTTTAGGACATTTCTCTAATCTGCTGGCAAGGATCGGGACAAACGTATAAAAAATATCCGCAGTACATTTAGTATGCTTGATTGTGTGTGTCCGATGAATCGAAATCAGATGAAACGCTACAACACCCGGGATGAATGCCTCCCGTGGCGTTCCTGCGACCCGTGGACGGGATGAGGGATGTATTTGGGCTTTCGGTTTCTAGCGCCCGATCGGCCCAGCATACCTTCGCACGACTTTGACCAACGGCTCTCTCTCTCTCGATTCCTTCGCATAGGATGTTCAAATCGTCGTCGTCTTTTCCATTTTTACTCCGCCGCAGACGTGATCTGACCGATTTCTAGTGACTTTGGGCGCGAGACCCGTTGATTATCGTGGCCAGATCGGTCTTTGGGCATCCGCTACGTGCTCGTTTGGTGGGCAAACTTTGCGTGCCGCTGAATAAACTATGTGTCCGCACGGCGGTGTGGCTCCAAACTTGATTTACCTTAGAAAGAAGACAGAAAGAAAGCGGCAGTGAATGCAAAACGGAGGGTATGAGACGGCACCCAAGACAGCTTTTTAAAAAATGATTAATTCTAAGATCGATCTAAGTGATTTCTCCCGCCTGCGGCCAAAGAAGAACTGCAAGAGGAAGCATAAACCGCTTCAGGCGAGCAGGGAAGTCCTAAATGAACACGAGGCGCGCTGTTGCTAACATTAAATTGGTTCGTGTTTTGATCTAAACGATTCGATAAGAATGAAACATGCTCGACATCTTGCCAGACTGTTTTTTTTTCCTGTAGCTCCAGGTGCCCGGAAAGGTTTTGCCGTTTTGGGAGGTTCTTATTTTCGTGTTAGAAACGGGTTATATGCTTGATGGTGTACTATAGACAGAAAGCAGGAACTGGGAAACAAATCATTTCGATAAATCGAATGGTTTTCGGTAGCGCTTTGGATGGTGGGACTTTTCCTTTAATCACAACTCCAACCGGGCAAATATTGAACAAGCGGGAAATAAGTTCATTAAGGAGAGAAATGAAACCGTTACGACGTAGTGTTGACTGAGCTTTCCCCATTGGATTATTATTATGTTCTAGGGCTTGTTTAAAACCAAGATAAAAAAAACACAGGTTCCTATCTTCTATCACTCTCATCCTCTTGTTCTGAGTCGATTATTGTAGATCAATGTTGTTTAAGTAGCATCAACCATGTTTGTATTTCATCTTCTTTGGCACAACGTGCAACCACAGCCAAACGGTTCACCTTAGCTCGGTGTGTCGTAGGAATCTTTTGGGGATCAAAGGGAAAATATATAACGCTCCAGGCAGTATGGGATGGGATGGGCTAATTTTCGGGGCTGATTGATTGATTTTCATGATTAATTTTGTGCCTGACCTTTCACCGCTACTCTTTTCATTTCATAGAAACAAGTATGAGGAAATTTTTACCTTCTCAGCATTCAACTGAAAAACTCCAATTTAAATCAAACTATCGCAAATTATTCATATCATAATCGCAGCTAATAGACCGTCAAACGTCATACAATAGATAATACTCCATTGATGATATGCATTAAAATGATACGGCCAGCCTACCGGGCTTCAGGATAAAAAAGCACAACATAAAAAAAAAAAACTTATTGCCACACACTAACGTTTCATGATATCGAGCGTGTTCTCGTTCCCATTTATCTTATAATTACAAGGAATTAATTAGTCGCCCTTCACCCATCGCTGACTGGCCGATCCGCCACCATCCGTTCGCCCGGGGGTTTGCGACACACACACTCACACTCAAGTGCAGATCACGCCAGAGGCAGTTTGTTGACTTTAATGTCCCGCGACTGAATGCATAATTATATTATTTTCATTTTTAACGGCACGGTGACTTTTTTATTTCACCTTCTCCATCCAACCACCAGCCTTCGATCAGGGTTGCGCTTCGCTTGGACTGCTTGAAGCTTGCACACCGCACTGAATAATGTCACTTTTCCCTCGGCACGGGGGCGTTTTTCGATCGTTTACGCGAGTGGAAGCTAATTAAATTAACGCCTACGGATCTTCGGTCTCCCTTGCTGCCTTGATCTTAATGTTGGTTTACTTTATGGGACAAACAGGGGAAAACAAAAAAAAGCAGATAATTAAAAACAAAAAACTACTCCCTTTACACGATCAGTCGACTGGAAAGACATAAACTGTGTGGAACCCTTAAAAAGCGAAATATTGTGTCGAAAACTTACACAAATATGCAAGCATGGCGGTTGACCGAGAGAATCATATGGAAATGAAAGCATTCCTAAGCGGAAAAGATCGCACGTAATGTAGGCCACAGGAAGCCTTTTCTCTATTTATTTATTCTTTCTGCCAATAAACATTTTTAGTGAGAGAAAGTGACGCATATGATGAGGAAAGATAAGAATGTTGTCATCAATATGCACATTAATTATGCAGCTCTGCCAGTGCATGCATGCTACTTTGGTAATAACTCACCTTCACTGGCGATACTGATAAACGCAACACGCAACACTGTAACAAGCTCGGACAGTTTCCTAATTACTTTTTCACTGATAGGTGCAAAACACTATCGAACGCGCGTGCGAGAGAGATAGAGAGAAAAGATAGAGTAAACGTTCAATCAGTTTTTGATTATTTTATGTACAGCACCATTACCCCTAAAGCCAGGATCTAATGGATGCTCGTAAAAAGCAAACACTTCGCTCAAATTTTGTTGGACAATATCTAATGAAAAGTGAAGATAGCACACCTGAACAGAGCCTGGACAGGTAGCGGCCATTAAGCGTCGTATCCTACGGTCAAACTTCGTTCCACACATGACCGGCCAGCGTGGACGATAATAAGTTTAGAAGTCAATTATCGTGCGTTTATTGGAGTTTCATTTTGTGTGACAAGAGTGCTCCGAGTGCATCATCGGCGATAGAGTGGTCCTGCTTGCCATTTTTGTCTACGCAAGATCCACACACCGGCTAGAACGGCAGCTCTTTGGCACAGGACAGTGGTCTAATTTTCTGTCGAATGTCATCACGATCGAGCGGAGGGTGGTGGTGCTATAGAAATATGGTTAAACGTCGAGCTGCGAGTGGAGCTGTCTTCCAAATGATGAGTAGCAGAGAGATGCGGGGAGCAAAGGATTCGCACGGAGGCACCGAAGCGAAACGGACATGGGACATCCCTACTTGTAAAGTAGTGAAATTAATTTCCACAATGCAAAATGCGTCCCAACTTTAGCGACAACGCTGTGCGGCCACCAGTTGTGTTTTGGCCATGTCGAAAGTTTTCGTCCTGGGCGCTCTCCTGTTTTAACATTTATCGTGCCATTTCCCCGTGTTGCTGCTATCCCAGGCAGCGTTTTCGGGCGAAGTTAGATAACTAAATTTAAACAATGAAAGCCATTCCGTCTCGTCGAGCCTTTGTCGTCATGCGGAAAGCAGGATCTGCTACACGGACACGCAGTTCAGGAGAAACAGAAGCCTGCTGGCACCCGGCCGGAAGCTGACGATGGGCAAATGGGACGCTAGTGAAGACTGTCATTTATGTCGGCGACCGGTTTTGCGATGCGAGCAATCATTTCATTCGCGCTGCTCATGTACATGTTTCCCTGCGTTCGGACTCGCACAGCAACTGAGCTAAGTCCGTACGATTTACTCCCGTTCTAGCATTGCTTGGTTGCGGCCGTCTCGACTGACGATTGACCCAACGCAAACGGCTGGGATCTTAAACGATGCGCGAAGGGTGGTAGTGCCCAAGCCTGATGGCAATCCAATTAGAAACAAATCAGACAAGTAACAGCTTTCGGCACATTATGGGGAAATAAATTGGCGCTAGGCTGTGCTGTGGGATATCCATTGACACCGCAAACTTGTTTAAGTCACTTTTTGGGATGGGCACATGTCACTTTGATGCAAATGCGTAGAAATATGTCTAAAAAACCGCATCCAACTGAAAGGGATATCGAAATTTAACTTCAATGTCCATGAATTCCATTTACTCTTCTCGGAACACGTGTGGGAAACCCTTGCAAACGATTCCACATTCTGCCAAACACTGCTTCCGTGAATGGGTTTTAGAATTCTATATTCAACGCACATACGATACATCTGTGTGGTGCATACTTCCAACTAACTCACTTTGACTGCACCACTCCAATGCGCGAAAGCGTTCGATTGTGGCAGACATTCATGTGCACATCTGGTGCTCGCAGGAAATGTATCACGCGAAACGTGCAAATGGAAACGACACTGGTTTGATAAAATGCATTCTCTATGTACTCGGATAACAGACCGCTAGCATTCGCTGGAAAATTCCACACAGGGGCACAGGCACCATCAGTCAAGTTTAAACAAATACAAAGTAGCGACACGGAGTTATGAAAGCAGCTCTTAATATTTGCTGATTATGTCTAGCAACATGTGTCATGTGTCCTTGTTATTTATACTTCACTTCAGCGCCTTGTACTAAAAGACCTTTACTTTTCTTCTCTTTTTAGGTGAGCTTCAATAACTCAACGCACAAAGGACGATCGTTTGGCAACTCCAGACAACAGACACACTGTAATCGATCCAAATATCAGTAATTAGATTACAAAATTTATAACACCCCATAAAGGTATTTTAGAACCATGCTGCTTCTTTCATATCGCATTACCAAACTTCGGGCGACGCAGGCACTTTTCCGAGGCGACAAGCTGCTTATGCACCTTTTTCAGGTTAATTTTTCTTGGTGGTCTGCAGCTAAGCCCGCAACACAACACCGCATTGCTGATGCATATTTTGGCGATAGTTAAGAAGCAAGAATGTGTTGTGATAATTTTAGACCCTGTGGAAGGCTCCTAAGGATTCCCTTTTGTCAGACGCCAGCAATAATTTCTAGAAATCAGGCCATTGCAGTGCAGAAAAACCTCAACATTTCATCCCTCATGCTAAACGATTGAACAAGAAAGAGGATTAAAAGAGCATTTTTGTTCAGCATCTCCTTCCTTAGACCCACTCATACAAACATCCGCCAGGATATTACTCACACCGCGTCGCCATCCGCCATGTTCCAGTTCGACAGCGTTTGCGCTCCAGTTGAAAGTAATTAGAATACTTTGAAAAAGTTTAATGACACTAATTTCTCCACTCTTCACGTGGTGGCGCGCGTTTTACTGCCTCAATGTAGGGAAAACTCACTCCCGGCGCTTTCCACGCGACAGCGCTCCGACACATCTGGCGAAGGCGCATTGGAATTGAAGTAACCGGATCGGACAAAGTTTCCCTTCCTATCACCCATAATTACTGTTCGATGCAGACGCTCCGCTCTCAGCTGAGCTTGCTTGGGTGCGGTGTGTCTGCAGGCAAGCAGACGAACCAACACATGGGGATCCATTGCTAGAAAAGTAAAATTTCCTTTCGGTGCGGCTCTGTATGGCTTCTTCGAGGGTGAAATAAATGGTTCTCGCTTGGCCTCGAACCTCGTCGGAGTCGATTTGTACCACCACATGGCTGTTGGGGAGTTACTTCCGGACCACCGACTCGCTCGAGTCGAATTTCGGTTCCGGAGGTGGGCTCCCACATGAGCGTACCGTACGCTTAATCTTGGAGCGTGTGTACGAGGCGCTAGGATGTCGCCGGCCCCTATCCAGCGCAGCGCACATCTCGACTGAGCGAGCTCGTGAAAATGGTGATAGAAAGTCAAACAAACAAGCAAGCAAATAAACAAACAAAGGAAATTCATTACGAATTTTCTTTCCTCTCTTCGGTCGTGTTTGCGGTGCCCCCAAAACCATCACTCTCAGCAGCCCACTGCGCGATAGCATCCACTTCCGGAAACGCATCCGTACAAATGCGCTTACGACGAGCACACGTGCAACCCGGCCGGAATCATTTTCGTGAAGAATCTTGCTCATTCTCCTCCGGCTTGTGGCAAGTGAAAAATTGTGTAATATCGTCTTTTGTACTTTCCCGAGCGTATGCTTTCACGATGATTGGCAGCCAGCGGGAGCCCGGTGCGCATTTTTATACCTTCGTGGCATTTATGTTTTCGCCCTATTTCGGGTGATTGAACGAAGCGCTATGTCGCCATGTTTATGGAACTGTTAACCATATTGTTTAACTTTTCTTGCCATTCTTAGCAGTAGAATGGGGACCGCAGTTGGTGGAATGTGTTGTCTTGCAAGTGAGGTTAATTGAAGCTACCTTTCATTTGTCACTAAAGCATGGGTGCTTACTTCTTTTGGCCCATTTTTTCTCCTCCAGAAACAGTGTGGGGAATGCTCCCGAGGTGTCTTTATTAGGAATGATTTTAGAGCCTTCTGATGGCCCAAGCTTAACAGGTTTGTGGTTTTAGTTGCAATCGATATCGTTCCGTTAGCTGCAGGCGCGTGCTGCTAATCCCTTAAGCATTGTAAATAAAGCCTTTAATTTCAAACGGACCCTCTCCTGAGACCTGCACACACACGCGCACTTCTATCTCTCAGGAGAGCACGAGGAAAAAAGGACCTTTGATTGGGCTACAATCACATTTCCCACCCTAGTGTCAGCTCACGAGGGGATTTCTTTTTTAGTGATGCTGCTAACAACGCGCGTACGTGTGAAAAACCAAACTCGACCGTCACTAAAATGGAAAACCAATGGATGGGAATATACGTTTTTTGTTTTACCCTACCCTACCACTTCCCCATTTACCCATCCTCTTTTTTGTGACTGTTTACATTACCGGCATGGTCACGTGCAACAGCACACACCTCGCTCATTACGGTGAAAAAGCAAAACATCCCGGGACGGGCCACCATAACGTCGCTGGTCCCCTTTTTCGCAACAGGCCTGGCTGCTTACACCGACCGTGGAATTAATCACTGAAAGCCCACTTACCGCCGGATATGAAATGCTTCGCCACGACGCCCGAAAATAATAACGCCACACACGCCACATGCATTAACGGCAATAAATTTTGCATCCTTTTCCTCTGTATGTATGTGTGCACAAACAAAGATCCCTTGGTGGAAATGCCTTTCTGGTGCGGTTATTTTTTTTTTTTTTTTGGAAGGGATGTCCCTGCGCGAGAGAAAAGTGTAAATGGTCGCGTAATTGCGCATCCGTAGAAGGGACACGTTGTTGGGAAAAATATTTTAACTGAAGGCGTTGGGCTGAATTTTATTCCCCTTGGCTTCCTCAACCATTGATTTCGCGTCCTTTCCTTTAGCTAATGGCTGATGGTTGTTGATACCAGTTTTGTGATAATCAACGCTCATGCACACAAAACACCCAAACACTTCTCTAATGATGGCAGCTTTTTTAAACGAGCAAACAGTCGATTGACTCCCGTTTTGCAATCACCATCCTCTAATCAGCCGAAATGTTCCCAAACACAAGATTAAAAAGGTGGCCTTGCTCCTGCGTTTATGCTAATGAAATGAGGATCGCATCGAGGATCGCGTTTTGGTGCAGAATCCGCCCGCGGGATGCAATCGCCCAGTGCCACAATACAAACATTAACCTTTCCACTTCCTCACAGCTTGCCACTTGCCATGTTTTACAACCCACTCGAAACGACGGCAAGAAGATTTTTGCGCATCCCAACTCTCACACACACTCCCACTCCCACAAACACGCCAATTGGACAAACGCGCCCTGCCGCCAAATGGAATGGCATCGTAAATTGTGCAGTAAAACTGTTTTCCAGTAAAGTGTGCATATTTATTTCCCTGCACGCTCATTTGAGGTGGCAATAAAATTTGCGTCCTGCTGCAAAACCGCCCTTGGGAGGGAGCTCCAACGGGAGTGAGAGAATGGCCACGGCCTGGTGGTCATTAAGGTGGCGTCGAACCGTGACTCTCGTGCTCTCGGGAACTCCTGGCGGATGAAGCTACTCCGTGTCTCTGGTTGCTTCCAGATCTGTCATCAGCGGAGGCTGTCGCTCGGATCACATAGAGACAGCGCATTTGTTTATGTTCCGATGTGAGGTGGGCTCGGGTTTTACGACCAATGTTTTGGAGAGAATCAAATAATAATGACATTTGCTCAATCACTGCTCAATAAAATGTTGTCCGCGTTGTTGAAGTGCACGAGACGCTTCACGAGAATTCAAGATCACATTCTACCATTCTACTGGACCGGTTTTGTTTGCGTTGTCCCCTGAGGAGAAGATCGTGTTCTCTTCCCCTGTCTGTCGCTATCTGCCCACTCCCCTTGTGTGCTGTTAAGCGTCAATAAAAGCCGCACCACAACAACCCAGGGAATGGCGATACGTAAAGGCCATGATTTAGGACCTTCGAAAGCGAATAACTGTCGCCCGAAGGGGGTTGTTTTTTGGTTGCGGTTGTTCCAGTGGAAATTCTTTTCCCTCCGCCCTGCCCGCCGGTCACTTTACAGCCGCACCATAAACCAACAGCTTCAAGTCAACTGTTGAAAGCATGTCTTTAGACCTTACGCCCAGACACTCCAACCCAAACTCTCATTTGTGGCGGATACGGTCGGAGGGAGCTGCGCTTCCTCTCGGGGATGCAATAAACTACACTGGACGATGACGATTGCACGGCTCTAAATTGTGTCCGGACATTGTACCTGTAGGTGGGAGGAATTGTATGACAGGTCGAGTAATTATTTATTCACTTTAGCGTTACCTCCTTTTTACCGTCCTGCTTGCGTGTGCCACCGTACCAGACGGTTCAAATGCCGCTTAATTGGAATGTCATCCGTTTGTGGGCCTGTGATTGATTCATAAACCATAAAACTTTACTCTTTTTATTCGCCACACACAACACCACGTCCACCCCCTTTTCAAAATTGATGAAATTAAAGCACAGCAAGTCACATAAATTGCATGACTCGCTTTAAAGCCATTGTTAAAGTTTTATTGGCCTCATTAAAAATTCATCTAATTTTGTTCGGCTTCTGCAAAAACCTATCCGGGGCCAGATGCACAGCTTGTTTTTGCGAGGGAGTGTGCGACTACCTCTTCCTTTGACCCGTTCACGTGTGCTTAATCTCACGGGCGATAAATTTTGAAGCTGCCAGCTTTTGAACTTTGGTGCCATCTCGTGTTAAATTGT
This sequence comes from Anopheles epiroticus, assembly GCA_000349105.1. Taxonomy (NCBI): domain Eukaryota; kingdom Metazoa; phylum Arthropoda; class Insecta; order Diptera; family Culicidae; genus Anopheles; species Anopheles epiroticus. Next base: position 262,061 of record KB672064.1, on the reverse strand, counting down.
ACTCCCAGCTCCAGCCCGCTCCGAAATGCTGGCCGGCGAATGCTATTTAGTTGAAAATCCTAACGCAAGCATGAGCGAACGCTTCTCCATCGCTTCACTTCCTCGGCTTATAAACCACACATTTTCCGCTACTTTATGGCACTCCGACCGCCTATAATGGAAACTACGGTCCGCCATGTGTGTATGGAGCGATATTGCTGAAACGTGAGTCCATTTATGAGATTTTTCTGCTCATAGATTTCTGCAGCAATACGGCGTCGCACGTCGTTCCGGTAGAGGTAGCTCTAACGTTCGGCGCGCTCTTCATCACCTGCTCTTTATGAACCCTGGGCGGTATACCATCTGGTCATCCCCTTGCCGGAATCGCTTCTCTATTGGTTATGGTTTTTTAAGAGATTCCCTTTTTTCGTTCTTTTTTCCTGCACTCCCCCCCCCCCCTTGCAACCTGGGAGGAAGGTCCTGTGCTCGCCAAAACCCGAATGCCAGTTCCGGACGACAATCTTTAAAATCACGGCACTCCGCACCGGTGGCTTGCTGGTGGACCGACCGAACGCTTAGAGTAGAGACATTGCCCCCTTCACCCCGGCTGGCGGTTTTCTAGGTTCTACTGGAACAGAAGTTGTTTGGTCCTACGGCACGAGTCACCGTGCCCGACAATAATACAGAACAGTCGTGGAGCAAACGGGGTAGCTTAAGCTACAAAACTCTCTCTCGCCCTCTCACACACAGGAGTAGCAGAAGCAGTGTGATACGTTTTGCAACCAAGCGTCATAAATAACCACACTACACTTAATAACTTCGCTTATTGTACGAAGCGAATTCACGGCTCCAGCCTTTGGGAATACACCCTCGCAGTGCCCACTTGTGCCAATGTCTACAGGATGCTTCACGTTTACGTAGCACCAAACTTTTATGTTCGAGAGCAACAGCAGCAAAAAAAGCGGACCCCTGAAACAGACACAATCGTTTACGCTCCTCCCGGACGCATCCGGCAGCTTCCGTGTTTCAGACCGCAAACAACTCCACATACACACGCACACACATACACTTCCACCGGCCAGCCGACCGCAAACTATGTGTGGCTGTGACCAGAAAAATAGGATACGAGACAATTCGTACCATTCCCGGCAGAAACGGAGACACAATCGACACAATCCAGCTCCTAAAGAGTGGAGGCCGAATACTGCCAGACATCATTCCGTATGCGCCTTGGAACGAGATCGCTCACACTCTCTGGGGTCCCTCCCCAGTATCGGAACGACTACACCAATACTTCCGGTCCTCCAACACAGCAAAGACCAGTGTCTATGTGTTTCGGCCGAAATGTTGGAATTGGGTCCGGGAGGTTTTCTCTTTTAATATCATCTTTTCTGCATGCCACCAGGCCGAGAGCGAGAGGTTCCGTTCCAGAGTGACATTTTTATCCCTTTTCAAGCGGGTGATAAAAACGAACCTACGGACCACGGAACTGGTGCCCTCCCAAAAAAAAAGAACTTGAAAGTGTTATAAATATTTGAAAAAGACTTGATTGTATTCCACCGATAAAGCAACACCCAAACCCAGCCGGACGCCTGCCCTTACTGTGAGCCACCATGAAAAGTGGCAAAGTGAATCCGAACGCGGAACATTTTTCATGATCAACCAGCGCTCGTCGGAAGGTTTCCCAACAAAGCAGCCACACACAAAAAAATGCAACTTGTGATCGCTTGTGATAGCACGCCAGGCAAATGGAGCCTGCCGTCGAGCAGGCAGATTTCCCGCGAAGTGAAAAGTGAAGAAAACTAATTTGAAATAAATCACGTCCACAAGCACCGGGAAGCGTCCTTTTGTCGTTTGTCGGTTGGGTTTACTTTCTCTGTGCTGGTGGGGGTGAGTGATAATGTGGTGCCATTTGCACAGTTTTCGGTGGCAAAGGCGAGTGTCTTGTCGGTTTATGGTTTATCTTGCGCTACCTGTTCATTTGAATCTATATAAAACTGTTTAAAAAAAAGCGGTGCAGCTGCAAGCAGGGTTGCATAAAAATTCATTTCATTTTCTGTTGCTCGATGTGGAATGCAATCAGATTTTATGAAGGAAGCTCTTTACGACACTCATCGGCGAGCAGCGAGCGATCGTAAACATAAATTAAGCTTCTGTTCGCATCATCGCACGGTCAAATAATTTGCGATTAGTTCCCTCGCCGGCAAGCCAAGAAAAGCTTGAGTTGCAAAAAAAAAAACTACGTAGAACCTTCAAATAAAATTTAACATGCGATGGAATATAAAATTTTACCATGAAGCGTCGTCGGATGCCGTTGCTCCTACGGGAATAGAAGACCTTTAAACCAACAACCACTTCAAAACAGCAACAAAACTGCATTGCCAACCATTTCCGCCTCCCCGATGCTTGGCACAAAAGGACGCGGAGGTGGCCCATCGCCAAAAGTGTGGTAGCATCAGCATCATCATCATCGTCGTCATCATCGCCACAAGAAAGGAAACCCCCAAAGAAGGCTGAGTGTGCAGAAGAAAGGAAACGAGAAGCGTCTCAGCGTCGGAGCCACAAGCCGACAATATTTATGACCACCACCAAAGCAACCACCAACGGTGAAGATGATGACGACGATGACTCTTTGGTCCTTAAACAACGCTGCAGCAAAAAAGAAAAACGCTGGACGAAACACATAAACGCTCCAAGAAAATGATTGAGGAGCAAGACTCGACAGGAGGAGCCCACTAAAAACGCTCGAGGCACTCTACAAATTCACCAAAAACACACAGCATCCCAGTGGCATCTGAGAGGAGAATCGGCCGATGCCCAAAAACGGCCCCAACCAATTCAAGCTTTTGCATAGAATGGGATGGCAGAAGGAAGAAAGTGGTTGGAAGAAAAGAAATATTGGCCATATAAATTCATCATAAATATATCAAAAGTAATCGTAAACGAGGGTAAGCTCGCGAAGAGCCAAACGCAGGGTTAGCGATGCAACTGCAGCGAGCGGAAATAGGAATAATGATTCTCTCTCGCTTGTTCGTTCGTTCTGCGGGATGGCAAGATCCAAACACTTAAGCAAGGAGCCAGCGTAACGAGGCGTGAAGGATGCAGATGTTTGCACAAGCGGTGTTGGAGGTGCGTTACAGCGACGCAACGCCATTCAACGGGGCTCCTGGGTTAAAGAAGAGTGGGATTTGCAAGATGCTCAGCACACAAACACAAACCTTTTGCCACAAGACACGATACACGTCTTTGCTCGGTGAAGAAAAGGAAATGAAATTAAATATAAACGCGGTGCGAAGAGAAGTCTGCAATTCTGGCGAAGGAAAGCGTACTTCCGAGGGCGGTAAGCGAGACATTAACAAAAACAAGAATATCCTTCGACCAGAGCACCAGCTGTCAGTGGTGGTGGCCAATGTGGCGGTGTCGAATGTCGTAACAGAAACGCCTTCGCTCACCGAATTTGACCCAACTCAGCCGGCTTTATGGGGAAGCTCGTTTTTCATAATCGTTTTACCTTTGCCCCTACGTGTGCCGCAATAACGCAATTTTCGGGAAACCATTTAAAGTTCCGTGGTATTGAATTGTAAAGAAACTCCGAAGACGGCTGTCTTTCTAATTTCTAAGGCAGGATTGTAAAGATTCCTAAGAAATCAGCCCTTTTTTAATGGAAATTTAATTGTGAGGAAACATTTGATCCCCGATTCTTTGTTAATAGAGCATGCCATGTCCTTTTACGTAGTTCTACAGGTCCTTGGACTGGAGAAAGCTTTCTATTGCTGATGAACCAAACAGCTTAATGGCTCGTCGTTTGCAAATTAGTAAAAGTCTCCTTAACTTTCTTCACCCAATCGATGCAGACAGTGTTCCAAACGCTCCTCTAGTACGATTACGAGTAAAATTGGACAAAGCTCCACCATCGAAACGGACAAAATAGCCATTCCAGATAGCGGACATCCAAATAGAAGCTGTGAGCGCCCGACAGAGCCTCCGATTAGCAATTGGGCGCAGAAGAAGAAGAGTTAACTTCGCTTCCGCTAATTACAACACACCATAAATCGACCATAATCCGTACCTAACGAGCCATAACGACCCCATAGCGCTCCATACCGTGCTCCATGCCCACTGCCCACACCCACTGCCCCAAGAAAGGGCAACCGTAAGGAGAAAGCGCCAACGGGCGAGTTGAGCTCGCGCGGAACAGAAGCCAAAACGCGAACCAACCGACGACGATGTGATGAGCAAGCAATGATTTTCGACCTGCTTTTTTCCGCATCTGTTTTGTTTGTTGTCTTCGCTTCTAGCTCCCTCCTAGACCACTCCCTGTGTGCACTGTGACGCTCCCCCGGTCTAGGCACCCAATCATGTGTAATTACTATCATTTTCGCCTGATTCATGCGCTCTCCTTCGTACGATGCACAGACACCGCGACTCTTGCCACCGTTGGGCAAGGGTGGAAAAAGGTGGCAGGTCTAGCCGTTCGCTAGCGCAACCTGGCGTGTTGAACGCCGGAACTTGGCCTGTTCAATCGTTTGCTCGTAATTTTTCAGTAGCGGCAGAAAAGCGAGCTCGGTACGCTAGCGTGTGTGTGTGTGTGTGTGTGGTGGAACAAAACAAGCAGACGAAATTATCTGTAATCATATCATTAGACAGAATTATTCAAAACAAGTTTAAACTTCAACGAGCTGGCCGGGAGCAGCGATTTCCTCCCTCCGGCTGCTTCGTGAGCAACAATTCCAATGGCCCAAAACATCTTCAAGATGCGCAAGTACGTGCCTGCGCGGGAATTGAACTTCAATAGGTTTGATTTGCTCTCGTCAAGGGGTCCCGTGACGCCCGCGGGCAGCTCTTGCTGCCTTGGAACGCTTCGAAAAAGGGTTCACTGTTGTTGTCTAATCATGATGATTGAGTAAAATCCGCTTTACGAGTGCACACCAGGGGAAATGGGGAAAAATTTTTGGAACACAGAAGCCTAGGGCTTTCGGAATGTCTTGCTGCAGCAAATATTGCAGAAGTTTTTATCGCCGGCAGTTCCTCCAGGGCGTTGCCTTTGGGGTGTTTTTCTGAAGTTTTAAGTCTTTCTTTGCAGCATTGAGACATCGTCAACGGAGCTCTTATCAGCTTTAAGGTTGCTCAGTTTGCTTCTTCTGAGCTGAAAGTTTCTTATTGACCAAAGTCTTTTCGGGTTTCAATTACTTCTTATTGATTATTCATTCGCAACCGGTTCGCTATCACGCATCTGGCTCTGAAATTGAGACACAGCAATCCATTATGTCTTGATTGAACTCGCTCTCCGGGGCGATAACGTAGCAAACCAACCGAAGCGTTCATCTTTGAGTCTCCAAAAATCTGCACAACCTACCACATCACTCAAACTCACCGATCGTGAAGCCAAGGACGAGGTGTTCCGCACTGTCACATCTGTTCGAAACGATGTCCGTGCGTCACACCGCTATCGAATGATCACGCTGATCGTGCTCGTCTCTCTGAGCGTTGCCTTAGCGCATTACGACCTGTCGCCCGGTGTGCATGCCTCGTGTGAGAAGATTTGTTCACGAAAATTTATCGCCTCCGAACGTAAAATTAATTGACACGCCATCCATCCGGTTTGCTGGTCGCCCTGTTCCAGTGGGTTGATTTTTCTTTCCGGCAGCTAAATCTTTACGCCCCTCGTTGGTTTTTTGTTGACGGGCCTGGGTCGTTTGGATTATTTTAATTCCCGTGCCAGCAGCTTGCCCACGGTACGGTATCTAACGGTTGCGATCAATAAAGCGACCCGCCCGATGGCCGATGGGTGGTGGATGATGGTGTGGTCAGTTTGCTTGACCGAAGGCCTGATCTAATTTCCTGTGTGCATTCCTTGGTGTAGCTGTGTACTATTGGAAGCAGCGAGAGAAAGAGAGAGAGAGAGAGAGGGAACGAAAACCGGCCTTTGAAATATGGGCTCACATTTTACGACCTTCCTAGCTTCGCTTCTTTCGCTCTCAACCGTGGCTAATGATCTTTGCGGCGGGGAGGGCTCCTTTCTATAACGAGCAGGAAATTTAAATCGTCATCGAAACGTCGCCGAATGCAGATGCCTATCTTATTAGGGCAGCCAAACAAACAAACACGAGGAAAATGATTTGAAATCTATTTAAATCAATTTCTTTATTCAATTTCAAATGAAGAAAAAAATCAGTGGAGCGTACAGTTAGCAACACATTGAGACGGCTTTTGTTTAAGAAACGGGAAAACTAGATTTCTATAAGTAGCTTGATATAGTTGTTTCCTCGGAGCCGGTTCCAGCTTTCCAAATTGGATCCCGCAAGCTTACATAAAACGATAAACATAACAGACACTATTGGCCTTTCTGCACTGTTTCGCCCTACCTAGAGTGGAAAAGATCAGACAGTCTCAGGCGAAATTGTACCACAGAAACCGAACCAAATACCCAGAAATCAACGAGCATCTTCTTCTCCACGAGCGAACTATATCGTACGTCCCCGCTAGCCCGCTAGCACCATTTTCAATTTGTGGCGATTTCAATAACGCGGTTTTCGAACGTCTAGCAGTAGCAGCAGCAGAAAAGTGAAGGAGCAGACGAGAGAACGCAGACTCGTTAAGAAGTCGAGGAATAGCGATCAAAATATTGACTTTTATTGCTTTCTCGTCATGCTGCCTGCAGCCCTTCGGGGCTAGTTTTCCCTTCGTACGGTGGCGTGTGGCGCCAACCGGCATCAAGATCCTTCCTCCTCCTGACACTGAGAAATGATGAAACCACAACCGACCCGAGGATTCTCTGTCATCTCTGCGAACGCTCTGACACTGATTCTCATTACCATATCGGTCGTACCGGTGTGGCAATGGAAATTGATTTCCACACCACAAAACCAATCAAGCAGCAGAAGCTCAAGATGATCCGTTCGGCCATCATAACTCGGCCCTCGCTGCAGTGTGTGGCCTTTGGGAAAAACGATCCCGAAAAAAAGGCCTCGTTGCATTGGGTCGAAGTTTAAGTGGCCATCGGGCAACAGAACGCAAACGAACGACGACCGCACGCCACAGTCTTGTGAAAACAAGCTGGCCGGGAGATGCAGACAGTGCATATTGCAATCGAGTCCCTGCTTTCCCCCGCTTCTAGCGCTTGAAGGATGAGCCACGAGACACGCGTTTGCAATAAATCTGCTGTCAGACCGTCCGCATGCCACACATCCTTGAACCGGTTGATTGTGAGGCGGACTGCAGGACATTTCCCCGAGACATGATACCCCTGAGGGAGATTATCCCTGTGAGCTGTGATTTCAAAGTATTAAATTGGCGCACAATGTCTTTTGCGCTTGCCCTCTGTATGTGTGTCCCTCTCTCTCTCTCTCTCTCTCTCTCTCTCTGGAGAGAATAAATAAAATATCAATTTAAAACGAACGCGAAAGCGGCACTACAGGAGCCGGGCCACGTGTCACTATTTGCGCTAGCAATAGTTCTTTTCGCCGGGATCGTTAAAAATTCACCCTCTCCTGAGTGAAAGGGCACGAGAAATGGGAACGATTAAAATGTGCGCCACACGACTGTCAAAAATGTCGCAACACAAGAGTAGACAAAAACGCAATAACGATCCTGGATCACACGTGTCGTGCCGGCTGCGGAAAGCATCACGTCCCGTCCTCTTGAGGTGGCGCTGTCTCGTGTCACCCAACTCAAACAAAACGCCTTCGATTGACTGGAATTTGATTTATGCCTGACAAACGGCACACCACCCCCGGAGAGTTCGGTTTGCCCCGTTAGTGTGTCAGTTTGTCTGACAACAGTGCGAGCAAACGCTGTCAGAACAGGTTGGAAACGGTTGACACACGGTTTCTAATACGCCAAACAAATTCCCAACTCCATGACCCTTTCTCAACGTTGCTGTGACGTATTAGGGCTGCGTAATTGAATTTAGGAGTACCTTAACGTCCATTAAACATGTAACTGGTGCTAGATGTTTTCTTAATGTGCATTTATTTCCACAACATAGCGCGTTCGTTTAGCACTTCGAATGGGGTCCTCGCATTACCATATCTTTCCTCCATAAGCCACTCGCTGTAGACGTTGCCCCCTCTATCCATTTCATTCCACACCTTTAGCGCCTTGGACCGGATACCGGTGAGAATGAATTTGTGGATGCATTTATTCTGCATACACAAGCATTCGCATTCGCCGTGCAGTACGAAGCGAGCAAAAATAAACAGTAAATAAATAACGTAGAAATTCAATTCGCGACTCGCCTTTGCGTGATCGGCGTGATATTTTGAGAAACTGTGCGTTTGCGTGTCGCGCCATTCATCTGCACCCTGCTGGTGGTGGCGGTTTCCCGAGTTATGAGCCCAGGATCGGAATCGAAACGCGTGTAATCGTAAATTGAAAAGCTTGTGGAACGGAAGAACAGCGCTTAGAACGAACGGGGTAACAAAACTCTACACCGATCGTTAGCGAATGAGAAAGTGTTCTGTCAGTGTCGGGTTCCGGGGCCTGGTGACCACCCGTCGCGCAGTTTGGCTGGGCTGGCCGCCGTGCGATGCGAGATCGAGCGGCTCCTTCCCACGGGCGCAGAATTCGAAACGAATCTTAACTTCATCCCAGCGGGTAGTCTCAGCAGGGTGCGGAACTCGCCGTTGCAAGAACCCCTCGCGATAACGATGACGATGAAGGTGGATAGGAGTGTTGAAACCAAACACCACCAACTCCTCACGAGTGGGGTGAGACGCTCCGGGAGGAATCTTTCCCCATCCTCCCGTACGCATCGTTTTGGCGCACTCATACAGTGTTCTTCCAAACCAGTTTTGCCTCTAGTAGACGCTTGTCGATCGTTTTGCACCGCCAACCACCAAATGTTTCCAATGTTCGATCTCTCCTCGCTTACAGGGTCCGACCGGCGTGTTGTAAGGTCGTCTTCACACTTTTTTATTTTGTTGGAAGGTGGCGATGGTGGTCGGGACGAGGCACATGCACACACTCAATATTTATTCTTCATAAATTCAAATCTCAATCAAACGTTAAATAAATACTGGCGGCACCGGGAAAATAAACAAGCGAAACGAATTCGATTTCATGCACTCGAGCGCACTTGTGTACGGAAAAGGTGTAGGGAAGACGTTAAGAACAACATCGAAATGTGAAGATCGGACGTTGCAGATCGGCCTTATAAAGTTTCGACTTGTGGGTATCGGCAAAGCGACCCAAAAAAAAACGATAGAGAAAAACAAGCCACCCAAAAAAGACGATCTCTCCGTGGCGAAGCATTTTGGAAAGCCAAAAGAAGGCATAAGAGTGTTATGATTTCTTTTACGCTTCCCATCGTTTTTTCGTATCGTCCATTCGTCCCGGGGCTCCTTCATCCAATCTGGATGAGCTGGATTATATCAGCATAATCTTGTTAAAGGAAATTTGCACGATTTTTCGGTTCACTCCGCTTCCTTTCCCCGGCCTCTGCCGTCCTTCAGTTTGCGGTCGCTGAACGTGTTAGGGGCAATAAATTGAAAGATGTTTAACCACTCGCAGGGTTTTTGGCAAGGGGGAAAAGGTGATGCAAAAGACAGGTGTGATAACGCCTTCTTTCCTGTCGATGCAGCATCGGACCCCGTTGTTTCGCCGGTTGATTGCGTTCGGTGCAGTTGCTCGATGCTGAATCGTTTGTTTATGTTTGTTTTGCCGCTTCTTTGCGACCAACTGGATGAGTAATGCCATTCGGACCACCCCCTGTGAGCGGATCGGGTTTTTAAAAACGGCCGTGATCAAATGATCAATCAAACCTAGAGTTGGAAACGTCGACATTTTTGGCCACTTTTAAGCAAAACTAATATACCTTCTTTTTTTCTTTCATGTTACAGGTAAGGCAACCAAAAACGCTGGATCAGCTATCTATTCTCAAAGGATATTTTGTGTGCGAGTTCTAACCACGTCAGCACAGTGCTGGAAACAGAGTTTAGTGGCGCTTTGTGATATCAATTGCACTCAACCGCAAGCGAAACCGATAAATGTGTTTTCCACACATGGAAAACTGGCCGATCAGACATCAGGGGAACAACAAAAACACGCAAACTCATTCACGTGCACATGAAACAAACAGAGCAGCGTCAAACGATTTATTCGTGTTGCATCCGTCCGAACACCGGTTGTTTGAATGCGTGGATATTTGCCACTTCTATCCGCCCGGACAGGCCAGCAACAGGGACAAGTGGCAATGAGGAACGGTTTGCGGTTACGAAATATCAATTTACAAAAACCGCCCTTCCCAACCGGTCAATCAAAAGAGGTTGCCCACAATATGGTTGATAGCAGTGTCTGACAGAGAGGGACAGAAAAAAATACCACTAGCCTAAAACCATCCGCTAAGCCCTTGAGGGTGTATGCAATTGACCACCGAGATGGACCGCGACGAAGCATAAAAACCGACCATTTCCCATACGTCACCATCAGTCAAACCTCGGAAAAGCGGGAGGGAGGGGGGGAGCCGGGTGGAAAAGCGATATAAAACCCACCGTTTGGGTGGCAATCATTCAATGGCTTGTCACAGTGTTTGTTTAGTGGCGCTCTTTTTCGCTCTTTCTCTGTGAATATAAAACACCACGCTACTAGTACGTGTGAGCTTTTCCCTATTGAATCTTTAGAAAACTGGTCACAAATCCCGGGTAACACGTGGCGTCGTACATTTAAAGGCACCATTTCATCAATCCCGCCCCGCCATTACGGTAGTGAAAGCGATTCGATTTAGCATCAGCGTTTGCTGAATAGGAAGCCACCGTTTCCAATCAACCTTCGGTTTCGGCTTCCCTGCGGCTCCAGTGGACATCCTCAACTAGTTTCCTCAAATGCCTCGATGTGGCCACAATCGGTCTCACCACCCACCACAATCGACCCGGTATCGACGTTTCTTCCGCAGCATTGGAAAAGCGACGATAAGCGACAAAAAAGTGGAGCTTTCTTTGACGACGACGACGACGACGACGGCGGGAACACACTCACATGAGCACCTGATCACTTGATTAATGATGCAACTTCGGTGAATAAACATTTCCACCCACCGCCAAGCCCACGAGAGCGGTCGCTTTGACCGTGTCTTGTCGTTGGGATAAAACAGGATGCCCATTTTCATCAGTATCGCCGTCGTCCGTCCGTTCGTCCGTCCGTCCGTCCGGCTACCCATTAGCGGAAGTGGACACACTGCTCTCGCTCTCTCCTTCTCTCTCTCTCTCTCTCCTTCTCTCTCTCTCTCTCTCTCCTTCTCTCTCTCTCTCTCTCTCTCTCTTGCTTGACGGACAGATCGCAGTGTTGTGTACTGAGATGTCTCGCTTCCATAAATCACTTCTTACCAACCGTCCGGAAGACCTGGCGGGGTTTGGAGAAGCAGACGAAGAAGCTCTCTGCCCGATGTCGTCGATCACGTTCACGTTGTTTGATGGAGTTTTATCAACTTGCCGGAAGTTGTCCTTCCCATCGCCATCCGTTTCCATCCAGATGGTCCAAGTTGGAACTGCTGAAACCAAGGAGAATAGCCCTGCCAAAGGGCTGTGTATGTGGGTCCTGGTCGGGTTGTGTCAGGAATTTAAATTAATGACATCTCCACCGGACAGAAAGCTGTGTGCCCTTGTGGTCCAGGTACGCCACACCACAGCTGGGATAATGATGCAGAAATTACCGGCTCCATGTGCAAACTAAATTTTTCTATCAATCAATCGAAGGCCGCAAGCTCACCTGGTTGTGAGGTCTGCGTGTTGGTCAGTTCTGTGCCCTTTGCCCCGTTGTAATAAAAACAGCTGAGACAGCATTACTTATCGTTTAGTAGCATCAAGCTCACCTTAAGGACGTGCTAGATCCGTGTATCGCACGGAGGAGCTTTGTTATCTCGCAAGGAATGACTGCCATTCTTCACTAATGGATCTGCCCCGTCTGCAAGAAGTTTCTCTCCAGCGAGCCATCGATTTGTGTAGCAAACCCGCGTTCTCTCCATCCCGGACGACTCCATTAGGCAATACGCTTAGTGCTATAAATTTATAAAGCCTCAGGCTGGGAATGGTAAGCCTAAACAATAAATCGTATAATCTGACCCGGCACGGTGCATGGGATGCACTTGCATTTTGGATTAAGCGTGTTGCATGGGAACGTGTGCAACTATTTCCATCAAGAGGCAGACACCATTGTCTGCTCGGTACGGTATTAAGCACATTCCAGGCGTACGGCTGATACCCGTTAGACATGATACCATGGCATTATACATGAGAAGGGCACACTTTCGGTTCAATTGCTTAAAAGCGATGGTTGTTTACGTCCTTCTTGGGGCACGTCTTAGTACCTTGGAGCGAGACGGGAAGACAGCCCGACCAGAGGTTAATTAAAAAAGCAGCAGTAGCAGTCATAAAAATAAACACAAGTTCTAGTGCCTTTTTGGGGAGCCACTAAGGCATAGCAAAGCGAACGAAACGTTTGAAACATTCTTTCCAGCGCTGGCGTTACGCACCGGAATGTGCTTGCGTTGTCCGTTGGCCCAAAAAGTTCCGTTTCAAATTTCACTTCTCGGTTTGGTGCAAGGTGGCTTTAATAGCTCGAAACTACCGGGCATCACAAACTACTGCAACGATTTGTAACGTGCAGACGAATTGAGGCGATGCGTTTGCTTTAATGAATCGTTCATCTAATGCCCGAATCGATCTTCGGAGCCGGAAGTTAGTGAAAAGTATGGAGCATGCAAGGTTCTTCATTCTCGTTTTCGTTCATCCCCGTGCCATGCAGATTCAATTTAAGGATTGCTCGTTGAGAGAAAAACACCGAAACCCCCTCGTGAGTACCTCAAACGATCGACAAGCAAAAGAAGCCGAGCGCAAGAGCATAAAACCCAAATCGGAACGCTAATTTATTGCCCCTGGAGTAGCGTGGACGTGCCGTGTCCGTGAAGGCTGACTGAAGGGACGGAAAACCCTAACCTAGTCGCCGTCGCCACAGCTAACCACCTATCCGCAGTCTCGTTTCCCAGGTCATTAAATTAATCGGATTACCGGTCACCGGTCGATCGCTACGGCACCAGCAACAAAAAAGAGAGTGAAACCTATCCGGAAGACGTGATTCTAGCTCGAACTCGCGTCGCCCTGTCGGTCATAAATCTCTTCCTACGGGAACGAGAGCTCCAGAGGTTATGTGTGCGCGTTTCGTTCTGGTTTGTCGATGTGCGGCCACTATGAAGATGTTACTGCCTTGACGAGTTGCCAACAAACTGGTCGAGACCTCGTGACGCTTTCCGCCCTTTGCTAAAGCTCCTATCTGACCCAGAGTGGTGCCCACGGGGAGCTCGTAAAGCGAGTCAACGATATTTTACGGAACTATTTCCGAACCTCCATCGTGAGCCCTTTTGGAGTCTTGTTTTGGGCGGGGAAAACGAGCATCCAGGCCGCATTTCATTCGGTTCCAGTTTGAATGGCATTAAAATTACATAATTTTCCCCTTGGCCACGGGTGCATGTTCTACCTCCGAATGTACATTTTCCATATGCAATTCGCATAAATTCGCGCATCACTTGTCACGGCATTTTCCGAAGGTGTCAAACGGATGGACGCGTTCATCTCCCTTCCCGCAAAACGTGTGGACAGCGTGGCATTAGTTGTTGGTTTGTTGTAGTTTGATTGCCGATACGTGTGGTGAAACGGTTTTTCAGTGGGACAGACAATTAAATCAGGGAGAGAGAAAAATCCCCAATAAAAGAGTGATTAAAGTTGTAAGCGAAAGCGTCGAGCAAAATATGCCACATTTGCGACAGAGCCCGTGTACCGGGGAGTGCGCCAATATAATACACCATGCATAATGTAATTTTCAACGCTTCCAAAAAAGCACAGCAACAGCAGCACGAACACAGTGGAAGTGTTAAAAATATATCTTTTATGATAAGATGAGCAGCTCATTTCCATCTCTCGTGCTGCTTTATTCACCGACCGATTCACCCAATATCTGAATTTAATTGGCCGAATCGGTAAACATGCATTGGTGGTTGACTTGAATCTGCATACGCGACAACAAGCATGCCGTATGCATCGTTGAATGCATTCTTCCCCATGCTCCTGCACGGTTTCCTGTCTCGTTTTACCCCTCCTTCTCAATGAGCTGATGCTATGCGCGTTGGAAAACTGGTTCGGTAGGCCCTGTAAATGCATTTCAAAAGCGGCATGTGCATGTCAGCTGAATGCCAGGCTACAGGAATTGCATTAATACGCTAAATGAATTGCTACTCATTATAATTATTTTCAAGCGCACCGATACGACCGAACTGCCATGCAGCTGGTATTGATTGTTTTTTAATTATATTACACAGGCCAGTTGTGGCTCTTCAGTGTCGAGGTTTTGCGTTGGGTTTGTTTCATTGTATTGGGAAAAAGTATGGTTTGTGAAAAAGGAGAGTTTTAAGAACATGCCACACGTCCCAAATGGGTGCATCAAGTGGTCACACTCGCACGCTCTTTTCGCGACCCGGATATCCCGCATCAAAGCATGTGACACGCCACGCGGAAGCGTTCGTAGTTAAAGTCACACCATTTTGCACCACTGGTAAAAGCGTTTCGATCGATTGTTTTTGTGCAACAATTATTCGCACCTAACGAGATGCTTCACTCCCTATGCAAAGTAGTTTTCTTTTCCCCATTCCAGAGTCCGCTCGGGGTGGCACTACGAGTCCTCGGCGCTTAACAAGACCGTTCAAGTAGCCGACCGTTCGACACACTTCAGCACACTGTGGATTGTGTCGCGCACAGAGCGCGGGGTGCCATCAATTATAACGCCACACGAGAGCACAAATCGGTGAAATGGCCCAAATCGAGTGTGTCGGTACTTCAAGCTCAAGCTCATCACGTTCTTCTCGTCGTCATTTGTCGCCCTAGTCGAATGGGCGGAACTGCACGTCAAATTTGACACTCGGATCGCCACTTTCTGGGAGGACTTTCACAACGAACGAATGCACTCACAATGCGTTTGATTGAACTGCATCGAAAACTGCAAAAATAAAAGAAAGACCGTTACGAATTACTCCCTGGAGAAATGCGAGACCCGTGACGTCGAGGACTCCTTGCAAACTGCATCCATACCACACCGATAAAACCAACACCTTGTCGACGGGGAGTGAGTCAAAACAGCTTTTCGACAGCTTCGGTAGGGTGCGTTTGCTGCAAAACCCACTAACAAGCGATCCCAATTCGCTGTGCCCTCGTTCTTAGGGCTAGAAGCGTGATAATGTAATCGCCTCTGCTACACACAAAACCTTGTATACCAAAACACCATGTCGACCATTTGTTTCTGGCACCTTTTACTGGGCCCTTCTCTCGCCCTGCTTTTCGCACATTATCCGCATGTCCCTCGCGAAGGGTGCGGTGATGTGAAGCCCTGTGTAATGTAATTACATTTTTCTCCCCGAAATGCTCAATGAAATTGTATTTAGCTGAGGTTATGCGTGCGCCGTATTTGCAGACATATGGGTCTGCGTTCGGGCCAGCCGGGACCAGCCGGCAACGAACCATGAAATTGGACCGCCGCGGAACAGCCACTCCGAAGTCCGGCAGGGGGACATTCGATTGATGACTACAGCGAGAGGGCTTGGCGAGTAGCACCGACCGGGATCGGGATGGCGGTTTGGTAATCGAATTTGCGTACAGCACGTATCGGCCTCGCCGCCGACCGGGTTGGGCGTGTGATTTAACAATTTCATTACAATTTCTGTTTTTTCCGACGTGCGGTGCGCTGCCAATCTGTTGGTTTGTTTGCATTTTAAATCGTTATTAAGTTTACATTGGTTTAAGGCTTTTATAATAATATGCTTTTTAACGCCGAAGGCTTTGGGTGACAAACTGTTGCTGGCTCAAACATAACACGGCCCTTAAAGTGCAAATTTCTCGCTCGCTTGCGCCTACACATATTTTCACTTTAAACTTTCCCAAGTTCCGACGACATTGCAGGGAAATCCTCTTTATCGAGCTGGCGGGAATGCTTTCTATTTGCGCTTCGGAAGCAAATTATTTCTCTTCCCACCCAATCTAAACATCAGTGCGCGGGCCGTCACTCCGATTGTGTGCTAAATTTGAGCAGATTATTGACTCAACTACACCCTCCACCGAACGCCGCCGAAACGTCCTTTCCCGGACAACCAACTCTCCGCGAAAGGAAATTCGTTGACAATTGACGCTCGTTACCAGGGCCAGGCGTTTGGGGAAGTTTTGTGTTATTACAAATTTTCCAGTATCGCCAACGCGCTCTGACCATTAGAGTAAGGCGTTTCTTTGTACGAGCTTTTTCCTCATTTGGCCTTTCTTTAGGCGCGCCTTGAGCACTAAGATCCTTTCCCCAGGCACAGGAGATGACGGAGGAGGGGAAAACTAAGTCCCAAAGCGCATTACTTGCCACGTTTTCGCGATGTTGCCGTTGTCCACGGCGATGAAACGAAGAAAGGCGCTTAAAAGTGGGGAAACAGACACGTTTCTTCGGTTCCCAAAAAATCCGTCTCCATGTTTCCCATAACGGGTGGGGTGGGTGGCAAAATGTTGCTACCGCCCTACCTCCCACAAATCCTCCGTCCATCCTTGGCGTGAAGGCTGAATCCGAGACGGAGCGGGCACTTTCTTCTTCCCGTGCAATGGCTCGCGTGCCAACTCGCTCTGCGAGGCTGGCATAATTTCTTCGCATAATAAGCTTAAAATATCTTTGCCCAACCTTTGCCGTGTAAAATGTCAAGCGAACGTCATCAGTTTGGCGTGTGAGACACCGGTTGTTGGGCCCGAACGTTTCACGCCCCTACGCGTCCGATCGCGTCATAAGAGCAGCGATGACTTCTAATGAAAACACGGGGGAAAACAAGAAGTTTCTACACGCCTCCCTGTCAATTTCGATGAAAGATGCTTTTACTTCACACTAATTTTCAACCATCCCAGGCCCCCGTCTAATGGCGTGTGTAGCGAAGGAATTCATCATTCCGATGCTCCCGTCCTTTCCCAAAAAGTGAAATGTGTAGCATTTAATTAACATCGCTTGACGTCCGGACGGGCGCACGGATCCTTAAAGAGTCGATCGCACTGTGTTTGCTATTTCTGTTGTGACCCGAAAGACAACTAGCCACCATTCTTCTTCACCATTCCGGCACCTCCGGCACCGCCTGTCGGTTCTAATTTAATTATTATTAGCAAAACCTGAAACGATGCTCACAAGTGTGTGTGTGTGCTCTAGGAGACGTTCAAGGAGGAGTCCTTTCTTTTTCTGGGCGAATCGAATCAAAGCCAAGCCGGGCTAACGATGGGCGGACAGATTTTCCAATTGACTTCCCTCCGTCTTGTGCAGCGTAATTGCTCACGAAATGGAATGTCACCCGCTTGTGGGCCGCTGGTACTGCTGCTTCTCACGCGATGCTGCGAAAGGACGGAGCACGGGACGGTGTAATTAGTGCAGCGCTGCACCAATTTGTCGATGGACGATTTGCCGACTCAATGAGGGAGAAAACGGGCCATCCCTCCCTAGATTCTGACCGTGTGTGTGTGTGGGAGATTGTCTTCCATCATCTATAGCAAAGAGTCTTTGAGTCTTTTGCTTGAAGTTTTATTATCTTTCGGTGTCCCCAGAAATGATATTCCTATCACGAATTCGAGGGCAATTAATCATGCATTCTGCGAAAGGTTGTGTGGTTACGTTTTTGTAATGTAATCTTGAGTTGAATAAGGGGATTGAGATTGCATCCCAAGAAGACTAATTACTCGCACACAGATGGCATTTTCCGGCGAAGATTAAGCGCATTTTCCACATCCTCAAGCCGTCGAAACCGCAACAACACAGGCATGCAAAACCTTAAAAATAGCTTTTGTGGTGCAGATTTCGTCCAGAAGGTCGACCATACATCGATCCACTACTGCTACCACTTCCACTAACGCAAAAGGGAAATGGAAAACTCGTGATGGATTGCAGAAACGCAAAGTAAAGTGGACGGAAACGCGATCCAAGGTTGGCTGGACACCCAAGCTGGACACACAAGAAGCGGTTGGAAAACAACGGTCCAGCGTGATGATGATTTCCAGAACCCTCCCCATCTCCCCACTCATGTTGCGATTCATTGCCATGCCTTTCGCATTTCCCATCACACCAAACCGCAAATCGGCCCCTTCACGATGCTTTTCCCGGTTCGTCCGGGGCCGCACAAACAGTGTCCGAATGAAATTAATTAAACGAAGAAATTAATTGAAAAGATGCTCCTCACTCCGACACAAACCGCGAACGCGTTGGTAGCGCGCTCGGGCGCGGAGGAACCGGAGGCCGACGGCAAACAGGAGATTCCCGTCCCGCGGTCGGATGCTCTCATTTCGATTTTCACCAGTGGGGATACCTAAAAAAAAACTATCCACCCTTAAAGCTCTTACCTTCTGTGCATATTAAACTGGGAAATCATTTTCCATTCCGGACGGCATTCCATCGAAATGCTCGAAAAGTTGCATGTTTTTGCGCGGTCATAAAGAAGGTAGAAATAAAAGGATTCTCACCAGCGGTAACGAAAAACAAAATCCACGATCCATTTCCGTCCACAAAAGTAAATGTGTCACAGAGCAAAACATAACTTCAACCCCGTGGCCCGTGAGCCATGGGCTGCAATATATATTATGTGAATGGAATAAATTTGCCCGCTGACAGTCCATAATTCTCTACCCGTCCTGTTTTTGGCCTCTTCTGCCGTACCATCTCTCACCGTGGACCAAGATTTGAAGGAAATTAAGCAATTAATTCTAATTAAAGCAGAGCACGACCGCGCACGAGGATCTGATTTGGTTTGTTTCTCTTTCTCACTCTGGCCGGGAAGGAAAAAACGGGAGGCCGCATTGAGCAAATAATGTGGACAAGGCGCCTTGAAGGCTTTTCTGCGTCCGTCCGGTTGGCATTCGATCACAGCCACTATACGATCACCAAAGACGACCGTCGCCGTGTCGCCGGAGCTGCTGTCGAAGATCCATCCCGTGTCCGAGGCAGCCCGTCCGTCGGCTGTAATTAATCATTCTGCTAATTTTTGCGGTCACACCGTTCGAATGAACCGTTGGAGTGGCGCATAAGAAGACAGTCGAAATTCGAACTGTGGTGACATTTCGTATTTAAATCCGTCTCACCCGTGTCGTTGTGTCTCTTTTTGCGGTTAGAAGTGTCTTACCGTTTGCGAGCAAAGTGTGAAAATTGTAAGAACAAAAGTTGAAAGGCTGCGGAAACGGAAAATGCAAATGATAGTTTGGCGATCGACGCGACGCGTTTTGGAGAGAGGAAAGTTTTTAAATTATAAATTAGCATCAGCTTCAGACAAGTTCCCGGCACTGCTAGCAGTGGTTGAAGATGCATTCATCAACCAAGAAGTCTCGCAAAAGAACTCGCGAAAGTGATGATTTTACGTCGACTTACCTCCAGCAAATGGACTTTGGAGAGAAAAGTTAAGGGAAACTTTGCCGTCAAACGTCTTGCAGAATTCGGAATGTCGAATGACGAATTCATGCACCGTCTTTTGCTGTCTGGTTACTCGTCGCGTTCGTCTTGTTCCTATCCTGTTCTAGTGTTATATCTTTTCTACTCCTCTCCTAAGCTTTTATGTCTTTTTCACCTTAGTTTTTTTGTTTTTCACTACTACCTTTAAAAAAGTCTTTTGAGTCTTTTCCAACGAATAAAACAATTACTTTAACGCTGTCCACTAGCGTGTGCCGCCGCCGTGTTTTCGCTTCTTTAATTCGGATTTTATCGTGCCTTACTTGCTTCCTGCTTTACTATTATTGCATTTTCACGCTTGCACTATGTCCTTTCTGGTCCTTTTTTACTTTGGGATTTCTTTACTGTTTGTTTGCTGGTAAATTTGGGTTTTTATACCTGCGCGTTCCCGTTCCCCGTTTGTCTTATTTCGGGTGTTTTGCTTTTGTGCTCTACTCCTTCTTAAACCATTTTTCTTTCTTACTCTTTCGCATCCCTCCAACAGTTGACAAAACTGCGCATTGTTCGAAACTTATTAGAACATTCTAATAAAACGACCGATTCCCTTCCTCTGCTGGTGTTTTGCGCCTCTTTAGACAAAACGCTTTTAAGCTCCATTTCAATTGCTTTGTTCGGTTGATTTCGTTTCTTTCGCATCCGATTTCGCCCGCCTCTCATGTGACGGACGGAAATGGATTCCATAGAGAATTCACTTACCGTGCCTGTAAAACAATGACCGGCCGCATTCGCACCGCGCCAACATAGCGTTTTTCACACCTTCTGCAGAGCAAGTGATCTACCGTAACGGGCGGACAGCATGCGAGAAGACGACGGTGTGTGCCGTTGCCGATTCAAAGCAAAAAGCGATTCCGTTCCGGAAGATTATCAGCCTGGGAATTGGATAAAAAATAAAGGGCTGCCAACAAAATGCTTGCTTTTAAGCAGCAGGCCAAAATTCACACTCAAATTCATAAACGGTACAGGTGGATAGCGTGCAGTGCCAGAATCGTTGTTCGTTTAGTGAGTTTCAATTATAACGCTCCGACCGCGTCCTATTATTGTCCTATTGTTGTCCGAAGAAAGGTGCTGCAAACTGCAGTTGCTTATCCGATGGCATGGAGGTTTGTGATTCGGAAACAAAAATAATTGAAATAAAAGCTCATCTTCAAAGTAATCTAAAACTTAATTTATCGGGTTGTGAAGATAAATACAAAATACAACTATTACCTATTACCTTCGATTTATAGCACCACACAACTGAAACACTATACAGGTCGTTTTTTTTTTTGTTGCAAGAAATGCAAGAAGCCACAACAAAATCTACCATATTCCACGCCGTTTCTTATGCTTCAGCGCACGTATTCAATAGGATTCCTTTCAGCTGTAGTTATTCCGACTCTTGAATCCATTTACCACCGTCTCCGTGCATTCCTTTTCCTCCATGCACCGGTACGGTTGTCATGGCGCAAAGTGTCCTTTTCCATGGCATCCTTTTGTGAAGCGAAGAAAGGCACACCGAGATTCAGCAATTCATGATCGACGTTTTCGCTCGGGATATTGGAATTTCGCTCGTTCCTACCGTTGGCCCGGTTTTGTTCCTAAATGTATTTCCCATTGTCGTATAATGGCGTGTAATTCACAGCTATGAACGATGTTTTTTTTCTGTTTTTTTTTTCAAGATGAAATACTTCCCATTCAGTGTGTCAAATTCCAGCAAGTTTACTGAAGAATGGCGCTCACAACGAGACAGATTTTCAACCTTTTTTTTGATTGAGTTGTTTGTTGTGTGCGCTTTAGATTTATCGCTGATTCGCTTTATCCTCAAATCAAGCCTTCATCAGGCACAGTTTGTTTAAGTTTTTAAATTCGTCACATTGGATATTTTCCCTCTGTTCTTCCCCTTCTCTCTCTCTCTCTCTCTTCCGATGCATAATCCTCACATTAGCGTACCAAATCCCAAACAAAAAACCGGTACACATTTGTTTTCCCTTTTTCCGTGACCCTAGCCCGTTGCTTGCCCGGTGCATCGCATCTGTCACGGTCTTTTCGGCGTGGTAAATATTTAGTACCACCGGTGGCCACCGTCATCGAGGTGACAAGCCGTGTTTCATCGGTTAAAGCGCAACAGCGCCGTGTCTGCCTTTTGGGGTGTTTATTAAATTTAATCGGATTATCTCTCAATTTTCTGGTGGATTGTTATTATTATCTTACCCGGACGGGATGTGACAGTCAGACTGGTGGAAAAAGGATGTCCCTTCACTCCGTTTCTCTCTCTCTCTCACACACACACACACACTCACAAACGCAGGGTTACACATTGATGCGATTTTCTTCACCGCTCTGGATGAGCAATTATTTTCCATCGCGGTCGGACAAACTTTGTCGTTCATGCCATTCACCACAACCTTTTCTCCCTTTTTAGTGCATTTAATTAGATAAAAACATTTTACCCTTACACCTCGCGACCCTTCCGGCGTGCCGTGTGCTATTGTTTTGCTTTGCCACCTAACCACCCAGCTGAAACTCGTGTCCAACGGTGATAGAAGCGCAAATCTCTGTGCGCCCGAATGGAGGAGGAAAATTAATTCCAAACACCGTTACACTTACCCGCGGAGTGGGAAAAGCAGCAGCAAACTGGGAACCAAAGTCCGGCGCCCTAAAGTCTGCACAAATAGTGTGCCCCATCCCTATCCTACCGCTCCCAGTGCGGTGGAGTATGCATCATTAAATGTCGCCACATTTTTTTTCTTCTCGCGCCCTTCCTCCACCGCCCAAGGTGTTGCTTGGATGATGTTCGGAAGTTGCCCGCTTTTCGCATCCGGCCCGCTTGGGCGAGTTTTTTTTTTGCGAGAGTGATTTATATGCCTCGCTTTTCACTGCGTAAATTGAAAAAGAAATTCACACACACACATACTCGCCGAAAGAGAAGGAGAGAGAGGGAGAGAGAGAGAATGAGAGAGCGAGAGTGAGAAACGCAAGAAATGTGCGACACACGCGCTGTTTAGGAGGCGGAAGCTGAACGAAAACGCAACGGAATAAAACGGAAAAGCGAGCTGGTGAAAAGGTTAAAACGAACGATTTACAGCGGGAAGTAACGAAAACACAATGCTCGTGCTGCCGCTGCTACTTTTCACCGAACCGTGTCTAATGTGCTTTTTCGCGCGCGCTTTTCTTTCACGCACACCCCGCGCGCGCAAACCGCACCACGTGTGAAGGGATGACAAAACGCACGCGAATTGAGCGCGTTTGCTTCGCGCTTGTTAATTGACGGGAAAATTTCCTCTCCCCGTGTGGGCCATCGCCTGCTACGATCGTTACATTGTTGACACAAACGGGGTGCTACGAACCATGTGACCGAAGAGGTTGGCTTTTTTCGGTGCTTTATCTATCACCATTTGTTTTCGTCTTTGCACGAACAGCATTTCATGGTTTGATTTATCGTGCAGAGGGAGAGGGAGGGAGAGAGTTTGTTGCTAATTCCCGTTCCAAAATTGCTGGTTTGCACAATTAATTGAGATCTCTATTGAATCGCTTCCAGTGGGTTGCGATAAAGCACCAAGCGCCTTGGAAGAGACAAAACGGGTTGAAAAATGGGCACAACATCACCGAGCCAACACAGATTAAGGCTGCAGAGCGCCAGAGAGCAAACCTGACGGCAAAAAAAAACACACACACACAGATGATGGCAAACTGCAGAAGCCACCGGGCGGATGCAATTTGAGCGGATTAAAATTTATTTTATAGCAGCTTACTGTCGCATTAAGCGGCCAACACACTAACGCCTCATAATTCTTGGGCGATAATTGTCGCAACGGCCCCGGGGTCGGGCGTTGGGGAGGGGAAAATATGAACCCACTGGTTTGGCTGTTTCGCCCTTTTTAAATCGCTTTGTTGCCTGTTTTTACTTAAACAATGTTGTGATATTTGCATCCTCGCTGGGTGGCGTTCCCTCCCCGGTTTGGACTGCTGGTAGTTAAAACGGAACGGCACGTTTTTGTTCCATAATTTCCCGGTGGTCGACGAGCAGCGAAACATATGTGAGGTCTGCATCGTCCGGGGGCATGAAGATATTAAATGAAATAAATACCCGCGAAAGAATCTTAATGTGCGAGTTTTTAAAGCACATTAAGCTTAACGCTGAGTTATGGTGAGGTTGGTAATAGAGTTTGGCGCTATTAGAAATGGCAGTGTAGTTGCTCCTTGCATGCGGTCGTTAGTGTCTATGGAGCATAAAGACTATGGAGCGCAGATATGAAGAACGCGTCTGAGATGGTTTATGCCTTATTTGTTTTTTATTAACTCATTTCCCTTCCTTCTCGACTTGTTTTCGCAGGACTAGATGCTGAGATCTATTACATACGCGAGGGACAGGTGAATGCGTATGCGCTTCACTTTACCGTACCGGTTCCGGCCGACCTGGAGGAGATCTCGTTCTCCTGGCAGAGCCTCGCCGATCGACCACTGCCCTATCGCATCACCATCGATTCACCAGACCCCGAAGCACTGCCCAAACCGTCGATGAACATATCCGCACAGGGTGAAATACCGGAACGCATCCAAACGGTGGCGATCGCTTTGCGCTGCAGTGGCGTTATATCGGCCGAGGTGTACGTGACCATCACGGTGGAGATAACGCTCGATCGCGCGACGGGCAACACTACCGAGCTGATGTTCCGACGGAAGAAGATCTGTCTGATGAGGTAAGCTCCTTAGCCCTCAACGTCCTATTGCAAGACGCGTCATTCAGATTGATGTGTTCTCCCCTTCTTCTTCTTCTTCTTCTTCTTCTTTCAGCGAACATCCGGATGCGAATCAACCCGACCCTTACTTGCTAGAGAACGCCTCCAACGCCCAGAATGGACTGATCACGATCATCATCGGAGGCATACTGGCGATCGTGTTTGTGTCCATCTTTTTCATGATTGCCTACTGTGTGCGTGGTTCGTTCAACCGGAAGCCCCACCACGCTCAACCGATCCGTACGTCCAGCTTCCAGCGTCTCCAGACACACGCACCCTCGGCACCCTCCTCCATTGTATCGCCACCCTCAATCGCTCCGACGATTGCCACACTCTCACGCAACCGCATCTACGCCAATGCCGAACCGGAAGAGCTGCAGCGTCGCATCTCCGAGCTGACGGTGCAAAGGTGCCGCGTGCGTCTTTCGAGCCTCTTGCAGGAGGGAACGTTCGGACGGGTCTATCGGGGAAGCTACAACGACAGTCAGGAGGTGCTGGTGAAAACGGTTGGACCACACGCGTCGCAGGTGCAGGTCTCGCTACTGCTGCACGAAGGCATGAGTCTGTACGGTGCCCAGCATCCAGGCATCCTCTCCGTGCTGGGAGTGTCGATCGACGACCACACGGCACCGTTTCTGCTCTACCTCGCACCCGAGAACACGCGCAATCTGAAGATCTTCCTGCAGGAACCGGTGGCACGTACGCTCACCACGATCCAGATCGTCAAGATACAGCTGCAGCTCGCTCAGGCACTCGGCCATCTGCACAGTCACGGTGTGATTCACAAGGACATTGCGGCCCGTAATTGCGTGTAAGTGCTCCACCGACCGAGAACTACAAAAGTGGCTCTTGCAATGATTTTAATGAACCACTCTCTCCATTTGCAGCATTGACGATCAACTTCGGGTGCGGCTGGCGGACAATTCGCTCGCCCGTGATCTCTTCCCCGGTGACTACTACTGTCTGGGCGATAGTGAAAACCGTCCCATCAAATGGCTCGCGCTCGAGTCCATCCAGTTCAAGCAGTTCAGCGAATCTTCCGACACGTGGGCGTTCGGTGTGCTGATGTGGGAGCTTTGCACCCTTGCCAAACAGCCTTACGCCGAGGTAAATTCCAGCCTCCGC
This sequence comes from Anopheles epiroticus, assembly GCA_000349105.1. Taxonomy (NCBI): domain Eukaryota; kingdom Metazoa; phylum Arthropoda; class Insecta; order Diptera; family Culicidae; genus Anopheles; species Anopheles epiroticus. Next base: position 236,769 of record KB672064.1, on the reverse strand, counting down.
CTGACTCTGAGGGTAGAAGCTAATTGTGTCTCTTTATTTTTCAAAGGTCGATCCGTTCGAGATGGAACACTATCTGCGTGATGGCTACCGGTTATCGCAACCGATCAACTGTCCAGATGAGCTGTAAGTAGTGTTGCAAAGCGTGTTTCAAGAACTGCCCACTAACTGATCGTCCCCCAATCCAATCAATTCCAGATTCGCAATAATGGCCTACTGCTGGACGATGCTGCCGATGGAGCGACCGTCGTTCGAGCAGCTCCAGATCTGCCTGCAGGACTTTTACGCCCAGCTGACACGCTACGTCTAGGGATTGCCGAGTCCCGGCCAACGGTTCTACATGTTTCCTACGCCCCGGGCACTATCGTTAAGCTTTAGATTTAGAATGAAAAACCGATCCCCCGCCACCGCCGTACCACTGCCCCCGTCACTGCCCCGTCACACGATGGCCCTACGCGCATCGTGCAACACCCTGCCGAGCGCGGGCTACGTTTCGTGACAGAAGCCGGCACCGTTGGCTACCATCGGACATGGGCTGCTTCCACCGGCGCTGGCCTGGAGCTCCGTGTCCACGCTGGCCACAGTCAACGGTGCCCGACGGGTCGGTAAAAAAGCTTTCGCAAAGGAGCAGCAGCGCAAAGATCATCCTCACCATCATCACCATCACCATCATCATCACCATCAGCAGCAGCAGCAGCAGCAGCGGCTTCCGAATGGCCGGCCGATAGGGCCGAGGGTAGGAAAGCTCGCTCCGGAACTCACTGGGGATGGTGTGGGCAGTGGTCCCGTTGTTGGTGGTGGGGTGGTGGGTTCGCTTGCTGTCCTCAGCCGGAAGGTGCTGGAGGAGATGAGCGAGAGCGTGGAAGATAGTGAAACGTCGTCGGTCCAAGCGTACACACTACCGTACGACTCACGGTGAACGTTTGGCCCCTTCGTTTTCCTTCGTGCGTGTTTTTGTGTGAATATATCGTGCCAAATAATGAAGAAAGGTAAATCGTTGTAGGTCGGAAACGGTCGATCGGAGTGTGATCTTGCTCGGTCTCTGATTCGTTCGTTCCATTTTGTTAGTGCTGGTAGAGTTTTTTATGCTTTTTTGACGTGTAAGAGGGAAGGTTTAGTCAAGAAAGGAGCAAGAAACGTTGTGTTAGAGTAGAGCGACGCGTTTAGGAATCATCTCATAGGAACGGTTAAGCATCATCATCATAAGAATTCATATCCATTCCGTGCATCGTGACGAAATAGGAAGAAGTGAAGGGAAGTTATTTAAGCTGGTAGAAAGGTAGAAGTCGAACACAGAACGCGTTTCTTCTGTCTCATTTGCTGTATATATAATACCAATTTAAACGTAGTGTAAAGGGTAAACGTTTGTACAAGGGGCGAAGCAAAAACCATGCGAACCATGGCCGCAGCGCGCGTTCGCATCAGTTGGAAGTTATTTATTTTTGCTAGATAGTCGCTAAACATCTTTTTTACACAGCGTAAAAATGAAAGAGGGGTCATTGATTGAAGAAAAGACGATATGCACTCGTATGCCAACACCAATAAATATTTGCAAATGCAAGCAGAATATGTAAGGAACACGTCAGAATCTACAAACTGGATGAATTTTGTTCTTTAAGTAAAGAGACTAAAAACGTTTTCAATTTTCCCTACCCTCCATGGAGATAGAAGAAGCTAATTTCTAGCATCTATGCCGCACATTAGGTCCAATTCCTCCCTCCCCCCCCCCTCCCCTCCTTTCCTTCCCCCTCGTACAGTTTTTCGTCATATATTAACCGCTCGACGTATCGTAAACCTGTTATAGAAACTGTCTAGCAACTTCTCCCTGGCATAATAAAGGAAGTATTTAACTGAAAGTGCGACTTTTTCAACCCTCAATGAGTCGAAAGAATATATTTAACACTAGTATAGCTTAAAAACATTGAATTTTCCGTTGCTTTTTACTAAGGACGTTGTGCACACAAAACGACCCAGTTCGGCACTATCGGTGTTTAAGCCGAGACACAAACCACTCGGTCGATTCCGAGAGGGTCGACATAGTCGATTTACATCGACACAGCGGACCACGCCGATAGTCACAACCAAATTTGATTATTTATTCTTTTCCTGAAAAATGATTCACAATTATTAACTTTCTAATAAGCTGTGCCAATTCGTTGGATATGCCCTAACTTTTGATTAAGTTTAAATAAAACAGCGGTGTAAAAAACGCTCTACAAACGTCAAACCTAGGTGTGCAAGTATTGGTGAACGAAGATGCGATGACCTCACCTTTTCACTGTGCAGTTAAGCGATTTGTTGTGAAAAGTGCACTTGTTTAGTTTTTAGGTCCTCCCAGATTTATGGAGTAATTACAAGAAACAGCGATATTTAAACACTCGTAGGTTGAGCATTGAGACAGAGCACGTCACTATTCTCGTTTCGGATAATCACGATCATCATCGTCCATCTCTCCACAGCGATATGGATGCGTTGAACACGTATTACAGTAAGGAGGAGTACGTGGAAACGGCTTCCGGCAACAAGGTGAGCCGCCAGACGGTGCTGTGCGGTTCACAAAACATTGTCCTCCACGGTAAGGTAATCGTACAGAGCGGCGCTATCATCCGAGGCGATCTGGCCGCAGTTCGTACCGGACGGTACTGCGTCATCTCGAAGGGTTCCGTCGTCCGACCGCCGTACAAGCAGTTCAGCAAGGGTGTTGCATTTTTCCCGCTGCAAATCGGTGATCATGTGTTTATCGGCGAGGGTGCCGTCGTATCGGCGGCTTCGATCGGGTCTTACGTTTACATTGGCAAGAATGCTGTGATAGTAAGTGGAAAGTATAATGGGACAATCCGGGAAGCTCTCTAAATTTGGGTCCCACTTCCAGGGTCGTCGATGCATGCTGAAGGATAACTGTATCGTGGAGGATGGTGCCGTTGTACCGCCGGAAACCACAATCGCAAGCTACATGCGTTACACGGCCGATGGAAGGATTGAGGGTGGACAGGGCAATCCCGACTTTGTGCCCCATGGTATGCTGGATCTGATGATTGAGTTTACCAAATCGTACTACGACCATTTCGTTCCGGCACCCAACTGACGGCAACGCGATCTCTCGGCCGTTCCGAGAGCGCCACGAGTGCAGTGAGGCAGGTCTCCCGCGCAATTCCATCAACCCTTCTCCGCTGCTGCACGAGAACGAAATAATCATAACCATTACCGTGAGCATATATTTATTCGTAAAGATAATCAATAAAATCGTGTATTGTTAAGAGAAAATGTTTATTTATCAATAGTGTATAAACCACAGAGGACCGTCAACGCGGGCAGGGAAAAACACTCATGAAAGAAAGTGGCAGACTTAACTTACACGACGATCCAACAGAAACGGTATCCCTAACCTCCCAGACGTCGTCATATCGGAGTGGCAGCAGCTGGCGATTGGACACGGCTCTTGTACCACGATCACTTTTTGCCCGACTTTTTGATACCGCCCTGAAGCAGTGGACCACCCTTGGACGCCTTTTGTTTCGCCGCTTCGAGCGCTTTTTGTTGTTCCTTCTGCTTCTGTTTGAATGCCGCTGTGTCCTCGTCCATCTCGGCCTGCTCCTTTTTCGGGGCCTTTAGAGGCTTCTTCTTGCCACCCTCGCGTCCACTCATTGCTGTAAACCGGATTGCAGAACTGTGTATTACTACATACTGCACGTAAATTCGTTTGAAGAACAGTTATTCCTACGAAATTTACCTGATTTTGTGTTGGGGAATGAAAAATGCTCGAAAATGCGTATGCTCTTGGATTTTGGTGAATGCTGTTTGACATTTGTTATTGACAGCCCGTTTCGAACAACGGCATCCAGCGGACATGTCGACTGACAGTTCGTTCCATAAATAAATCAAAACATTCAAAATACGACGCGAAAAGTACATACAAAGCCGTTACCACAAATTACTAAATCTGTGTCACAAGAATATCCTTTGAAAAATCACACGTAACGGATTTACTGTTTATCTAGCTGTTTGATCCTTGTTTTATTTTCATCATTGGCTGAATCGATCAAACACAAGTAAGTTCTGCAATGAATTCTGTTCGCTGTTACTTTTAACCTTCATTTTTTTTAACCAAGCTCTAACCCTAGCTCAGTTATTCTTAATCTCTAAGTGCCTTCCTATCGTCTCCCGCCTAATTTTTCCTTCTTCTCCTCCAGAGCGCAAACGCCAGAGAAAGCTACCAGGGATAGAGACTAAAGATGAACCGAGATGATTTTTCTTCCTCTTTTAAAGCTACACATTGTAAGTGAATTCCAATTGTACCCCCGAACGGTTAGGGCAGACCAACCATGAGTCGAGTCAAACAGTTCTTACAGACAAGGGGGGATACCAGCATAAAATAATACACACAAATTAACATCGACAGAAAGTTACTTCTGAATATGAAAGGCGCGTATAATGGACCATGGAGAAATTAGCTACACCATGGCCACAAACTTGGCCACACGTCGTCTGACGGTCGTTACACTTAGCTACAAAGCAGCACAGATAAAGCAAGGTCTGGAAGTCAAATCATTCTTAAAACAGAGTAACGAAACATCTTCATGGGATTATGTGACTGACTGATCGTCCACATTTTAAACTACCAAAATTATATAGTAACAGTCAACATACAACTAGCTCACTGCCCGGGGGCCTGAAAACACAGTATGGTTCACTCTTCACATCACAGAGGATTGTGTTGCTGTGCGCCCTACTAATATATCTCTGTCAGTAATGTCTGGCTAGATGGTATAGTTGTGTGTCACACAGTTTCAAAATTCTGCTAAAATCTCAAATAAAAAACTCGAACTAAGGCAAACAGACAACCTATATTATTAATCTATAGCTTTTTTGTTTGTTCTCTCTATGCCTATGGTTTATCTGCCCTGCTAAAAAGAATCCACTTTTACCAACGTTTCACATTTTATTAGCTGCAGCCACTTACTGGCAACGTTTCCGCGGTTCCGTTGGAATCATCCATTCAGCATAGACCATATATAAATATATCCAGCAAATGATTCCACACACTCACATTTCTACTACAATTATCCTCTCTCTCTCTCTCTCTTTCTAATTCACAATCCTTATGTGCATTTACGCACACGCTCGGGGCCGTTGGCCGTTGTTACCTACGAGTACATTCGCTGGAGCATACCGTCCCTTGCCAAAGAGGCTACGCGCGCTATTCCAGTACACATTCTGTTTCTGACGGTTTTATTACAATTGTTTAATCAAGACTCAATCAAATATTTAGCTTTTATCGCACTTTTTGCCACCCTACTTATACTATGTCAACGTTTGTTTCCATTTCAGTGTTTTCACAATGGTTCGCCTTTGTTCAGAGTCTCAGGGGGGAGAGAGAGAGAGAGAGTTTACATTTTACGTACGCCCAATCAAGAGTTAGAGGATAGTTGATATTGAAAATACGTGCTTTTGTTTTAGATAACTACACTACTGATTAAAATTATCACTGATCAAGCCAGATAGCTGTAGGTATCCTTTTGTCCTTCCTGACGTTCTAGATATTCTTTCTCTATCAGAATATCGATACATTTCTGTGGGAAAAATTCGAGAAAACGTATTTAGAAACGACAAGAAGAAAGAATCGTCTTTACTTACCTTTATCACTTGAATCTTCGGCTTAAATCGTGTGGACAGTTGATTTAACACTTCATTTACGAGCTGCGTATGGTTGAGCATCTTTCGCATCTTCATGATACGCACGATCGCCGCCTGGATGAGTATCTTACGATCTTCCTCGATGTTTTTATGAGTCGCTTCCTGTTCCACCTTCAGTTCTGATTTCAGCGGGAAGTTTATGTTGATGCGGAGCTTACGACTGCACAGAGAAAAAAATGCAGTTAGTATTTTGTATCACCGTCTCCCTGCCGAATACGCTCCCGAAACGATCTACTCACTTTTTGAAGTCCTTGTTTAGCTCGATGGTTGAGTCGGGATGTAGCTTTCCCTCGCCTTCGTAGCAGTTAAGTAGCTTTGTCTTCAGCAGAATGGGAAGCACTTGTATAAGGTTTTCATTGTTGATACCTTGTTGAAAAAAATCACAATAAAACAGTAACAGTATAAGAAATAATTGTTCAGTAATACAATAATTTAACCGTCCATTACCAGTGTTTTCTCCCAACTGCTTGATGCTCCAGGCTGTTTCTTCGTTGAACTGCAGCAACACGGCCATTTGAAAGGTACTAGCCTGTGTTTGAAAACGATCCAATACAAAATACAGTCATAAACCAGGATCGCTCAAAGGAAAATAATAGATACAACTATACCTGCAGAGTGTATCGCATTCGGAAACAGTTCGTAATGAGCTCGCCGCGGCACATATTGTACAACCAATTTAGTTTACGTCCGGAATGTTGCTTGGCGTAGAAATTGTTAAATCGATGAACCGATTGTTCCAGCTGCAAATACAGCACACAACATGCGAAATTAGCATACCGTTAAATACAAATATTTATCACAGGTACGTACCTCGAACGGCAAGGAGAATGTAAAGCCCTGACCGAATGGCCACGATCCGCTCGATAGCACCAGAATGCTGAAATCTATCTCGTTAAGACCCGAGCTTCGCGTGTCCCGCAGCTTCTCGTGATGCTTGCGGTACTGGTCGTTCAGATCCTTCGACACACCGATGTCCTGGAACATCCGCTGCAGCTTGCTCGTGTACTCAAAGCCGCAGGCCTGCTTCAGCTTCGAAATCATGGACGCTTCCGCATCGTCGCTGGCCGACATGTGTTGACAAAGCCGCTTGGCCAGCATCTTGCTGTAGAACTTCTGGAAAACATCCTTGTCTTCGATGTACTTGAACACAACCATCTACGGTGAATGAGTGGATTGTTAAAAGGCGCACGAAGATATCTTTGTACGCTGCTCACTCGTACTTACCACTTGATTGAGCGTGTCCTCCAGTTCGGCTTCTTCCGGATTTTTACTCGACTTCTTCAGCAGCAAATCACAATACTTGGCCAACAGTTCGGGGCTCTTGCTTGCGCTTCTGCTTAGCTCGGTGACGGCATTTGTGTTGATGAACTTACCGCACGCCTTGTCGAGCGCTGCCACGAAACCGCTGTCGTTGTTAAAAGCAGTAAGTACTAATGCGTTGTATTTTTTGTGTACTTCCAGGATGGTTTGGACGTAAATTTTAGGATCCTTTGAGGAATTAGAAGGGAGAAAAAGAATCAAATCCATCAGATTAACTGCTGTTTGCTTAAGCAATGGTCGACGTGCTTACGTTTACGGCAGAGTCCCCACATTTCTCTATTGCCGCCAGGCCTTGGTTGTGGATGTGAGTTTCAAGGATTTCTTTGAGCTCGAACAGACCTGCCTTGATGCGAGCAACCAGCGAGTACATTCGTCCCAGATCCAAGTTCTTGTCCGAGTTTAGCAAGTTCTGGAACTCGGTCCGGAACTGATCGAGATGATTGTGAATGAGCACACGTTCACACTTCTCCGCCAGCCTGTCCAGTGTACTTTCGTGCAGATAAACCTGTACACGTTTCTGTTCCTCGTTCAAGCGCAGCTCGACACGCTTCATGTACTCAGTAACGGGATTTTCGCGCAAAAATTCGGCACTTTCTCGCGTGTAGAATCTACAACGAGAAGAAAGGAAAATTATGCTTTAGCACTCCAACGCGATGTTTTTCCGCCGTTTTGCGTTACCGTTCGGTATCTTCCAGGAATATGTTTTCGAAGCTTTCCTTGTAAACGGACAGATTCTGGCCCTTCGCGTGGGGATCGTCCTCGTTGAGGCCCAGCTCGACGTAACAGTTGATGACACCGGACACCAGCCGGGAGTTGATCGTTTCGCCATTGCGCTCGCGTTCGATCAGCTTCAGGACGGCGTTTGTCACCTGCTTGTTCAGATGTTTGAATAGGTTGCCCCGCCAGGTTACCAGCGCCAGCTGATAGATTTCGTACACATCCTTCCGGCCCTCCTCACACTCGCGCTTCACCCAGTGTCGATTCAGGTAGGCGCAGACGCCGTTCAACACCTTACTCGAGAACTGGTACTCCTCCCAGCGCTTGGTGTAGAAGCTCAGCACCTCCTCATCCATCAGATCGATGCCATTCTGGTGCAACCGTACGAGGTAGGTCTCGAGAAACTCCTTCAACCGTTTGTACAGCTCCTGGCCGACCAGCTGGGCCCCACCCGGCGGTGCGCTGATTCCCTTCTTCGATACCTTCGACGAGCCCGAGCGCGAGTTGGGCTGTTGATGAACACTCGTACAGTAGTTATAGACATGTCTGAAATGGGAAACAGAAAGCTTGTACAGTTGTATTATATGTTCACCTCACTATCATAATGTTGTAGATCCGGAAACAAACGTTCAGTGTAACATAATCGTCCTCCGTAGAGGAAAACAAGAAAGAGCGGCGCGTATGTATTCCTTTTATGCCAGTAGTTCTATTTTGCTGCGCAAACACAACTTCCAACTTGCATTGTGCTTCATCCGTAGCCGCGTTCGTTTCATTGTTCTGTAATCTGTTTGAAATCAGTGGCTATCGCAGCTTTGTCTCGTCATTGCAAATCTAAAGAGCATAGAGCTTGCTGCTTCTTCTGCTGACGACACGAACTTCTTGTCTCACCACCATCACCGTGCTGTGTGTGTATGTGTCGTTAAAGCGGTAAAATTCCAATCAGGAAAATAGAAACGTTAAAAATAGATCATCACCAGTCCGTCAGTCAGTCGGTCTGTTGGCGGAGTGCAGCATCAGGCGGCACAGAGAGCGCGCGGCGGCGGCAGTGCACTGATCTATAGGGAAATGAAATTCACTTTGATCGTTTTGTGCAGAGCGCATCAATATGCAACATGAGAGACCGCCGGCCAACACATTCTACCGATTAAGGATTGAGAAGAGGAACAAAAAGATGCTCTCGTCGTACGCTTGTTTGTGTACAAATGAATTGGTTGCGCATAGTGAACCCATGGTAACACACTATCAGCACAGATTGTAACGCAATTGAAGTAATCGTGTTCGTGTAGTAATCGTGCCAGGACCAACTCTTTCCAATGCCAATTTGGCTAATACATCTTTTCATACCATTTTCATAACTAGACTCCTAAGAAGATCTTCTTTCTCCGCTACGTGGTACACGTGCTTATCAAAGAGGCTGTGACCATTTTTAACGTCGTCGTTGTTATGCTTTACCCCTCCCCGTAATGCATTACAGGCGATGCAAGGGATAGCACCCAATAGGACGACAAAACCGCAAACTTAACCTTCCGCATTGGTAATCTCGTTACGAACTTGTTGTGTGAGGCTGCTTGCTGTTCCTTTTGCTTATTTTAGCACCACCAAGCGGACACGACACACATCACACACATGAGCATTATATGACAAACATGAGCATGCTAAGCACCACTTTCGAACACACACACGCATGCACGGGCACGCACACGACCATCTGAACATGTATACGAAGTTTCAAAAGCACCGTAACGGGGAAACCAGATAGGGTCCCCAACGTCGAAGACACAAGGAGCTTTCACGTGGGTTCGCACAATATTGCGTTGTTAGCTTCAAGCATTTAATTCTGATAATACAACATAACACAATCATCATCAACAACAGGGTTTTCGCCCTTTTCTTGTTTGCTGAAGACATTCCCGCCTACTCTTCTCGTATGCACTTTAGCAATGTCTTGTCCTGAACTTTACAACCACCTCGGGAAGGGTCAAGGAAACTCACGCAACGGTTGACTTCGTTGTCAGGTTTTGCACCATAACATAACACAACTCTTTTACTCCAAATGATACAGCCTCACACGCACGCACACAACCAGACGCTGTCTGGGTTTGCTGAGGCACACAATCAACACAAAACCTGAAAAAAATGCACTACGAAACTGCTCATGGTGACAATCACGCATACGCACGCAAGCACACAACATTCATTTCCGGATCCACACTTCCGATAGGCACTTACGTGTAGAGCTCCATGTAGCGTGCGATGCCCAAACTGAGTTCCCGTTTGTACACCTGCTTTATCCCAGCTTCCAGATCGGTCCATATCTGCAATGGATGTCATCGAGAAAGGAGTGTTGGGAAGAGAAAGGGAAATGGCTCTTACCAACAATAACCGTTTTAGTAGTGCTGCATCTCCACTTACCTCTTCAAGATTAATATTCTTAAGCCCTGTCGCCCCATGGGAGTTTAGTTTAGACATTGGATTAGGGAGGGTCCTTCAATGCGTTCCTTCTGCCTACTGCGTTGTTGGTATGTTGGTGTGTCGTCAAATTAGGTTACGGTATATAAAATATAACTCCAACAAATCGGCCAGACACAGTTCCACAGGGTGTTCTGCGAGCCATCCATCATGTCCAAGCGTCCAGGAAGAGGGCGCCCCCATAGGTAGCGGGTTGGCATTATTATTTGTAGCGCACACAAAAACAATGGAAAAAAAACACAACGTAAAAAACAAGATTAGCCAGTCACAGCTGGGAAAGTGGGGACCAAATCTTATCTCTGGCAGTGTTTTTTTTTCGTATCATTTCCAGCAAGGGGAAGGGGGTTTCATTTTTCGCGAGCTTTACAACAATTCTCTTTTGTTTTGCGCTTCTCACACTATTCCACTGTCGCCCGCTCGTCGATGGCGCTTTCGAGACTCGAGTGCTTACATCAGTGGGTCGTTCGCGCACCTCTATTTCGTCACTTTTTCACAGTCGTAGAAGGATTTCCTACGCACACAAAACTCACGATCTCGGTTGATGATTAAAAAATCGGGTTTTTTCAGGGAATATGCGGGGCAGACACGTCCCGACTGAAGCAGGGAAGGGCTTGTTGCTACCACACAATGGGATGGGTGCAATCGCAGGAAAGGGAAAGGCACAAAAGAAAGAAAAAAAAGTCATGTCCTCCTTACCCGTGTTTCGTCGCAATTATCGACTGATATTTCTGTTGCCTAGGATGACTGAAATTTTGTATGGCGGCCGCAACTGGAGGCCCGTTGGTGTTTCGGGCTGGGAGCTGTAATTGGCACCACAGTTTTAAACACGGTAACGTGAAAGAAAGATGCCGTTTCAAGACGAAAGATGACTTTCTTTCAGGTCCGAGCTTAGAGAAATCCAACCATTGAAACTGACAGCCATTAAGAAAAACACTTGAGCGCTTGAGGTATATGTGGTGCTGCCTGATGAGATGGCTAGCAAAACGCTAGGAAAAACGCTTCGCCCTGACACACGCGTTTGACAACTAGTAGTGAGTGACCGCATCCAACCGCAACTTGCAAACATCCCCTAATGGCATTTTTTATTTAGAATGGTAGTGTGAAAAATTATGATCAGCTAAAGTAGTTTATCTAGAAGGAACCTTCCTATGACCTTCCAAAATCAAGCAATTTGTATTTATCTGCGCATTAAATTTTATAAAATCGCGTGGCAGATATAAATGAGTACCAAACAGTAGGCTTGGGTTCAATGAATTGAAAATCGAGGGCAAGTTTTCATCGCTTTCGTAGTTCTGTTTTCATTGCTGCTCTGTGGCTCCTCTGTGCCACTTATTTTAATGTGTCGTGAATTCAACGCCGTGTGTGATCGTTACGAACCTTGTATGTCTTGTACCACGTGTTGTGCTGCGCGTATTTGTGAAATTGTATTCGTACTGCGCGGCTTTATACGTGTTATTTGTAACTTATTGTTAAGCATGCTTCAAAGGGGACACTCACGGCCCGTTGAATTCAAATTATATTATATCATATCATATCATATCATATTGCAATTATTCTGTGCTGATCTAATGAAAATATTTAGCAATACAACACTGCTCCCTCTGTCGAATCCGTTTATTTGTGGACGATCCGCGTAATATTCGACGCAAGTATTAAATATTTATTTTCTCTCTGTCAGGTACCTGAACAAGTATACATGCCAGAACAAGAGAGATTGACTTTGTTGTCACCCATTTCTGTCAACAGGGAAGCCCGCAACAGCAGCACAGCACAGCAGGTAACTCATTCCAACTAAGCAGTTGTCAAATCCTCATCGACGAGGCGATTTTGCGGTACGTCTCGGCGGACTTTTGTAGCGACCCCAGGCGAAAACTTCCAAATTGTTCCTGTGTTTGGTACAGACGGAATAACGTTTATAATATCGCGTTTTTTTTACAAAAACCAACCGCATCCCGAGTGATACGCGGAAAGTGCGTTCTTCGTTCTTCAAGACACGGTAGGAGTGCTGGCGTTCTACACGTCCGCAAGGGAAAGGAAACAAGCGGCTTAGTTTAGGATTGTGCCGGAAGAGGCAGCAACGCTCCGTTTTATCGCCGCGTAAACAAACTCGACGGCAAGCCAGCTAACAGCAGTAGCAGCACGCGCGATGGTGGCGTCTAAAAAGACTTTCCAGATAGGGGATCTGGTGTTTGCCAAAGTAAAAGGCTACCCACCTTGGCCAGCAAAGGTAAGCCAAAGGATTGGTAGGTTACGTACCGTCACACGGTCGTCGTGTCTCTTCGTTCGGTACCCGTTCAATACGCGGCGGTACCACCCAAGCCGTGTAGTGGCTTCGATTGATGGTTCCGCTCTTTACCGCTTTCATATCTCTTTTTCCTCCACACAAATTCTCGGCAGATCACGCGGATCGAAAAAAGCAAATACAATGTCTACTTTTACGGAACGGGTGAAACGTAAGTAGGGCTGCTAGATAATGCTGCTACACCGGCAGTGTGCTGTACGGCGCCATTTATGTAAGATGTGGCAAACGTCGGACTTTTCTCTCTCTTTCTTGTTCCGTTTTAGCGCCAACATCAAGAAGGAGGATCTGTTCCTGTACGAATCGTCCAAGGAAAAGTTTGCGACGGAGAAAATGATGAAACGGAAGGGCTTCAAGGAAGCGATGATACAGATCGAATCCGCCATAAACGGTGAAGATCCCAGCCCTGTAAGTGTGAGTGTACTTGTCAAGGGATAACGAAAGAAGGGGAACGGGTGCTAGAGGGTTGGTGATGGGCCGGGCATTGGGTTCGGTGTTCTGAAAGGCCGATTTTCCATTGCGCCATGTTTGCTGTTACCAATGAAAACAGGTGGGATGGGTTAAACATGTGTCTCGCTGAGGATGACTCGTTTATTTATATGCATCTACTCCATATGCATACACACTTGTCATATGGAAAGATGGTTCGCCAAAGTGGAACTGTGTTTCTGTTCTCTTTCCTAAAAAATATGCAACCTTTATTCATTTCTTTCTATCTTAGCTTGCGTTTGACGTTGCGGCGGTCCAATCGGGAATCGATGATATGGCGGAAGCACAAGAAATGTCACTTTCCGCAACCGAGGCAAGTAAAGTAGCACACGGAAACGGTTACTGATAAACCGCGCAGACTTTCGCTAATCATTGTCACCCTCAATGCGCGCTGTCCTAATCTTTTTTCGCATGGTTTCTATCCAACTTCCAGACCACCTTCAATGAGTCGCACGTGTCGGCAAACTCAACGGTTTACAACAATAGCAATGTGAAACAGGAAATCCTGGACAAACAGTATGGCAATGAAAACATAAGCACACCGCAACCCGTAGCTGCTCAAACCAAGCCGAGCTCAAACGTTAAATCCGCAGGCAATAAGAAAACGGCCAATGCGGCAACACCAACGACCAATAATGGAGCGCAGAAAAAAGCTACCGATTCGCCGGTGGTTGTACCGCAGGACAACAGTGGCAATACGGAAGCGAAGGAAATCACCAGCAGAAGGGGTAGAGTAATAAAGCAGAAACGGTTCCTGGACGATGAAGAGGACGAAGACGGTAACGCGCATACGGGCTCGCCGACCAAAAAAAAAGCGATGAACTTTGCCCCGGCGAAAGGTAAAATGGCAGCTACACCCGTTGCGACAAAGAAGCTAAACCTGTTCGGTATGACGCAAACTTGGCCCAAATTATTAGTCTACATCCAGAGATGGACCTTCGATGAAGAGAAAGAGATGTCCCTAAAACTTTCGTTTGTTGTTTACTTTTTGCAGATAAAATTGAAGACGAGCGACTGTACGTGCTGAAGCTCGAGAGACAGCTGGTGGAACTGAATCTGGAAATAAAATCATCGGTGAAACTGAACTGCGCTGATCCGGAACGATGCGTCAAGCTAATGGACCAGTATGGAAGTAAGTGCGGTATGAACCCTACTGAAATGAAACTGTTGATATCACATTCCATCCTTTCGACTAACCTTTTTAGATTTGAGCGTTACTTCAACGATTCTGAAGAAAAACCCCAACTGCGTCGAAACGATGAAGAGGTTACGAAAGTACGTCGGAAACGCCAAGGCGTGGAATATGGATGATAAAGAAAAGCTAAAGTTTGATTTTCAAGCACAGCAAATCCGGCAAAAAGCAGAACAGATATATGCTCGCTTTAAAGTATGTTTTGAAACGATACAACGACGAGGTTAACGCATATTGTGTAACGAAGCTTTATCTGTTTTCACCCTCTCCTAGGATGTTTTGGGAATGAAGGATACTGGAATGCCTTTCTGGGAATGGTTCCGGCAGGAGGTATCCAAGTTCGAGGAAGCTACAAAGCATTTGTCCCACGAGGAACTATATCTCCTTGTTGATGAGAAAGGTAATCCCATTCTTTGGTTCCTTTTTGGCGCTAAACTTAACAAACCTTCGAAACATTTTTTTTTTGCAGATTTAAATAAAGACGGCCAAGAAAATCTCACGAAATCGGTCGATGCGTCCGAACCACAAGAGACAAACCCCGACAATCAGTCAGCGGAAAACGAAGGTTTGGAAGACGGTTTCGAGGTGCGTGCGGCATCGGAAGCCAGTACGGTAAAGATGAGTGACTAGAAGAGTGGTGCTTCGCTAGCGGAAATATCTAAATACACATCCCCTAGACCCCAAACCTCCCCCAAACCACGACACGGATAATGAAACAACGTTATTTAAGCAAACATTGGTCTATGATGGACCTCCTAAACAACAGTAATGATTTGATTATTTAGCTTTGATTTGCTTTGAACTTTTCTTAATACTAAACCATTACGAACTCTATTTTCGTAGCTTGTTTTACAAACATTTGCCCTCCTACATACGGACCCGACAACTCGTACAGTTAGTGTTGTCTCCGCTTTCGACACCATAGAAATTTCTTAATTTTGTTTAATTTAAGTATTTTAAAAGAAGTTTACATTATATCATCCAGAGATCGTGTAAATGGCTCGTAAAAAGATTTTTTGAGTCCTGTTCTGGAACGACTTGAGTAAAGATATCGCAAGCGGAATCTTTGAGCTTTTTTGGGATCGTTCAAGGGGCTTTCGTTTTTATTAGTATTGCGATTGTAATTGCTTATATCGTTCTACATATATGCATTGCATTGTGAGAAGGAATTATGGACCACCATCTTCATTTAGCCTGGGCGCGCACTTGTCAGCATGCGTGGCTAGCACTCGAATTTTGAAATTGACCTTGCGCTCACAAAATGCATGCGAAGCGTTTGAGCTCAATGTGGCACATATATGGCTAGGCATTACCCTTGAACGTGTTAACTACGTGTAAAATACAGACAACAACAGTAGGATGCGATATGAAACTAAGTGTAATTTAAACATAAGTCAAAACAATAGAACGGCAACAACCCACAACACCCAACAGGAAACGGTAAAGCAATTCAGAGGGAATCAAGATACAGCAAACGATCTGGAAACCTAGGCGCACCGAGCAATGCGTGTTGATTAAGTTACATTATGAAATAAAAATCTACACAAACGATTTGAGAAGAAGAGCCAATTAACTGAAGGGATGATTTTTCGGATTGCGCAAGTGCAACGGATTTCAGCCAATAGCCGTAAGAAAGAAAACTACTCTTCTGGATTAGGAAAAACTAAATGTATGGTCGTGATTTATTCATACGCCCGCCTTTCAGCGATTGCGTGGCGATGTGTCCTCGATGGTGAAATATAACTTACTACGAACTAATCCTATTCAAATAGTACGACATCCCTCGCCCTTACTCTTCCTCCTCTTCCTTTTTATCACTTTCTCCATCGCTGGTGACCGTGGCGGCCTCCGTTTCCGTTGCCCCTTCTGCAGGTTTCTGCACACGGTTAACCGACAGACCCAACCAATTCGAGATCATTGCAATACCCTCGTCGGTCGACTCGCTAACAGCCGCCAGAATGTCGGCCGTCGAAAGGTTGTCAAGCAGCGACAGTGCAGAAGTACTGTTACCCGTTGCCGGCTTCTCCTCTACAACAACGGCCACCGGTGTAGTTGTCTCCTCACTGCACAGCGGAACAGAGGGAGAACAGAGAAACACAAATTAGCCACAACGTGATGGCTTCCAATGGAACGCAGACGCACACCACTTACCTTTCACTTGGGATCTGTTCTTTGATCTGTTCTTCGGCGGACTTAATCACCTCCATGCCCTTCGGACCCATCCGGAAGCAGCCGAGGGGTAGCTCAATCTGTACGTCGCCGAGTAGCATCGGTTCGAGCTGCAGGCATCCGCGCAGACCCTCGTCTGTTGGGAGCAGCTCACTGAACCGGGCACACATCTGCGCAAGGCTGGAGAACACGTTCAGGCAGGTCGGTGGTGGATCCGGGCCCTTGACACGCTGACTGTGGAGCACGCTGTCACCGTAGGAAATGTTCAGCGCGATGCCTTCATCGGCGGAGAGATATTTTAGCCGCACGCAACCTGCACAGAAAACGTTTTAGAAAGATGTTAAACGACTGAAAAGAGGGATATGCTTCTAGCAGATTATCGGCTCTTACCAAGACCACCGAGATCGATAAGGGTCATGTTGAAGTCAATGCAGCAAATACAGGATGGTCCATTGCATAGGCAATTGCTCGGGCCCACTTCCTCCTCTTTGGTTTCGGCATCATCAGTTACGAGAGATAGATAGTCTACGAAGCAACGTGTACAGAATTTGAAAGATAAGGTTCTTCATCCCTTTAGAATTCAAGACGGTTAAATATCTAGACTTTAGAGCATTCTCAAACGTATTAGTTAAGACTTTAGCGCAAAATGATAAAGATAACTTCATGCAAATATCTAACGAGATCTATTTGAACCCGACCGACCAAAACCAACCGTCGGTACGCTTTGGCACTTACCCAGTATGCTCGCAGAGAGAGCGCCAGAGCATAAATAGGTCAGTAAAAGGAATAACAACAATTTCTTCATTGTGCCGCGCCTTTTCGTGCTCTTCTCGTACTCCTGGTGATGTGTTTCTGTGTCGCTTAGGACGCGGTACACCGGAAAGCGTGCAACGCACAACCACGATCGTCTGGTACGCCTTACAGCAACTTCTATACTCAAGGCGTCTCCTTCTTCACACCCACAGGCGTCTCTCGCGGTCAATGCTAACTGGTCAAGTACACACTTTCACTCGATATGATAGCAAACAATATATTTGCTTTGTTGTTCACTACCAGCAGGGACCCCGACGCCGCAAAAACGACAATTTCTACAAATTTGCAATACAGCACACACTCTCGAGAAAAAAGCGCCTCCCGAATCTTCTATACCCCGTGCCCGCGTTCAAGATATCCGGGAGAAATTGGAGAAATGGACTGTTTCGCCTGCCGTCTGAATCACGACTGCGGCTAACCCGTTCCATGGCCCGACCGGGAAAGCTTTTACACCTCTCTTCTGCAGGCCAGCCACACTCAGCTTCTTCTCTTCACGAAGAAGACAATGATGATGATGATGATGACGATGGGGGAAGAAATGATGCGAGATAGCACCAGCTAAAGGAAGCACGTGCGCGAGTAGGATACAGCGAACGTCGAAGAAAATGTGGAGAAGGAAAACGAGCTATGCGTGGCTTTGGTGTAGCATGGAGCGAGTGGCTTGCAGTTGACAGGATCATCGGGTCGCCCCCAGGGCTATCAGCTTCCCTCTAACTCCCGCCGTCCAACGGATGCAACGGTGTGGCGGAGCGATTAATTTCATTCACTTCTATGGAGGCTGCGAGATTGTGGTTCGCTTGCAGAAGGTTCGTCGCTGGGTAGAACTAGTGCGAGCATTCAAGTTGTTCGTTCGACTTGCCTCAAAAAGGGAACCGCGTTGAAGACGACTTCGACTTTTCCTCCCAGAGGTTAACAGCCTTCTCTCGCTGGACTGGTACTGGGCCTCGGCTCAGATGAAGATGCGCACGTAATTTCCTTTCACGCGCGTCATCTAGAGTGCGTGGATCACGTTGCAGTGGAGTAACGGCGTTAACAAATTATGTGATAACCTATGGTTTCTCTTTCTTCGCCCACCTTCAGTATGGTTGTAGGGACAAAAAGGAGGATAAAAAGAAAAGTGATCTGTTGTTCACCCTAGCTACGATCCACATTCACCTTCCAGAATTGTGGCTACCATTGCTCTTTGCAGCCATACCATCCCGCACACTTGCATTTTGAGAGTGGAAGAGAGGATGGATCAGCTGTTGCTTCTGAGACGCTCGTTTTGGTTTCAAGGGCTCGAAAAGGGCTACTGTGATCAACGTGCATTTAACAGTAAGCATCGTGTAGCCCTGACCTACCACAGGATGTGAAATTTAGGTCGAGTGCAATCTGTGGGTCGTGATTTTGTATTGCTTTCCTCCCCTTCCCGCCATGGCTAAGGTATTTTTGACCCCAACTTGCACTGCAACATCGCGGTCCGTTCCCGCGTGCAGCGGATTCTTTCTTCAGAGAGAGCACTAATCTTAAACTGAAGCGTGAGTGCTCTACATTTCCGTCCCGAACGCGAGTGCAACGGAAAATTATCTCCCTTTCGAAAATGCGCCCACACATTAACTGCGCGACCTGGAGCTGTCAGATTAATCTCGACCGGCGGAGTTAATCCAACTCGATTGAAATATGTACACAAAGGAGTATTGATTTCATCCCTCTTTTGTGGATACAGTCGAATTCCATAGGTTAGGAGGGTTCAAATTGGGCCATAAAATATAAATCAATCTTCTCTATTTGCTTTTTGTTTTACCAAGGGTGTCCCGCCGCCCTTATATCGATTCTGGATTAAAAGATTACCTTTCAAAACGAACACGCTTCCTCGAAGAAGGTGTAAATTAATTTAATTTCTAATAACCCCACCAAACGGGGTAGGGTCGTGTCACTTATCACCGGGATGAATGGGGTGGTTCCTTTTTTTTACATCTACAACCGATCAGCTCGATCGTTCGTCGTGCGCAGACAAACGAACCGTAAAGCGCAGTCACATGCTTCCGTGAGCATAGCAGGTTAAATGCATATTGCTAGTCTGTTTAGCGGGGAAATAGAAAGGGCTTTTTTGAGTTCAATTATAAAACAATGCACTATTGCCATGGTTCAGGCGTAGCGGTAATCCTACGATGGAAATCTGTCATCTACATTCATGTCCGAACAACTTGTAGTGAAAGTGGATGCGCGACACATTTCGTTCACAGATATGGATGGATAATAATTACGACGTCCACCAGTGTTGTATTGTCTTTTCATTTCACAGATTTATTGTGTGTGTGTGTGGTTTTCATTTAATAGTTTTATACTTTGCAATATGCTAACAAATAAATTACATAGTTTCTTAAACATTATTGCGTACGTGTTTGTGTGTTTGTATATATGTATATGTACTCGGATGTGAGTAATACTTTTCAACATGGTAAAGGTTAGCGGCCAGTCGGACCGGGTAGGAAACGTTGTTTCGGTTTTAACATTCTCTATCGGTTAGTTTGCTTCAGTGTCTGAGAGTGTCTGTCTTTATTATTATTTTAAGCTAATAATGATTGTTGGATCTCTAAATCTAGTATGTGAAAAAAACGAACGCAATAATCAACACGAAGCAGGGATATAATAAAACAAAGACTTAGCGTGATTTTAAGCATAATAAACACATCCGCTTGCTCTGCCAGAGGTCACCGACATTAATACTTTTCTTTCTGCGATCAGCGATAATTTTCTATTGCAAAAATATAGAGGAAGCGGCAACAGCACCGAAGCCGAAGGCATCCGCCCATCCGATACGGTATGACAATGATTTAGGTCACAATCTACCGGTCCCCTGCCGCAAGGCGTACAATTCTCGTAAACAGGCAGAATATTCGACCGGTCGTTCGGTCATCCCCTTCAGGAATCATCAACAACACAGCAAACGACAGGAAACATCGCTTCTCGAAAAAATATAGGTCAACTAGAAGATCGAATCATGGTCAACGCATGGACCCGAATACAAGTCCAAAAAGATGGTTATCCAAAATCACAAGATTACGATTTGTATGCCCTTCCCCTCTTTCTCTCTCTTTCTCTACCATTCTCGCTTCCTTCGTTCTCGACATACGGTGTTCGCTTCCAAAAAGAAAGGAGGAATACGAGCTAATTTGCATAATTATATAAGTTTATCGTGTCATAATTTGAATCAACGTCGCTGGCTCCTACATCGTGTTCTCTCATCGAACCAGTTTGACTGTGTAATATTTTTGCAAAAAAAAAGGAACACTATCTTCGAAAGAACCGCTGGAGATTAGAGCAAAAGGAAGCAAAATGACGCAGAGAAGGTGAACAAACTGAGCATTTTGCTGGGCTGTCTTGCCTTCTACCGAATTCTAAACCCATTTGGTTAATGCAACTTCACCCAATCAAAGCGTTATCCGTGACCGATCCCCAGGAGTTTCGTGTTTTCGAGCCACCTTTCACTGACCCGGTGTGCCCTGCTATTGGATGATCTTTTACTGCAGCAAGACTGTTAGAGTCAGCACGATGACGATGCATAAGTGTACACCCGATGACCGGACAGCCCTGGCAGCCAAAGCTCTAAAACTTTTCTTCTGCCTAATAATGTATGCTTTCACGCTGAAGATTGCTAACACCATCGTTACATTATAGCAAATTACTTAAGGAAGGAATAGGCTTACCAACAACTCAACAAATATAGATATATGTGCACGTAAATATTCACACCCAGTTAGAGGCAATAAAAAAGTGTCACGACGCGCACTCGTCTATTAAAAAACAACAGTTCGAATCGTTACTTTGTTTACTGCCCAAGCAAATTGAGCTAGAGAAGAGCTAGAGAATAGACGTAGAATACGATCAGATGAACCCCTAGGATTGGTCGTTTACACGTTGAACCGGGTCTCGGAACCGTCCGCTAACATCAGCGTGACGGTGCGATTGTTGATCCAGATCAGCTTGGCCAGCCGCATCGGGTTGAGCCGACCGATGTCCGGTATCGGTGCAGTGGAGTAGCCCTTGATGCAGCGCGTTTGCGATTGACCAAGCCCGAACATGCCGGCACTCGTCTGCCAGAAGGAAAGTCGATTTTCGGTGCACGAATAGCTTACCAGAAATTTGCCGTCCGGGCTGAACGCTAGCGCCGTTACCGGTTTCGTGTGAGCCGGTATCATTTGGCATTTGTTTTGCCGGAGTTCGTAGATCGCTAGATGACCGTTACTGGCACCAACTGTTTTAAAAAGAAAAGAACGAATTTGAAGGTGTAGCTTCGAAGGCATGATTGTCTTCATCTTTGGTGGCACAATAACCTTTGTAGGGTCAAGGCCTAACCAGAGCTCTAATGTGCTTTGGCTCTTTTTGTGACTGAGTGTACCCATCCATGTCAAGATTTTTTTATCCTGCGTACGGGGGGCTGTGACTTGGTGTACCCATAGCAGGATAGTTAATCCTGCGTATGGAAGGGGAAGCAGCGGTCCGAATGGGATTCGATGAGGCATGATTGTATCACACAAAAGCAGGATATTAAGTTTATTACACTAGACAACTCACCAGCGATACGGCGTGAGGCGCTGCAGTGGGAAACTTGGTTGAATTTGCACATCAACGGACTAACCTCGGCCAGGCCCTTGTTTTTAAGATCTCCTGAGTCAACACAGTGAAGCGTGATGTCCATAACCTGTGGTAAGCAATAGCAGAGTTATAAAAACGTTATTACAAACACTAAAAAGTTTCATTACGCTCAATGTGACATCGTGACACAAAACTGATAAAATCTTCCAACGAATCATCCTTTCAGGCGTCCAGCAACTTCCCTGTGTCACCGGCTCAGGGAAGTTGCTGTTCCCACGAACCGTTCAAGTTCCACCTACCTCAACCAGCAGATTAGAAATCTCCGTTTGCATCTTATCGATGAGCATTTCGACGCACTGCAGTATCTCCCGCTTGGCCCTATGTAACACGGACTGCGTAATGGGGACGCTTATCGCCTGCGCATTCTGTTGCATCGTGTTGTAGCGTGCCACCTCGCGCGCCATCGTCGTGATGAAGGCAGCCGGCCGTGCCGTTGCAATCAGGCGCAGCGCATGGCGCGCCGTGCGACAAGCGTCAGCCTGCGGTGTCAGTGGCAACTTGTAGTTCAGACTTGGTATCAGCCGCGTCGAATCGCAGCACATCTCGAGTAGCCCTAGCAGCACCTTGCTGACGTCGATATACGGCTCCCACACGGTAAAGCCGCGTCCAATCAAATCAATTGCCGCGCGACGTAATGGTGTATAAGCGGGCAGTTTTTGCGTCGGTGGAGCAAGGAGCAAATGCGTCAGTGCCATCGAGGTAGACCGAGCGAGATTGTTATTACCAATGCCGAAGCCTTCCACGACGGAGCTCTTGCGGCGATTTTCGTTGTTACGCTTTCCATCCGTAGCCGAAATGTCCTGACCGAACTCAGCACCGATCACACCGAGCAGCACGACGGCGGTCGTTTGTTTGCGTTTTAGTTCCGCTAAACTGGACGGTTTCCGAACCACTTCTTCCTCCTCTTCTGACTCTTCCTCGTGCTCCAGGCCGGGCTGACCGGTTGGACTAGAGGTGGGCGAACCGGCATTCGATTGTCCGCTGGATGGTGCCTGCTGCACGATCGGTTCCGTGTGAGTGTACATAGGCAGATATTGTGCCCAGCTTTCCACCAGCTGCTTGCGCCCTTTTTTCCCCATCCGTCCCAATTCGCCAAGTAGCAGCTGCTGGGCTGCCTCTCTGATTTCCAAGCAATGGTGCTGCCATCGTCTAGCCATCATCTCTACCTGAGGACGTTTGAAATTGTTCGCATCGAGTGCGTCGATCTTCTCCGGCAGCAGGAAGCAATGGTGCGTTGAAAGCAAACTCCAGCCCTGTTTGATCTGGGCTTGTTGCTGTGTGAACGCCTCCTCCTGTTCCTCCTCATTGCTCCAGGTGGCGCGGGTTGACTGGCGATGCAGCTTCCGGGCACGCTCTTGCTCCGGTATGAACGTGGCCATATTCATCGACATCAGTGTGTTGGACATGGCTACCATCGCTAGCAGGTGGTTGGAAGTGAGGGTGGTGCTCAGTTCCCAGTGAAGCCGAGCAGTGAACAGTTTCGTTAAGCCCTCCTGTCGGAACTGCTCGTGCGTCATTGTCTTTAGTTGCTCGGGCGTTGAGTTAATAACAATATTGTTTTGCCACGTCGGCAGCAGCAACGACATGTACCCTCCTTTCGAAAGCACTCCAAATGAAACAGGAATCTTGAATCGAGCACGAAAAGTTGTTTTACCGTGAATTCTAACCCACGATTATGTGATTCGTTTTGTAGCTTTTCTTACCATTGGGCGCAGTAATCCCAGCTGCGTTTCACAAACTTTGTCCAAATGCGGATCTAGTCCCCAGGAGTGGATTAACGACAGTAGCAACTGGGCTACCTCCATCACGTGGGTAGCTTCCATGCGGGGCGCAATTTTCTTCGTAATGTCTGAGGAATCTGAAAACAAAAGCAAAACAAACATGAATCTGTTTGCGTTGATTGCAACCGCTCCCGCTACAACGACGCTCCTTCAGCTATGTTTGTAGGGCGTTATTGATGTTGTGTCTTACAAACAGATTGCTTTGACAAAAGAAATCTTTTTCCTAGAACGCGGTTTCGACAAATAATTCCCTAAACGCAAATACACTCTAGCACTAGTTGTGCACGGATGCGAATTACCTATTTACTTTCGTTCGACACACGTGTTCTTATCAGTGTAGAATTCAGTTTGCCGTATTTATAAAAGTGCAATCTGCACAAGCGGAACACTATTTGTCTTCCATCAATCACCGCGACCGGACCGGATTTGTTGACTCAGCGGGATCGCATTGCTAAGGCGCAATATATAAGCGCGAGAATATTAGACTTTGAAATCATAGTTCGTCTAGAACGGAGTGCAAGTGTAAAGGTATAGTGCTAGTGCGTTCTTGATTCATATACGAAAAAAGCACAATGGCATCAAAAGTGTTCGTTTTCGCCTTTCTGTGCGTAGCGTTGGTGGCCGTTGCGCAGGTTTGAATTTACATTTATGGTCCAATTGACTCAATCGAATAATTTACACGAACGCTGTCCTTTTCCCCAGTGTGCCCCGCAATATTCCGAAGGTGAGGAACCAACCTATGACGAGGAAGATTTTGAGGTAGTTCCGTCAAAAGCGCAACCTGCATCGAACGACGGACAGGCTGCTAGTGAGGATGATTTCGATCCAAGTAAGAAGTCGTGTTTGTTGTATAGGTGTTTTTAAGTTAACTAATCAAGGTCTTTTATAGATCATTTGGTAGAGCATTTCAACAACGCCCGGGATGCTGGCCGGAACCCCGACTTCCTCAAAAACCCTTCTTCCCACAGTGGTGATCAATCTTTTGCTTCGTCTTCCAATTTAGACGAATAATTGAGGAGGCATACAAGCATATGTTGTACGATAAAACACGTAGAGCGTATTTACACATCAATAAAATTATAAAAAACGGTATTATACCAACAAATATTTGTTTCTCTATTTGGCCAATCAAAAGGATAAGAATGGGAGCACACAGCAGACACACACACACAAACAACTAGTCCCTAACTTACCCTTACCAGTTTCTCCGACATTCTTCACGACGCTCTCCAGCTTGGCTTGAACCTTGGTTTGAACATTTTCCGCGCCTTCCTTCATTTTGGCAAGGATACCTTTACGTTGAGGAAAGAAATACGGAATGCGCATGAATATGCTTTACATCATGTATTGAAATATGCATCCAATCGTTGGACTACTAGGAATATGTGGCAACAAATGCAATGTTACATCTATTAATAGCGAAAGAAACGAAACATACTAGCTAGCTACACAGGGAAAAGCATGACATTCATTATATTGAGTTATCTGGTTGTTGTTTTTGTTGTGTTATCGATTATTTTCATACAGAAACTAAGGAAGAACGGATTTAAAAACACGGGATAGAGAGTAGTAGAAATTGTAACCGAGAAACAGACAACGTTTTGCAAAACAACAAACTGAATCACACACAATACACAAACTGTGCTAAAGCTGTAAAGCTACAAAACGGGACTCGCAACGTGAAGTGTAACAAACCATGTTTATCTTTCTCTTTAAGTATTTTCTCCATATCACCAGCCTTATTTTTAACTCGTCCAAAGAAATCTATAACATTGTGTATACGGAATCGTGGTAAAGTGTTGAGGTAGTGTAGAAGTTTAAGGTATTGTAGAGTGTAGGTCCAACATTTGTTTTAGATTACAGTCAATTAGCACATTTTTACACATATTGGAAGGCCGCGTGGAAGAAAAATAGAGAAGAAGAAGATACAGTTTCATATAAGACCATAAAACCATCGTTTATCACAAACCCCACAACCTGGGCTTTGTCTTTGGTAAAGACACAATGACAATTGTTCGTTAGGATTACAGTGCAAGAGTCAAATTTACATACCTGATATTTTCTTTCCAGCATCAGAAGCGTGACTATCAGTTCCCGTAGGAATCAAAAGCCCTTCAGCCTAGAAACAAGGAAAGAATTAAGTTAAAACGATACAAATCAAATGTTTCCGCTCAACCGACCTCTAACGTGTTGGGACTCATGGCAGCATACTCTTCGGCGTGCAGCTCAAATATCAAACCTTCGATGTCGAAGAATAAAATATGGCTCTCAGCATCTGTAAATAAAAATTGAATTAAAAATGTGTCGTACAAAATCATCCAATGTTGCTCCTGCCTTTGGGATTAGTACGCAGTCCCTGAATAATCAAGGGACTGCTTCGGTTCTTCATCAAAAAGTCTCCGTGCTGATTATTATGAGCATGAAGTTGTTGCAGCTGATGAATGCCACGTTGGGTTGCGTGTCGAATAGCGTTAATGTTTCGGTGCCTCAAACCTCTGCAAGTAGGGCAAAAGCGTTGTATCGTGTTGTCTCCCAAAAGAGTTATTGACCATACCTGAAGAAATGAACGGCAGGGTTGGCCAGTCCCATTTCCGACGTAGAACCAGAGCTGCTACCAGTTTCACCACTATTCTCATCACAAGCATTCAGCACCTCCTCGGCAAGAATACCATGCAGCACACGATCCAGGTGACCAGTTTCCATCTGCCATACGTACACCGTACCATCGGAACAACCAACGATCAGGAAATCATCCAGTGGACGCCACTTGATCGAAATGACTGGAAACAGATGACGACTGGCAAGTGTGACACATTTCCGCTCCTGTAAACTCAACAGCGTCACTGAGTGGTCCGAAGCTACCGAACAAATGCATTTAAGAATGCGAGGCTAAAATGAAAGTGAAGTAAGCAGTTATAAATAGCGTCCAAAGTAGCAAGATGGCGTCAAGCTTACACTGCACGTCGGTGGTGGTACGAGCAGTTGAGTGATTTCTCCCGCATGCACACAAAATCTGTGAATCAGTGAACCACTGTACAGGTCCCACAGGCAGACGGCGAAATCCACACCACCGGATACGAGGTGAGATTTATCGTAGCGCGAGTGTGCCAGGGAGGGACATAGCAAACAATTCACCCTTCCACTGTGTCCGTTCAGTATTTGGTGCGGTGGCCAGTCTGGAAACGAAAGCGCTCGTTACCGGGTCTATTTCGCTGCATGTATCAGGACTTACCGCTGTATTGCTGATGATTTCCATGGAGAAGATGTAACATTACGGTCTGCGTAGCCGGTACGATAATGATGCTTCCATCTTCTCTTCCGACCACTAGACGACTCTGTTGCGGTAAGTAAATGCTAGCAGTAAGTTTAATCATCGGTTCGCTGTTTTGATAAAGCTGGTCCAAAATTCCCACTGGAAGCGGGTTCATTTTGTTCCACGCTTCCAACAGGGACGTGCATATTGTTGATTCCAGAGCTGGAAGACATACATGTTAATTTTTTGCATTGCTCACTTCATCCAATGTCCTCCCCCTCCTCCTTACATGCGGGATGTTGCTTCTGCGTTTGTATTTGCTTAATTTGCTCCATCGAAATATCCGGCACTGCCCAGATGTTAACGTAGCCCTCGGAATCACCTCGCAGCAAATACTTTTGGGTCTTGCCGCTTCGATTTGAGGTGACCAGCTTCATGGTTGGTGGACAGGATAGTGGTTTTTCTCCCGTTTGCGACAGAATGCAGTACAGAAATGGTGAATCCTTACCAACGGACGGGCCATGGAAATCCTTATTGTCCGGAATACTGTTCGCCGGCAAGCGGAACAAATATCCTTTGCCCTCGTCGGACCACAGGATAACACGATCGTTCGAAAGGAAGTCTCCACCCATCCACCGCTCACCGGAGGGTGAAATAACGCTGCACAGTACGGTAAAGTCGCCGGCATCGTATATCTGCCAGTACTTTGCACACACGATCAGCACCGTGCGCTGGTTCTGCGAGCAGCAGTTCATCGTTATCGCGTTCAGACAGCGTATTTGCTTCGATTCATTCTCGTAGATAGGCTCCGAGTACTTGTTCTCGTTGCCGATCAGCGTCCAAACTTTCACCGTGCCAGTGGTAGTGATTGCCAGCACGACGTCGTCCTTGCGCTTGGAGGGTCGCAGCACATGCAGGGCTGATATCCAGTCCGGGTTCACCTTTGAGCTGAGACAGAACAGCACCTCCAGGCTGAACGGATCCATCACCATGATTTCCGCATAGTAACCGTTGCAGAACAAACGGATGTCGTCACAGTTGGCCATGTGATACGCCTGGATGTTGGTGTGCACCTGTGGCATCTTGATGCTTTCGGTACACTTCCCGTCGACCAGATCCCACGTGCACATTTCGCCGTTTTCGGACGAGCTTAC
Organism: Anopheles epiroticus; assembly: GCA_000349105.1. Taxonomy (NCBI): domain Eukaryota; kingdom Metazoa; phylum Arthropoda; class Insecta; order Diptera; family Culicidae; genus Anopheles; species Anopheles epiroticus. Next base: position 208,784 of record KB672064.1, on the reverse strand, counting down.
CAGGAAGTTGTTGTCCTGAATGATGGACGCACGCGTAAGACATAGCACCGGTGCCGTATGACCTACCAGCAAACATCGTGGGGTCATTTGCAGCGTGTCTGGGTCCACTTGCCTGTAAATTAAAAATAATGTCATTACTAACGCACGTCCGTCATTGCAGGCATGTACCGTACGCCTCATTACCATAAACAAATCTGACCATCATAGCAACCTGTCGCAAGGATTTTCTGGTCCCGTGACAGAAACACACTCGACACGCAGTGTGTTGGTGTGTTGGGGCCCCACAGCACTACGGGCACGACAAGATTCGTGTTTAGCATGTTTGGTCAATCACTTTTGTCCGCAACTTAGAAAGGGGGGTATTCCGAGATGTTTTGCTACTTGCAATTCTTTCGTTCCCTTTTTTCACACCAAATCACGGGATTACACTGTTTTAAGTTGCATTATTTACGAATCAGCTGTCAAAAGAGGGGAGGCTTGCATGGAATGTGCGCATGTATGTGTGTATTGTTTTTATTGATTGGGCTGGCACTGCACCAGAATATTTCGTTCTTTATCTCGCGAAACCACAGCTTTTCCAACAAAACTTATTGAGTTTTAACTGCTAAACCGCCCAGAGAACAGACGGATACGATCGTAGGGTGGAAAAACACGGGTTTCCTAGTCAAAATTGCGATTTTTCTCACGACGAAACTAGATCTGTCCCGAGCTACTGATAAGAAAATTTTCACTTTGACAGCTGTCACTGCCTCCAAGGCGAGAAATTTTACTGAGAATTTTGCACTAGAAGTCGTTTGTTTAGCTTCGAAATCTGTTTTCAAAATGTTCAGAAAAATTACTCATTTCATGTTAGTGAAAAACAAAACAATTAGAACGGGCGACTTTTTCATACAGAATTCCATGTATTTTTACACTTTTGTATCATTTGTTTGCCCCCCAATTTCCAGCTCTCCCAACAACCATCGATACCTTCGAACTGCTACTGAGGCGGGTAGTAAGGATTTCTTCCCGGTGGTGGCCCTGGAGGGTAGTATTTGTTAGCGTTTGGATGTGGATAGTGTTGCCACGCTTGGGGCGGCTGCGGAGGCATCACTGGAGGCATCGTTCCATATGGTGGCGGAGGACCATGACCTTGCGGTGGAATTGGCGGTACCGGGTGCATCGGATACGGCGGATACGGATAATGAGGGTTTTCTGTGGTGATATGCTTTGGGATGGGATTTGCTTCCACTTCCGTCGGAGGCATGGGCGGCAAAGGTGTCTGGAAATAACGGAAAATGGTAATATGAACACTTAATATGGAAGATCAAATAGCTGTACCATATTACGACCATACCTTCACTGCAATGTTGGGTGAGTTTTTGTTGGTTATTGGTGAAATATTCGCACGTTTCATCGGAGGCGATGCTTTGCTCGGTGGCAGTTGGGGCGGACTTTTCTGTGGTGCACTTTCCGCCTGGGATGGTTGATATAGGTCTAGCACTTGATGGCAAATCTCTTCCAATATGTCCATCGTCACATCTTGCACGAACATGTCCCACCATTTCAAATGCTCCGGCCTTTTGCCCACCCAGTCCACTACCGTAAACTTGCTCAGTTTGCTGGCTAGATATATTAGCGCCACGGCAATGATTTCTGGTTCCCACTGGATGGATACGGTAGTGCTAAGCGAATCGTTCACAAAGTTCCACGCCATCTGTACCATTTTCTGTAGCTTTGCCGAGTCGCCTTTCAGGCATTTGGCATACTTTACCAGGAACGAGTACGGATGCTCTACCTGTAGATCGAACTTGATCGTTTGGAGCAGGATGCGCTCCAGTGTCATAACTTCCTCCTTCGGGTCTTCACCAAACGATTGAAATTTCTCATCGGAAAGCAGGCCGCGGGCAGTCTTGATGATGTCCTTACACTTTTTGGGGGTTTCTTCAACCTTGCCGGCCAGAAATAGGCAGCAGCTCGCCGTCACGAAGCGCGGAAACGTTCGGAATGAGTGAAACATGTAGAAGCGATGGAAGTAAACAACTCCTGTGGCCACGGTGTTGTGCCCTAAGCTCATCGATGCACCGGCTTCCATTATGAATCGGGCGCCCTCTCTGCGGTATCGGCGTTCGGTTTCGTAATCGACGCCATCCCTCGCTGAAGGTGTATTCCGAAGGTCTTTTTTGTCGTAGTACCAATTTGGCATGGTTGTGAGAGAATAGATTCAGTAGCTTTCCCGTGAATCTACCAGAAAACTTTACCTACGAATGACCCTTTTGTTTACAACGCAAAGACAAACTGGCACGTTTTGACAGCTGCACTAAATGCCTGATACAGGGTGATTGCAGAAAAAAATACAAAATAATTTTTTTTCCCAAATTTAAATTATTCCAAAACTGAAAAGGTAAGAATTTAAAATTGAAATTAGTCGATTGAAAGTTTTTTGTAACGGAGATGTTTTTATATAACTTGTTTTGTCAATAACTCGCAAACAATTCTCGATGACAGCCTTCATAGCTGCCTATGCAGCAAAACGGAAACGGATTGTGACGTTGTCAAACGGGCAAATCGTCCGCAGACAGCGCTGAGGTAGCGTTTCCGCTTTCTTTTACTTTGTGTATGGTGTCAGAGTAAGGTGAGTTTGTGAGTCGATCCCGGAAAAAGTCTGTAATTTCTGTGCAAAGTTCATCAAAATAAGTATCTATCGTTTGGCAAAGTTCGCAGCGAGCATCGGCAAATAGAGTTAGTCAAGGGTTGTGTAGTTTCGGAGTGATTATATCGCAATAATGTGTCGGGGATAATCATTCCCGGCACGACACATGTTGAACTGACACCACGACGTGTGTCAACCACAAGATATAGAAGAGGGTCTGAAAAGTTTGATATAGTTTGGTTAGGATAGATTTTAAGATTAATTGTATAGGGTTACTGTGAAGAATACGTCCGACGTGTTGGGGATCTTTTATAAGGAAGGTGGTACGGCGATCATTTGCTCTCCGGAATTTCAAGCACGTTTGTGTGTCGTAGCGGCAACGTCTCCTCCCCCAGAGTCCGTGTCTGTGGTGTAGGTAAGTGTGTCTTAGTCCGGAATGAGCCCCGATGAAAGCCTTCTTTATTTAAGTGAAACATGTCGAGTATTCGGACGCAATATCCCTTCCGCTAAATTCGCATAATCCGATCGAAGCAATCCTGGTTTTACAGTCTGCGGTGCAAGTGATGAACGTCGTTTGGTGGCGTGGTGCGTTCACCAGAGTCTTTTATGTGTAGCGTGCTAGAAGAAAATTTGGCGTTAAAGGTGACGATTTGCTTGTGCGCTGTGACCAGGAAGGTTGTATTGGATTGAATTTTCGGAAGTGATACTGCTGTCTCGAATGCTCTACATGCTTATTTATTCACTTGAATAGAGAGATAGCGTCTTCTCACCGGCGAAACACGCGTGTGTGCCTTGTACTAACTCACATATCTTGGTTTCTCTTTCAGCATCATACGCTCACTCTAAGCAACATCATTCACCATGCCGCAGAACGAGTATATTGAGCGGCACATTAAGCTGTACGGTCGCCGGCTCGACTATGAGGAACGCAAACGGAAGCGGGAAGCTCGCGAGCCGAAGAAGCGCGCCGCCATGGCCCGCAAGCTGCGGGGCATGAAGGCCAAGCTCTTCCAGAAGCAGCGCCGCAATGAGAAGATTCAGATGAAGCGCAAGATCCAGGCCCACGAGGAGAAGAAGGTGAAAAAGACCACCGAAAAGGTCGAAGATGGCGCTCTGCCGCCGTACCTGATGGATCGTGGCATCCAATCGAGCGCCAAGGTGCTGTCGAACATGATCAAGCAGAAGCGCAAAGAGAAGGCCGGCAAGTGGGACGTTCCGATACCGAAGGTGCGCGCACAGGGCGATGCCGAGGTATTCAAGGTGATCCGCAGCGGCAAGACAAAGCGCAAGGCCTGGAAGCGTATGGTCACGAAGGTGACGTACGTCGGCGAAAACTTTACCCGTAAGCCTCCAAAGTATGAGCGCTTCATCCGACCGATGGCACTCCGTTTCAACAAGGCGCACGTGACGCATCCGGAGCTGAAGGCTACCTTCTACCTGCCTATCATTGGTGTGAAGAAGAACCCCTCGTCCCCGATGTACACGAGCCTGGGCGTCATTACCAAGGGTACAGTGATTGAGGTGAACATCTCTGAGCTCGGTCTCGTCACACAATCCGGCAAAGTGGTGTGGGGAAAGTACGCCCAGGTGACGAACAATCCGGAGAACGACGGTTGCATCAATGCGGTACTGCTGGTTTAAAGCAAACCGGCGTCGTATAGATGATTTCTCGCATTTAAGGGGGACATGGGGATTTCATGGTCTGTAATCAGATCCAGATAGACTGTGTATTTCTTCTGCAGTGATAGGCGCGTAGGAGTTAAGGACTTGCTTAATAAGATCAGGGATAGCTCGACAGCAGAGAGAGTGCGTAGTTTAATGAAGGAGAGATACTGTTTTTTTTGTACAACAAACAACCCCTGAATAAGAAAAAGGACAGTGGAATGGCGCTGATGCTTGTTTAGCGACCGACAAATTCAATCACGTTTCGATATCAATTCTCATTTTGATGAACTTTGCCGATGAACGAAACATTCTGAAGGGGAAAAAGAACTATCCAAAAATGTTTACAAATGTTCTAACCAATCTTTGCGCACTCCCCCGTGCACAGACGGTTCAAGATGCAGATCTTCGTCAAAACCCTCACGGGTAAGACCATTACCCTTGAGGTCGAGCCCTCGGATACGATCGAAAATGTGAAGGCGAAGATCCAGGATAAGGAGGGAATTCCTCCGGATCAACAGCGTCTGATTTTTGCCGGCAAGCAGCTGGAGGATGGTCGCACGCTGTCCGATTACAACATCCAGAAGGAGTCGACCCTTCATTTGGTGCTTCGCCTGCGCGGTGGTGCAAAGAAGCGCAAGAAGAAGAATTACTCCACCCCGAAGAAGATCAAGCACAAGAGGAAGAAGGTCAAACTTGCTGTCCTCAAGTACTACAAGGTAAGAGAGGTTTTCTAGATTGGGATGGCGTCGCAGTATCACTAATCTTGTGGTTGGTTGATTTTCTCTTCCGCGGACAGGTCGACGAGAATGGAAAGATCCACCGTCTTCGTCGTGAGTGCACCAGCGAGTCGTGCGGTGCTGGCGTGTTCATGGCTGCCCATGAGGATCGCCACTACTGCGGCAAGTGCCACCTGACGCTTGTCTACTCGAAGCAAGAGGATAAGTAAAAGGTGCAGAGGGTGTACGGCGCGAGGTCGTATCAGTCTTGAACCAACACACCAACCCCCTCAAAGGCACGCGCACTTCAGGTTGCTTTTCCGCTTCCTAGTCTACCTGAATTATGACCGATTTCTGCTGCCAAGCACGGTTCCACGTCCGATGGAAAAGGGGAACAATAAAGATGATACGGCTATCGTGGACTGTATTAAACTTAAGCTTACCTCCCGTCTATTGAATTTGTCCTCCAAAGAGCAAATAATATCACAATTTTCGGTATTCCTTGGTAAAGATGATAAGTTCTGGCCCGTTATGACATTGGTTTGTCCACAGTTGATACTGTTTCCTGTCATAGCTGCTGCAAAATGGCTCAAGTTTCATTCGGATGTCCACTTTCAACACTTTAAACTTAATCTCGTGGGAATTAAACTTCTTTGATGCGTTTGATATACTTAACCCTCAACAGAGTATCTTTACAAGCTAGTATGATAATGGCGCCACGTAATCGCGAATTCTATAGGCATACGAATAATTTAAAACATCCTAACCATTAACACTTGGCCACTTAACATTACCGAGCAACTCTTGCCGACATAGTTCTATACACACATATCATATTCTCTATCTAACAACATCTGATAGTAGTTACATAGATAATAATGAGTCTTAATGAGGATCGTGATCCCTTTTGTGTAGGATTGGCTTATGGTGTCTAGGTAAAAACAATCAGTAGATAGCTACCGTTTTACAGAATACCCGTCGTGGATTCAAATGTCGAATGGACCAAGCCTCCTGACCCACACACGGCCCTGTGTCTAATGGCAATACTATGGTAGCTTTATGTCATAAGACTATGGTAGCTGAGAAAAGATGATTAATTAATCTCTTCCTACCTACGCGCATTGTGAATATTGACTGTTGTGTACCAGTTCAATCGAATCGTTCCATTCAGCATCCTTTCACCCTGCTCGCCCTCGTCGTCCTCATCCTCCTCGTCGTATGTATCGTCCTCATCGTCGTCATATTCGTAGTACTCGTTCTCATCGTCCTCGCTGTCGTACTCGCTCCACAGGTTTTCGTCAACATCGTACTCTTCGTCACTGGCACCCTCTAGATCGTCGATCGCAATGCCACCGAATGCAGCACCACCTCCCCCTTGTTGTTGCTGCTGCTGCTGTCGGTGTGGTAAATCGTGCAGGGCGATCCGTTCCGTGTGGATGTTGATCTCGATTTCGCCCCGGTAGTTGAACACCATGCACCCGACCATGATAAGGGCGGGCAGGGCGACCCGATTCTTCCACGCTAGATTCGTGAGAAAGAGAAACGTGCGACCAAAGGCGGAATTTAAAAGCATTTTGTTGCCGCTCTTATCCCGCTGGTGGTGCAGCCGCCGTTCTTCTTTGCCACCCTGGTGATACCATGGACACCAAGTCTGTAGTGAAATAGAGAAGAGAATAACGGACACACTATGAAACCAATGGCGCAGTAGGTGTGTTGGATACTGTACCAAAGAATGATAGAACAAAAACAGACACACAGCGAGTTCCTTTCTATGAATGCGTCAACAGCGACAGGCAAGCGAATTTAGCCTTCTTTCTTTATTTGCAGAAGCTTTTTAAGCGCAAATTGCACATCGATTGACACATGGAATGTGTTTGTAAAGAGAGCGTGAGATTCGTTCAATTAACTAGCCCTTTTCCCCGTTTAGTGATCATAGTAGTCGACATGATCACCCGATTTAAAAAGACCGTTCTGAAGGATGTGTAAAAATTTGGCCGTCGTTTGGTCGGTGGTAAGTATTGTCGTGGTATCGCGCAAATTCTTAAAGTAGTCCCGAATGTCCGACGCATTCGAGTTGGCCTGCAGCTCGACCGTCATTTCCGTATCTACTGGGCCGGGCGAGTAGTTGAGCACCGTGATGCCGGCGGTCGCTTCCTCCTCCGCCAGCACGCGGAAGTACAGCTCGCGAGCCGCTTTACCGGCACAGTAGTACGTCATGCTCTGGAACGGCACCAGGCACGCTTTGGAGGTGATGTTGACTACCAGCTTCACGGGGACGGATTGAAACTTGCGCAAGAAACAACTGTTCAACACGGCCACGGTAAACACGTTCATGCCAAAGTACTGTTCCCACTCGGCACGATCGTCCATATCGATCGCCTTTCGCTCGATGTTGCCAACTGTACCGACGTTGTGTATGACGCACGCTAGACCGAACCGATCGGTCGGTTGCTTGCCGAGCGATTTTTCCAGTATTTCGTTCAGCAGCTCCTTCGATGCGGTTGCGAGGTCCACCGAGCTCGTCACCACGGTAACGTGCGGATTCACGGCTAGGATTTCGGCACGCGTGCTTTCCAACCCGGAGGCAGATCGGGCCAGCAGTACGACCACCGAACCGGGCTTAAACTTGCGCGCCGTCTCGATGGCCATCTTGGCACCAATGCCACGCGATGCTCCGGTCACGAGAAAGTATGCCACCTGCTCGAGATTAACGGCCGTCGTCGTTGCTGGCGTCGGGGTCGTGGTTGTCGTCGCGGAAGACATGATTGGCAACGCTTTATGAGTAGTGGGGTGAATTAAACGATCAAAGCTAGCCAAAAGAGACACACACACATACATATCAGGCTCCTCTATTATATGACAGTAGCATCAGTCAATAAGGTTAGTGCCCGATCGTTAGTGTTTCATTTTAAAAGCCCCAACATGATTTTAACTTTGCATCTTACAGCTTCCAAACACTTACCAAAAAAAATGCTCCAAAACTCGCTTTGCTTTAGCGTGAGGTCGAGCTTTCGGTGCCACTCTCTTCGCCTTCTCGTGTCTCTTCCTGCTCGTCCGCCTCTAGCTGTAGATGGTCGTGCTGCACCAGCTGTACAACTTCTGCCTGGGAAAGGGCTTGCTCGGGGCGAATGAATCGCAGCAGCTCGTTGCTGTTGACCGGTTCTTCCAGCTCAAGATCCACGTCGGTACGTAGAGTTATGTCTCTACCGAGCAACGATTGCATACAAGCCTCACGACGTTCGGCCAGCTGCTGTAGCACACTTGGATTGTGTCTCAACCGATGCAAACGCTTCTCTATTGAATTGGAATAGAGCAGAAAAGATCCATGTAGAGCGAATGTGTAAGTTCTAATCCTTTTCTAATGTTCGAAACGTTCGGCTACAGCGTAATAGTTTACGACGCACGACCCTTATCAGCCATCGCGCTGCGAACAAACACGACGACGCGTATTGGAGGCTTCCCCCCCCCTTAACTCCAATCCCTTCTAATGCTTATTTCCATTACCTAACGTGGCTAAATAGTTGTCCGAGTCCGGAAGACGATTATCTTGCGGTTCTCGCGGGTTTAGCGGTGGCTGCTCGGGACTGAAATTATCTTCAAACTCCAGCGAAGCAACAATGGTGGTGGTCGGGCTCGTTAGCACTGCTGCGGCAGATGCTGATGCGCTCAACGGTGGAATGTGTTCGCTAATGGCGGTGCTGTTGTTGTCGTCGTAAAATGACTCACTACGACTTGCTGGTTTGCTGTTGTCCTGCGTCACCCAGGGATCGGCACAATTCATTGTATTTCGGCCAAGGCATAAACCTACACCGCGACTTATTCACACCACTTTTCCCGCAGTAGGGGTGATTTTACACATTTGTTTACGTGCGCTGAACTATTTTAAACCATTCATTGCCGGAAATTTTTACCACAATCGATTGCACTTTTTTCGAGGAACTTTCAATGAAAAACAACAATAAGAAGCGCAAACGTCATCGGATGCACTGAAACAATCCGATCCGTGCAATATTTCAACAAATGAGAATTAGTTTTTAAAATGTGGTTTCTGTGATTTCACCAAAACATATTTTTATTCAATTTGGTCGTTAAATCAGGTAATGCGTAATTATATGTTCCGTTTACCTAAATATTTCTATGATTTTTTCGAATAATATCTGATCCCCGTTTAAAAATAACAGTCAAAATAAAAAAGCGACAACACCAGTTGACAGCGAAACCTTGCAACGAAATTAGCGAATGGAAAGGCTGGTCCAACTACCAACTTCAAAGTATGTATACTCTCTCCATGAACGTTCTAAATTGATATAAAGAGGAATGTGCATACCATCCCTCCATTCGAACTGCTCTTTGAAATTAATTCTCGTAATGAAATAAAATGCTTGTAAACTGTCTTTACTGACATGTTGAATCCCTCATTATTAGAATTTCATTTCTTTTTCCCAAGCATGTCTACACAAAACTGTCAAAATCGAGTGACATTTTACTGCAAACCAGTATCCACGAGCTAACCGCTCACACTGTACACACTGAGCGCAAGCATCAATCAATTTTTGCGCCGTTTGTTGCAGGTTGTTAAAAATCAAGAAAAAGCATACATTTCCGTCGGATTATCCTTGAGCGTGCGTGTGTGCGTTGTGGAAGGCGTTACGGGTGTGTAAATCAAGCAGTAGTTCAATCAACATTCACAAAAAATGGGCGAACAACTGACCGTGTCGCTGGAGGCACTTCAATCCGCCGGCAATACGCTTGAACGCCACGGTTCCATCGATGCGGATATGCCGGGTTTGCTGGAGGTAGGGAGAAGCCGTCCATGAATGGCACCATGTGCATACGCTCTGCGTCCCTATTTGCTGTCTGCGTGTGTAGTTGAAATCAGTTTTGCTTATGATGGTTTGTTTTATTATTCTTGCGACATTCCGTCACCACGCACCAACCACGCGCTCTCTTTCAGCTGACGGGAGTCACGCAAGCCGGCACCCCAACCGCTAGCGGCTTGAACGATTTTGACTACCAGCAGCTTAGCAACCTGTCGATGGGCTTCAAAGACCTCAATCAGCTGTGTACGGTCAACAAGGTTCCTATACCTTCGGAAATAATGGAACATTTTAACCGTAAGCCTTTCTTTTCCAGCTGCGAGCTGGCTGCTGGTAGTCGCTTTTTGTTGATTGTTTTCTATTTCTAGACATAAAATGTCACTGTATGATGGGATTGTTCCCCGAAATCGGACGCGCGTGGCTTACAATCGACACGGACTTATATGTGAGTGATGCTATGTGGAAGCAAAATGCCACTTGTTAATCCTTCCTTACCTTTTTGCAGATATGGACGTATGAGAATGCGCGAGACGTTGCCTACTTCGACGGTCTGTCTCAGGTGATCATAAGCGTTGGTCTAGTGACGCCCAAACCGGGTCTGTTCGTGTCGGATGTAAAGTATTTGCTGATCCTTACGACCCCGATTGAAATCGTAGTGCTCGGCGTGACTTTCGGTGATGCGAACAGCGGCACACCAAACCGCAGCATGTCAGCGCAGGGCTGTGAAGAGATGCAACTGATGCACACGCCCATTTTCGTGATCAACACAGACAATGTTGCGATCATGTGTGTGCAGGGTACGGACGATGGGCGCATTTTCCTCGGCGGACGGGACGGATGCTTATACGAGGTCAGCTATCAAGCGGAATCGAACTGGTTTGGCAAGCGGTGCCGCAAGATCAACCACTCCCAGGGTTTGATGTCGCATCTGGTGCCGGGTATCTTTAAAATCTTTACTGAAACCGACTCAGTGGAAAAGATCACGGTGGACAACTCGCGCAATCTGCTGTATGTGTTAATGTCGAAGGGTTCGATCGAGGCGTGGGACCTGGGCAAGGATGCTAGCAGCACGAGACGCATCGCGAGATTGTCGTACAAAGATATCATCGCTAGCGCAAGCTCGATTTTGCGCACGATCGATCCGTCCGTGTTTCATCCTATCACCGCCATCTGTCCGCTGACATCGGACGATTCGTCCAGCTTGCATCTCGTAGCGATTGCGGAGAGTGGCGTGCGTTTCTACTTCTCCACCGTGCCGCTACACTTGCATGGGTTCTACATCCAGCAGCAGCAGTTGATGCAACAGCAGCAACAGCAGCAACTATTGCTCCAGCAACAGCATCAGCAGCAGCAGCTCCATATGCAACATCAACAAACACCGCAAATGATGAACGCAACGCAGCAACAGGGGCTCGCGAATCAGGTGATACAGCAGCAAAACCTTCCGGAACCGCCGCAAGGCAAACCGCAGGGACTGTACCTGCTGCATGTGCGCGTACCACCTGGGACGACGGGTAATGTGCTGCTGACAAAGCCAAAGCTGGTCCACTCGGCTCACTACGTGAAGGGTTCGCTGCTGATGATCTCGAGACAGCAGCAGGACCAGGATCTGCTCACCTGCCTCAGCTCGGAACAGTTCCAATCGCAACACAATCTGGTCGAATCCACCACGTACATGCCACTGGACGGGCAGGTGTGGGCCATCGCCGACGTGAAGCGCAAGGATCGCGTGTCCATCTCGACCCCATTGCGTACGGCACAGAATCCGCGCAAGGTGGCGCTGCTCACTAATCAGGGCGTGCACATTGTGTCAATTCTGCAGTCGGTGGATATTCTGCAGCAGCTGCTCGTTGGCTGCCACGGTCCGCACAATGACGCCGTGAAGATGTATTTCAGCAAACAGACGGAACCAGAGGCATGCGCTACGGCACTGCTGCTTGCCTGCCGGGAATCGTTCCGCGGTACCGAGCTAGGCGAGTGGTCTACCCAGGCCTTCATACTGTACGGCGGAGAGCCGTTCTTTGACGCGGCTATTGTGAGTGATAATAGACAGCTCGGGTTTAATTCCCCCATTACCGGTGGAGCTTACGGCGGAGGTGGCGGAGCGATGGACTCGACTATGCAGCACCAGAATGCCAACTTTGGCCCGGGCGGACGACTGTTTGCTTCCACACCGTACTCAACACCCGGTCGCGGTATGGTGTCGCCAGCTCTTCAACAGCACCCACAGCAGCATCCATCGGCATTTGTCGTTGGATCTCCGGCACAGAGCTTGAACAACAACAACAACGAGACAGCGGACGGTGCACTGTTCCACTACTCTGCCAAACATGCCGGTCTGTATCTGTACATGAGCCGGATGCTGCGCTGTATCTGGCGCAAACCCTGTGTGGACGAGCGGTTGTACTCGTCCGTGTCGCAGCAGGACTGTGTGGTACTATTGGAGGATCTGTACGCCATCCGGCGGTTCCTGGAGAACGTGACGGTGAGCAACCTGCTCGGGTACACCGGAGGACGGAGTAATGGCACCTCGGTCAGGGCTAACGTTGGAAGTCTAGCTTCCTCTTTTGCTCAAGGGCAATCCGGCCTGCTGCTGGGTGGTGGTACTGAGCGTGGTGGATTTGGTAGCTTTATGTCTTCCCAACCTGGATACAACGTCGGAGGAACGGCTGGTGCCGGGTACCCCCAAACGAATGCCGGCACATTGCAGCAAAAATGTACCGAAGAAGCTTTGCTGGAGGAGAGAAAATCCCTGGAAGCGTTGGTGCGATTAATTAGTAAGTCCAGTTCCATTTTTTCTTGGTGTGATTGAAATACAATGTAGTAAATGGGTCATTTCTCTCTCCCAACCAGAACAAGCCTGCGAAGTGGTCGGCCTGTGGAAGGTGATCTGCGAACACCAGTGCCATCTGTTGGTGGGAAAGCTAACGAAGGAAGAGCAAAGCATACTGCAATCGTGTACCTTCCGCGATTTGATCCTCTCACGCATCGATGTGTGCGGACTGTTGATCGTGACGTTGATCAACTCCTACCTGGCAGACAATGCCAGCGTCGGTTCGATTTCCTCCAAGCTGCGTGAAGTATGTCCCACGCTCTACCGCCACGAGGACGCCGTCTCGCACAAGGCAACGGAAATTTTGCTTCTATCACGTGGCTGCAACGATCGCGACAAGAAAGAGGAACGGTTGCGTACGGCGTTGCAGCTATGCAAGAGTGCAGCACCGAATCTGCCCCTGGCCACGCTGTGCCAGCAGTTTGTATCGGCCGGCTTTTACAGTGGTGTGATCGAGCTTTGTACGGTGTGTGCAGCAAAGAGCGATCCGAACGAGATCGGACTACAATTCTACCGCAACAACGAAGCGATAGACAATCAGGAAGGGTTCCTCGCGTTCCAGAACCGCATGAACTGGTACAACGAGGTGAAGGTAATGCTGGACAACGTGTACGAGGTGGCCGAGAGTGGCGGCGGTGGCAGCGGCGGTCAGCAACAAAAGCCCGACAGCATCTATCCGACGATGGATGACGACGAGCAGCAGGATCGGGTGGCCGGCAATCAGGAAGTGCTGACCATCATCGGGCAAGCGCTGCAAAGCGCGGACCAGCTGCTGCACATTGCCATCTACGAGTGGCTGCTGTCGAAGAACTTGCTGGCCGAGCTGCTTGAAATTACCGAACCGTCGCTCGGCGTCTTCCTTAGCAGAGCGATGGCACGCACGCCGGAAAATCTGATCGTGGCCGACCTGCTCTGGAAGTATCATGAGCGCAATGGGCAGCACGCAGCAGCTGCCAAGATTCTGGACAAGCTTGCTAATGTGGCGAGTGATAGCATTAACCTGCAGCAGCGCATCGAGTACCTTGCCCGGGCGGTCATGTGCATGCGCTCGGAATCGGTCGGCTTTTCCGCACACAACGGTGTACTGCTGAAGGACCTGGAGGACAAGCTGGAGGTAGCACAAATTCAGCGCCAAGTGTACGATGCCCTTGCGCTGCTGACCCAGCACAGTAACGAACGGTACGATGCGCTGAAGCTGCTCGATTCCAACCTGTACAACTTGACGCAACTGTATTCCGACTTTGCGGAGCAGTACGAACTGTGGGAGTGCAAACTGACGATACTGAACTGCTCGCATCACAACGATCCACTGCTGATCGAGTCGGTGTGGACTCACATCCTAGACCGGGAGCTGCAGGGACGTGACAGCTGTGCCGAGCGCTGTCGACGGCTGCTAGCGAAGGTGAAGAGCTTGGCGCTCGAGTACGACAGTTCGGGCTGTTGCTTTCCACTCGCGTTCATCGTGCGTGAGGTAGAGATACGTTGCTTCCGACTGGGAATGTTCAATTCCCCAGTCCCGGAGGCATTGATCGAGATGAACCTGGATATTGAGGAGCTGCTAAACATTTACTCGCGGTAAGAAGGACAGACCCTTTTTGGCAGTGGTGTTTGGAGGGATTCAGCTAATAATTTTCATCTCCTTTAAAGCCTCGTGTCGATGAACGAACGCATATGGGTGACGGAGGACGACGAGCTGTATCTGATTCGGTCTACCTCTGCGCTACTTTCGCTGATCGTCAATCAACCGAAGCTGGTCCCGCTGAAGGACCGTAGGAAGGTGATGGGCAAATCGCAGGACCTCATCGCGGCGGCACTGAATATTCTGTACACCAAACCGGACACACAGGCCCTGATCGACGTTTTTCGTGACACGCAATCGAAGCTGCAGCGAATTTTGTAAGCAAAGTGTAAGCGAAAAACAGGCTTAAGCATCATGGGCCCAACATCATCACCTTGTTTGGCGGTGAAAGCATAAATTTGTTGCTGCCGGGCGATAGAATGGTACTGTCTGTTAGTCGAAAAGGGGGACAACAGGGCAATGTTTTTCTATGTTTACAGTGTTTATGTTCTTTTTTTACGAAAAATGTTAGCGAGAGTTAGGCAAGCGCTGAGTTGAGTGTTGTCCCCACTTACTCAGCAGCAGCATGTACGAAACATAGGATAATGGTTGCAAAATAAAGTGAAAAATATTGTATAGTGTGCTATTGTATCGAATCCTATTGGAGCTGCTGACAGATAACCCTACACGGGATGTTGTGCCACCCAAGAAGAATTGTATAGTGTGATCGAGTTTTCTAACGTAATAGCCTCACCTTTAATTCTAAATTTCGTTATGAATATTGTGTTTATTTTGTTTTTTTTTTTTTTGGTTTGTTTTTGTTTCAATTTCGTTTTGTCACTATGTATTAGAATGATTTGAAACAATAATCCTCAATGCTAAGACTACTCACTCAATCACTATGCTACTGACGCGGTGTACGCGGTGTACCCCGATTATTCTAAATTCCTAACCTTGCGATTGCTCCTATACAAAGCCGCCCTTCAAAATCCAGTTTCTAGAAGTAAGCTGCAGCGCATGGAAAACTTGTAGCTATATCAGTTCTATCGGTGCCATGATAAAGACTAACAGACACTCGAAAAACAGACTGCGCAATTTAAGTTCTCACCGTTTTAGACTGATTTGTAATGTACGCAGACATTAATTTTTAATAAGGGAGCTAAACGTATGAAAATACCCTTGTTGTGTAAACTAAATAAAGCCATACTTTTTTCTGCTCAATAAAGAAGTTTTAAATCAAATTGAATGAAAAGGCGAAAAATCGGTCGCACAAATATACCTCTAAAAATTTTGCCCAAATACCAGTTTCTATTAGTGTGGGTGGCACGGGGGTATACCAACTCTGATTTGCTACTTCTTAGTGTTTTCATGAAACTGCAAAGAGAAACTGTATGAAAACCCCTTGGCGCTCTATTTGGCGAAGCAAAACCCAATCCCTCCTCTAAGACATTCTTACGGCGAAGAACGCGTATCGAGGCGGTGCCTAGCGGTAACAACAGCCTGGGTTTTCCTAGGTTTGTGTAGCTGTTTAGTGTACCTTTCATATTTTGTTCTTACTATTCAGTGACGTCCACACAGGAAATTACATTCTATGTACACATTTTACTTTTTACCAAACCATTCTTATCGGTCTTTCTCCTCATCGTGCTGCCGAGCCGGGACCGTGAAACGCTTTCACCACGAAGAAACCAACAATTGTGGCGGCCGCTATGCCCAATCCTGCTTTCCACCAGAGCAACGGATCGCTCGACATGAGCCCGAATTGCTTCAGATGACTGAAAAGAGTGTGCAAAGGGGAATCAATTTTAGTGGACGATGTTTAAACTGTTGCTATAGAAAATACACCACATGCAGCAATATTAAAGAATGTTATTTAAAGCAACTGTTTTACTTATTATTTATACAGCTATTGAATGTTAAAAGCATTTTCCATCACGGGTTAGTGCTACAGTGTTATAATAACATGCTCAGAGGGTTATTGACACTCGTTATTTATACATATTGCTAACAAAACCGAAATAGAAACAATTTGTACAGAAGAACACTAAAACTTACGTTGTTTCCCACAGTTGTACCAATCTATGTTTATAAAACAGAATCCACGCTGCTTGAAATCGACTGATTTACGGTAAAACGTGAAAAGATAAACGTTTGCACCCAGAGAAGAAAAAGAAAGGGGAGATAAAGGATTGGAACACATTAAATTTTGATCATTTTTTGCTATGCTTAAAATAAAATACTGTAAAAAATTGATTACAAACAGCAAACCATGTTTGCTTCTTCTCTGTGATTGGTTGAATTAGTGTTTAGATGTATGTTTTCAACCTTTTTCTACTATTTGCATAGCTATGTACCATTAAGCAATACGGCATGGCCGTCACTACCGAATAAAAAAAATAGCTATGTACCAAAGTAGAAAGGATTTTTTTTATAATTCAAAGTTGACTCACTATTGATGGTTCATCTGTTAGTGGCTTCTACTAAATATTTCCACTATATTCAATTTAGGAAAAAGTTCAAAATTGAGAGGCGACAAAGTGTTCACCTTCCGGAAATAATAACAATACTCACGGAAACGCGGCCATCGTCGCTAACTTCGTGTAGATGTCTTTCTTATTATGCTTCGCGCTGAAGAACTGAGGCTGGAGCAGTTTGTACTTGTGGCAAAAGTCAGGTGGCTGCAACAGATACTCCTGGCGGACCTCCTCTAGATCCGCTTTGGTGCCGACGATCAGCACCGGGATTTTGCTCTCCGCAAAGTACTTGATGTATATTCGTGCAATGTACTCGAACGACTTCGGATTGCCGATGTCGTACACGAGGCAGGCAACGTCACAGTTCACTTCGCTAGGTTGCAGCGGATCGAGCACAAGCCGCGCATCGACATCCCGCAGCACGAGATACTTCTCCTGCCCGTACACCTGTACCGTATTGATTGCATACCGGTTGTTGTGGCGTATGTCCCGGTCCGTCAACCGCTTCATGTCCTGCGCTAGGAACGCACGACAAAAGGTCGTTTTAGCGGCATCTTTCGCACCGATCACATGGCACATGTACACCGTGCGACTGTTTTGCTTCTTCGCCAGATCGATGCGCCGCTCGCGTGTCACGTGTATCGCCGCCAGCTGTGATTCGTTCTCGTGCACATTAAATCCCAAGTAGGCTAGATACTCGAGCGTTTTGTTCACGTCCACCAGCGTCATTAAGCTCCAGCGGCATAGCCAGCCGTGCAGCGTAGGCCACCCGTTCTCGTTCGTCGGTATCGTGCGCTTAATGTCGGTGGAAAAGGGCGGACTGGGACAGGCGCTGAAGAGCTTCTGAAATTCGGTCGGCGACAGTGCACCGTCACCATCGCGATCACTACGTTCGAACAGGGACACAAGGAACTGTTGACCACGGTGGGACAGTTCGGTGCTGCTGCCTGGAGGAATCTTTACCGGCGGGTGCAAGTACTCGTCGCTCATCTGGAGGCTTTCGTTGTACCCGAAACGGCGTAGCACGGCCCAGGTCGTTTCATTGCGGCCCCGCTGGATGAAGAGACAGTGCAGAAAAAGGAACCCGCTAAGCGTTACCGAATCGTCACGGATACCGTCGGGTGTGTTCTTCATCAGCACGGCTTTCACTTCGTCCAGCACTTGCGGTTGCAGTGGCGCATTGAAGCAACGGCGCTGGAAGTGGTTCAGCTCGTAGTCATTCAGCAGTCCGTCACCGTCGATGTCGCAAACTTTGAAGATACGCACAAGGGCCTTCTTGCAAGCTTCAGTTAGCTGTGATGCGAAGTATATCCAAAAATACAATTAATCTTTATAGGAGTTTCATGAAAGAAAATGTGACTTACATCCTGCTCTTCCATTATGTACAACGGTGCCGTTGGGTGTAAGACTGCCTTCTGCGCGTAGTAAAACATCTCGGAAATATTGTGCAGAGTTTTGGCGGAACATTCTACGCAGCTTTCTACCTCGGGGTAGTCTTCCATGATGGAAAGCACATGCTGGAAAGACGTTAAAAAGACGGTTAAAGCACGAGCAGTGAAAGGTACCATGCGGCCCAAGTGGAACACTTACATCGATAGTAGAGTAATCGACCAGGTCGATCTTGTTGCCCACCAACACCACCGGCTTCCGCTCCATTTCGGAGCATTTCTGCACCATCGGAAGCCATCGATCGGTGATGCCGTCTAGCGTTTCCTCACAGTCAACCGAGTACACGATGCAGACGACGTGCGCCTTTCTAATTTCTTCGGCGAGCGCTTCATCCGTCTGTTCGGCAGCTGCAAAATGGAGCACACAATTAACACCCAACGATAGGACGGATGACAGCCCAAAGTAGATGAAGGCACCGGCTAGCTTACCAGAATAATCGACAATGTTGGTGGGAACTTGCTCGGGCGTCACATCCGCAGGTATGGTAATCTCTTCCGCCTTTAGCGGCACATCTTCGGGAAACTCTTCGCTGACCAGTGATAGGATAAGGGAAGTCTTGCCGACACCCTGGTCACCTACCAGCAGTATCCGAACGTGTCGTTTGTGGGATACCGTCCAGGCGACCATCGTGCTCGAGGGGAGGCTGGCTTAGTTAAATGACCGCGCAACACAAATTATTGGCAACATTCGTCCGGAAGCCAAAAATGAAGACGGACACTTTGTTAATTTCGTCACCACCGTCAACTGATGTGTAATCACGCACCACTATTGCACTCAACCTTCCACTGCACACGCGTACCACCACCACCAACAGTACCACCACCAACAGTACCTTCACCACCGTTAACGCAATCTTGCACAATCGATTAGTAGTTGCGAATAAAATTCACAGTTTGGGGTGGTGACAAACTTGGCAGAAGGCGACGCCGTACACAACGCCCGTTTACCTCAAGCAGCGCGAGACTAGCAACGAAAATAAGCAAAATGCATGCGTTGCTTTGCTATGTGCACTGCCTCCTTCGATACAGTTATATTTTCCCACCGACCCTACCTAGGGGGGATGATGATGCTGATGGTGATGCGAACGCACTGTCTCGATTTAGTTCCATGTACACGAAAGAACCGTTTTGCTTATTTCACTGCTCTCGATGCTATCAGCATTGCATATCTGCACACCATGCCGGAATAGTGCACAATTTGACTTCTTCACACGCGATAGAACACTTCCCGAGGTGCGTAAAAAACTTCTCTTTGATCAGTTCACTGCACTTCACATCATCGACCCGGTATGTAACTGCGCGTGGTTAACCCTGGGAGAGAAAGAGTTAACCTTGCTTCTGGGTAAGGCCGGGTTCACAGTACCGAACGAGAAAGGCTCGTTTTCTATGCTGGGAACTCCCCCGCCAAGTATTTTCCAAGCTATGCTTTGGTTGTTATGTTCTTGCTTCTTGTCCGCTCTTGTTGTTGTTGTTTTTTTGTTGCTGCTGATGTTGTTCTTCGTTACGAAATCACTGACTGCACTGCGAGTTGTGCCCTCGTGGGCGTATTCCTCACTCCGGATGCTGTTTGCCGGGCTATTCAAACAAGTGCACTAGTTACAGGGCCGGTTTAACGGTGATGGTCCGTGTTCTCTGAATTACACCACAAATTATGCATATATTCGACAACTTTTGCAACTTTTATCTTATTTCTGTTTCATTTTACGGTGCACATTCTCCACACCTTTCATTGTTTATGCTGCACTGTCAAATTTAACTTCTTTCGATGTGTGCGTGTGGTTTATACTGCAGGCGTGAAAGGTTAGTGGTGCGAAATGTGAAGTGGTTTGAATTTCAACCGTTTGAGAGAGTTATGACCGTTGCAAAATGAAGAAAAGTCGAGCGATCAGGCGTGAAAGACGAAACAAAATCAGTTATTAGTTCTAATTAGAGTAATACATATTTTCAGATCTGACAAAGTCCAATCGGTAATATTTGAATTTTAAAGATTGGAATGAATTGAAAACTTATTTTCCGAAACTACTTTCAAGATGCAGAACCGTGATATTCACTAGAGACCCAGATTAGAACTGATCCTTGCTGAACAAAGCTTTGCATAACTACCGTAGATTATCAGGTTCGTCGTTTCGGGTAATCCTGTAGAAGCCACTCAATAGCTTGATCCACCCTTAAAATCCTCCAAATTTGTGATTGGTTTCTTTCCAAAACTGAAATTATTCTTTTCTCAATATTTGTTTGCATCTTAGTTCACAATTTGACCTATTTCCTTGAAGCACTCCCGCGCATCGCTGTCTTTGCATCACTACCTGCACAAAGTGTTAGCGTTTTTTCCCGCGCAGGGGCACTTTTATTCAATTTTCCTCCTTTCGCACCAGTTTTTCTGTATCGCCCTTTCCTTTGTCTCACAGTTTATAATTTATTACCATCCTACAACACTGCGCCACGATTCTCATCATGTCACAGGTTCGATTTAACGATATCGATGTTAGACATTTCGTTCTTTCCGGGAAGCATTTGAAATTCCTCTTAACCAATCCCTTTTTATCCCATTTTTCCATAATTCTCATGCCATTTCCCTCCTTATTCAGGTCGTGTTCGAGGCAACGAGTCCATTCCCTTTGCTCCGCTAATAACCTCTTGTACCCACACATTAGCACTATAGCACTTCAAAAGCAAGCTGACGTATCTTTGTAATATAATTTAAATGACTATAGTTTGAATAGATTTGATTTCTTATACAGTTACGCATGACTTAGCGTGTATGCATGACGCTTCCGAGAGTTTAGAGATACAAAGGATTGCTGTGGCAGCTACCGCCTCCGTACCGTGTGCCGTGTGTTTGTGAGGAAGGGTATGCTTTTAATGGTAATACGCGACCGTCTAGAATTATACTACCGTTTCGTTTATTCCGTTTAAGTTGTATCTTTATATCACGCATTGGTAGAGTTGTTTTTTTTATTTTGTTTCATTTGGTTTGGTAAAATAAATGCCCCGGAGCGTGTGTACACATATACATACATACATACATACATACACACAAATCGTGCAAGTCAATCAATTTAGTCTAGAATTCGGGACACAGCAGTTTCGTGGCGTATAAGGGCTGAAGATGTTTGCGGGATAAAAACTACATCCTTGCATCGATGGCGCCAATGGCTAAGAACGTGACGTAAGTTAATGATCCTAAAGGTACTGTTATATATCTCGTCCGCGATTAGATCACTCTCGTTCGCACCCTGGCAATGGGAGAGAACACACCAAATTACCCAACCAGATTTCCCACTCTTCTAGTGGTCTTCCTTCTTTTTATTATATTTATATAGGTATTTGTTTTTGGAGATTTTAAATCCCACGCACCTAGCTTAATACCTTAGATCTAATTTATAATGCAATCCCACTTAAGAAATGCCTCAAGCTCCAATGAAAGCGATACTTTTCAGCCTGTTGCTCACTTCTAGGAGCATTCGCCCCTGTTGTTACACACTCGACCGTTAAGCGATCGAGACTTTATTAACTTAGTGTAAACGTGGATTGGTAGGTTGTTGGTGAATGATGAAACACGAAATAGATTCAAATAATGGAAGCATCATCCGGAGATCCGGCTCTCACTCCATTTTCCGTCAGCGTTAGCCTGGCCAAAGACAGTGCTAATTTGAAATCTCATACAGGCTTACAGCAAGATTTTGGATAATGTATAGCTAGTTGAGCTGGCAATACTTTACCCAATTGCACCCTTTTGAAATAAACGCCACCCTGCCTGTACACACAGTCAAACTAAACAGAATATTTAGAGATGGCTGGCTTATATCCTAAATCCCCGCTTCATCTCACTCTCCCTCTCTCCCTCTCATTCGCTTCACGCTCCTCTTTTTCACCATGCCTATTTTCACCATTATTTTCTATGTACAAAGTCGTAACTTCGCTCCACAGACATCCACTTCCACGCAGAATTTAGTGTTGAAAAAGTACAAAAAAGCTTTCTTCAACTGTCATATTTTAACGATACATTAAATCCCAAGATGCGGCGTTTGTGGCTTTTCTTTCTTCCTTCTTTTACGCACGGGTTTAACGGGTGTTCCCTTTTCAATGAAGTTAGCACAATCCTGTTCAGTACAAATAGATTTATCACATCGTCCAGCGTTTCCAGTTCAGTTCATTTAGAGCAGAGAATGTTCGCTCACGATCGGTCGGTATGTTCTCTCACTAAGCATTAAACCGTTTCTTATTCTACCACTGCTAATTCTTCATACATGTCTACTTTAGTACGAGACTAACTGATTCTTTCTCGATTTGTTGCCTCTGTACAAAAACTTCACAACGCGCTCCACCGGGACGGTGAATGGATCCTGGCAGACTGACTGAATTGATTACCGGACTAATGACGGAGTGTGACAGAAGCAGCTACATCAAGCAGCCACCTCAACAAAAAAAAAAACACGTATCCATTGCAATAGCATGTACCATTTACTCGGATAATCTATTTCTAAATTACCTGTTGCTGTTTGAGTTATAGTTTAAATATTTGTGTGTGTAAAATGCGTGAACAATTCGGTATGATCTCCAAAATGGCAAGGATGTTTGATGGAAAATATCAGATAACTCTGCAACCAATGCTTTCTTTCTATGTTTTATGTCCCCCTTTTTTAATAAAAATCGAGTTTGGATAATGAATGTGCCGTAACCATCCAGCCTGTTCGCACCCATCTATCTTCAATCGCAGTTCTAACTGTTTCCCGTCCCGTCAATTTTAAATGGAATTTTATTTTTATTTCGCGGTGTTTTCTTGAACAGCGCAGACTCTGTATTGTTTCGTTTTGCGGCTTAGGACATCATTCTTCTACTTCTTCGACATTTGCATTCGGTTAGCTCACTTACGGTTTTCTTTTTTGCTTGATATTTATCGGACAGTATAGTATTGGTAGAATTAAATTATAAAGGGCGAGAATGTTCTGTACATTTTTTGCTTGTATGCGGTATTCGTTTAATAGTGTTCACGATACTTTAAGGAAAATAGCGAAATTTTGGCTCTACTTCACGCCACTAGGTTTTCAATTTCCCCCCCCCCCCCCTTTTTCTGTTTCGTAATAGCTTATTGAGTAATTTAAAAAAAGCTTAGAAAATGAGATATTTTTAGAGAGGGTTCTGACCGCGTGGAATTTGTATCGCATACAGAGGTGGCAAGTTACACATCAGCCTGCTGCTCACAAGATATCGTGGATGACGCATTATACCTTCTTCACGAATAGATTGCTTAAGAATTATTCATCTGTAGCCTCATATGGTTCTATCCTTTCACTAATCGCTATTGGTTCGGCATCTTCCCCGTAGCCGGTACCGGTGGAAGTTAAATTTGTGGCATTGGTTGGATCCGTTGCAGTGCTGTCCGCCGCACCAGGCAGTCCGCGCTGAAAAAGCACGGTCGGTGGTGTAAAGTTATTCGATGGCATTTCGCCCTGAAAGTCGTTCGGGATTGGACCACCACCATCCGCTCTGCTAAACCGACGTAGTTCCACCATCCTTTCGAGGGCTTCCAGCTCTTCGTCGTTTTCACGTGCCTCTTCCGCGTCGTCGAGATGGCCCGAGAAGACTGCACCGTCCATCATACTGTTCACACTGATACCAGAAGTTTCCATTATGGCAGGCATCGTTGATGGCATTGATTCCGTGTCTGCTACCTTCCAGCCACGCTCCAAACCTATCCGGATTGAGGCCAGTTTGGTGGGCAGAACAATTGGGAGAAGAGAAGGTTGTAAAAATGAGAGAAACGCATTAGTGTTTGTAGGGATACCTGGTTGATGGCAAATCTGAGGAAACATAAAAGAGACATAAGTCGGTTGAATCGCTGAAAATCAAATCGTCCCCTAAAGAAGAAGAAACACAGAAGATCGACAACACAAAAAGGGGCGGCAACAATAATAAGTAGTGAAAGCTACAACACACAGGAAAAACGGGAAAGGTACAACAAAACAGGAAGAAAAAAAAAACACATTTAATAGGATTCGAAACAAAAGGAAAGGTGATACACGCCGTACTAATTGGAACAAGTAATGAAACACGAGCGAACAAAAACAATCAAACAATAAAAACCATTGAACCCAACCAAACAAACGAAGAGACGAAAGAGGTACAACGTTTGATATACACAACATTTACACGAATGCTACAACAATGGCGGAAAACGGCATAATAAAATGATTGCAAAGAATACATATAAACATATTCATATTCTTGTATTTCCATAATATCTTTTCGGCTTATTGGTTTTCATTTTAAGTCGACAAAGTGTTACTCTTTGCCTGACTGTCTGTCTGTCTGTTGTCTGTCCTTGTTTAAACAGTTAAATAGACGTTTTATCTTAATTATGCTTGTTTCTTTTGTGATGATTCCTTTCCCATCACAAAACCTCCTCATCTCACTAGCAGCGCATAACACATTTGCTCGCATAAGCATTTCTCGAGTTCATTCTTTTTCTAATTGTGTATTTAGTTTTATTTTCGAATTATAATGATTAACACTCTTATTAACGGATTTTACGCATGCATATATCCTTCCCTCTACAACTAGAGCTACATCATGTGTGCGCGCGCGCGTTACATCGAGAATCGCTTACATTTAAATTCATTTCACTTGCTCTCGCGCACAATCGATCGATCAAAACTGATTACTACAGTTTACTACCACAGATGATGATGCCCAGATGCCTCTGGTCGGATGGATGCTCTCTGCACATTATTAGCTATTGTTTCGAATGTTTGTTGTTCCACTGTGCGCATTTAAAATGTGTGTCTGCTGCGCAGCGGCGCAACCGTTTCTCACACGTTCCTCGTCAGCTTATACATGTGCTTTATGCTTATGATGTGTTTGTTTTAGTTAATACATTAGACGTAACGCGGCGTAACGGTGTAATATTGGGTGCAAATAGGGGTGTGCCTATATATCTATCGATCATATACTTTTGTGTTTAGCGTTTGATTTTAACTGTTTATTGATTGATAATCTCTTGTTACACCTTCTCTTTTGCTTTGACGCCATTCATTGATTAGAAGGCTTCATAACGCATACGTAGTGCTCTAAAGGGGGTTAAGAACAAGGGGCGAGACGGGAGATTGCCAGTGAGCCTTTGATGCTGTGACGGAAAACGGACACAACACACAAAGAGACAATCGAGTGTTCTTTCGGCGTGTCCGGGATATACGTCGGTTCCGGTCGTTTATTTTTTTTTATCATGTTCGGTGTATAAATTTGTGTGGGTATGTGTGGCTGAGAGAACGTTTACTGTTTTCTTTCATCAGTGAAAGTGAACTTAAACGAAAACCGATGGCGTCGACCCTTCAACAATGTGGAGCTCAGTTCACCAACATAACAAATAAAATCGACAACATATTATGAGCAGTAATATGTTATTTACGTATCATTACACCGATCATTCGTGTGTAAGTGTGTTTGCGTGTATCTAGTGTATGCGTATACGTATATATGGACGTGTGAAGGAGTGTACTTGTTGCAATTGATTGGCATAGGTGCGCGTGTTTATGTGGGTAGATAGTTTGTGATAGTGTAACTTGTAGTTTAAATATATTTTCTGTTTCATGCTTAAATGAAAATATGGAAAAAAAATATCGTGACAGCATAAACACGATAAGATGAGAAATATGCCACACTGTATGATTAAATATGAAATATCTTTATAAAAAAACACATAAAAAGGTGTTAGCATTTCCTCTTATCTCTGCTGTGAATAGAAAGAGATTTTACATCCTTGAAAGGTATGAGAGAACATGAACGATAGCGTAGAGAAGACCCGAGGGAGAGTGAAAAAGGGGAAAAACATACACACAATTCAGGACACTAGGGATGTATGTGCGGGAAGGTTTTGAGAGAAAAAGAGAGAAAGGCAACAGTTAGAAATAAAAAAAATAAACTAACACAGAAATTACTGAAAATGATGAGAAATTTAAAATTACAAAGAAGGAAGGTCTACTAACTGGCCGAGTGTACAGGAACATGATGATGTAGGTGATTCGATTTGCCCGCGATGGATGATCCGGGTGATGCACCGGCGGGTAGCGGATTCGACATGGAACCGATGGCGACCCCTATGTCGCCCGTTACCGAACCGGACGATGTCAGCGCAGTGGTGG
>KB672064.1:0-177500 GCA_000349105.1 Anopheles epiroticus | reverse complement strand
GTGCAATGCAACACAACAACCTGCTGCTCGTAAAACTGCATCCAACTGCATCCTATAAATAAGCGACGAAAACAAACGCGTGACGAGGGTCATCATTCACAGACTGACCCTTTAACTTGTCTCACTTGGCTCGTGTGAGTTTGCTGTCCTCACCTCGCTCTTGCACGGTGCCACACACCAATTCTTCCACTTTCGTGAAATCGTTTTAATCGGCGATGGCGCCTCTTGCGTGCTCTCTGCTTACGCCACACAGCCGCAGCCGACCAAAGGCGCAAGAACAAACAAACATCATCCTCCGTCGTATGAGTAGCGAGGCGCGCGAAGAATTTAAACTGAATAATTATCCCCTGCAGTCTCGAAAAATCGAGGGTGTAGAAGGGTTGAAAAAGGGACACGAATAGGAAGGGCGGAGCAATTTTACTACGGCACCCACACAACGACGAGCGGGTGGAATTGGGTTTTATTTTTTCCCTTTCTGCTCTAGGAAAGGAACACACCGGTGTAAACAAAACCCATCACTCCTTCTCTCTTGGCAGATGAAATGAAGATACCGGTGGCCTTCGAGAGCAAGATCGATTGATACGTTTGAAGAAAGGGGTGCAGAGAGAATATGCCACACAAAAAGCGAGAGGCGTGAGCTATGACAGGTGTTGATTGAAACAGACATGCGGTATCAACTTTAACCAGCTGAAAGTATTCATAAACATTGCACGATATCTCTTTTTTGGCACAAGGATATTTCTGGCTTCTTTAGAGATAATACAGTGAAATAATAATAACAACACTTCTCTTGTAGGTTTGATTTGAATTTCAACTCTTGATATCATGATCAATGTCAAGGTTATATAGCAAAGTACACAAAACAGTCGTACAAAAATCTCAAACCATTGACAAAACCATAAAAGAAAAGACAGTTTTCAACAGGGAATGAACAAATGCAGACGTCTGTTATATCTTATCAGCCCTTGAGATATGAGATAAGACGATCAATTCATATGCTCTTGACATGCCTATCAACCAGTTGGCCACGATAGAGTCGTGCCCAAGTCGTCGATCTTACACAGCATTGCTTGTGGAATCGAATCTCGTGCGTGTACAACCTTCTGACTCAGAACTGGTAGTTTTTATAACAAGCTATAAAAGAAGTCTACATTAGCATCCAAAGTTACAACCTAAAATTGCATTACATATTAAAAAAGGTGAAAAGTGCATTATCATTCCCCTCCCCCTCTCATACTAGCGCTACTTACTCTTTGGCCCTTCTTTTTACCATCCACTTAGTGACCTTTCCGACAACGAATCTTTCGCTCTTTGGGAGCAAAGTTTTCAAACGTACCCTCTACAAAGTTAAACAGAGTGTTATTCTCCCGCCACCGTGCGTTGTTTCCTCCATTCCACCCCCCCCCCCCTCCCCTAATTATGAAGCCAGAGACCGTGACCTCTAAACTACGCACCACGGCCAGCATGTTTATAAACACCTCGTTCTGCACTCTTCCACAAGCGGTGTTTCTATTTGGTGAGCGGTCGGGTATAGATAAGTCGGACCCGAGCGTGATGATGCGTTCGAATGATAAACAAACTTTGGCCTGGGTTTCTCTTGCGGTTTTCAACTGCACGTGACTCTTTGATCCAGAAGCCGTGAGGCTCAACCAGAGCATCAAAGGCATTACAAACACGTTAGAGGTTCGGGAAGGGAACGAACTCACATTTTTCGTCGTACAATATAAGTCACGTGAGGGGTGATAGCAAGAAGCAGTCGGAAATGAAGCTTCTATCAACCTTCAACCATGCCTGACCGCGACTAACAGGCGCGTGCACATCCGCCCGAAGCGGTAACCGAAGAATTAGATGCAAAGTGGCCGCCAAGTCGTAGGCGCATCGTCTTCCACCTGTCGTCTTTCTGCGCACTGGAGTCAATATCATTTTCATTTTTTTCGTCTCGCCTGTAACGTGACATTGGCTGTCCCGGCTGCTCCTGCACTGGCATTGCATTGCAACAGAGTAAGGTATGAGTCGGCATCTAGGGAAGAGGATGAAATAAACACAAAATTGGCACCATGGTTCCGGTGATCCTCGTGACGGTTACACACACGCAAAGACCAGCCCGATAAGCGGTGGCGCCAGCGTCGCTTAATTAAACACAAGGTTTAGTGCGCAGGGCAGTACTGTAAAGGGAAGGACAGGCCGGGAACAGGGAGGGAGAGCCAAAGCAGGAGGAAATAAATGCTTTGACGCAGTAAGCCACCATTTACAAGTGTTTGAACCGAGCGTTTGCGCCAAGTCACCACCTGCACTGCGTTGCGTTGCCCGCGCTATCGCCCTTCGGCTCAAATGCCGAGACTAGAACAAGCCAACCACGCGGGGTTCTGGTTCATCGTGTGGGTGTGTGTGTGTGTACCGCGAAGGGGTGGCGTTCATGCGTTCTCCGCTATGTATTGTGTCTGATAGTACAGCTGTGGCGTGAGCTGCTTCACCAAAAGCTGCGTCATTCGGTGCTCGAGTCAATTAGCGGTGCCGCACTATGTGCAAGTGTAGCGTCCCAAGGGACTGCCTCAAAGTCGGTATCAGTTTGGAGGGTGTATAAAACTTGCAATAAAATTTCATTTCCTAGTACAATTCAAGATACAACAGTATAGCATTAAACACTACTAAACCTTTTCCTTAGAGGTGGTAACGTTATTTTAGTTTCAAACATCTTCTTTCT
Source organism: Anopheles epiroticus (assembly GCA_000349105.1). Classification (NCBI taxonomy): domain Eukaryota; kingdom Metazoa; phylum Arthropoda; class Insecta; order Diptera; family Culicidae; genus Anopheles; species Anopheles epiroticus. Next base: position 174,796 of record KB672064.1, on the reverse strand, counting down.
TCATATAGGCATCTTGATTGTTTGACAGAGACAAGGAATCTTTGTGAAATGGTTTGGACGTGTTCTTGAAACGAAAAGGTAAATACATTCCAATATACTTGTAACCACACTCATTTGGACGCATGATTGATGTACGATGGGTGGGCAGCAATGATAAACAGTCGAAAGAAAGAAAGCATCGTTCGTCTTGTCTTGCATGCGTCTGTTCTTTGGTATTTTCTTCTTTAATGAGTCAAGGCACTTGCTTCAAGGATACGATGGTTTACCATTCCGAACAACAGTGTTTACCGTTGTTTATTTGATTGTTGTACTCTTGTTTGGACACACCGCACTCAGTACTACAATATACATTGCAAGGAAGGGATTTTCAAATCTAAATTTGAAGAATGTTGCACCGTGCCTTTCTTCAACGCGCCAAAGGATCTGATCGAACAAACGATCTAATGATTTATTGTGTTATTATTTAACGTATAGTTTTGTGCTCAACCTTTTTAACCACCGTATAACAGGTGGCATTTACATAGTGTCACGGTAATGGTGATGCGGTCAGTGGCAGGCAACAAATCACGGCCACTTGAGAACGTAGCGAGTTTTGCCCCTGTTCTATGTCTGTGCCCGTTTGGCGTTCGTTAGACGGCAATTATTTAATCACAGATACAAAAAGCAAAGCGTAGCAAAACGAGTCAATCGCGAGAGGCCAGCCTTTCAAGTGGAAGGCGCATAGATCTACAGCATTCCTTCTCTGCCTCCCTTTTGGCCAACGATCGAACTTGTCAGTGCTGGTAGAATGGCGCCAAATTAATGTTAATTTACGATTGCACAATGTGGTGCGAAGGGAGATCAACAATCAACGATTTCGTTTTCCCATATTTGAATGTGTTTTTACATCGTGGGGGTAATTTGTGAGGATGCCCCCACCACCCCGCGATGAGTTGGTTCAACTTTAGTGTTACAAAAAAAGGTTCTCGAAACAATCTCCACACAACCACTTGACGGCTTTCATATACGGTATATCATTTACGATGTAAAAATTCTATACCCGTGTCTGCTGTTCACACGCGCGTAACGAAAGAGTTATTCGTATACATTAGCGTAAAACATTGCGCGATAAGGATTGTTAAATGCTCAAATCAAAACGTCTTCAAAACCGCATTCACGATAAGAAAGTTTTTTTTTCGTCTGAGTTATGTGTGCAGCTAGTACGGCAACATTGTGAAATATTCTTTTGCTCTGAAGCATGATCCAACCCAACTCAGAGAACCATAAAAAAAAGTTTGACTGTTCTGGCAGGATTGAGCCAAGTCCCAGGTGTGATTATGAATACAAAGTTGGTAGCAAATTTTTCATAATGAATTTATGATTATTCAAAATGTATCAAATCTCCTTCCTTTGTTTTCTTTGTTTTTTAACTTTTCCTAACTAACTCATCCATGTTTTGCATTTTCATGCGTTACCCTGCTAAACATTCGGCATACCAATTTGTGGGTTGGTTATGCTCAAACAGGACGACGAACGAAAAGACAAGTTCGATGACTCATTCTTATCGATCTAGGAATTTTCTATGCAAGACAGCGTTACGATGATTTTTTCTTCTACCAAACAGTTCACTCAACTTGATTCTGCCTCAATGTCAATTCATATCTTCATACGTGCGTGAATTTAAAACAAACACAAAAACTGCAAGCATACAGCTTTGTTGATGACGAGCAGACACAAGGGCATTTGTTTATTGGTTGGTTCAACCGAGCAGTGTTGAGTGCTACAAAAAAAATGGAAAGTTTAGTCGTTCAGATTGTAATTTTATTGTACACACGAACGGAAAGGTCATTCTTTGGTGATACACACAGTTAATAGCTGAAACCATTTTTTGATTACGCTCTGCTCTCCCCGATGAGTTAAAAAGCAATTAATCCTAATTGACTGTCGTCTCATTAGAGTTGACCATAGTCAAAACTGTCCGATTGTGCAATTCGTTCTCGTTCACATCCAAACGTTCCGAACGATGGCTCTGAAGCTGATCTAACAAACGTCAGGGGGAATATATTCTCATCAGCACTCTATTTCTGATTGTGTAACAGTCGAATTCAAATTCTGATCAATTTGATACCAAGCGAACTCCGGTACTGCTTCACTGTTTCCTCGCTTTTCCCAAAGAGAGACAGTTTTCCTGACTGACAGAAGCTACAGACCCTTCTCACCCAGTCTTTTTTAGCGGAAAGCTGGGTGCGTCTTGGCGATGAGGGATAGAAGACAGAGACGTCATTTGAATGTGGGCCAACAACTAATCACGACCGCTCCAAGTGTAGCGAAACATCAATTACACACATATACGCAGGGAAGAGTACGGATTACACCATCAGTGAAACACACGGGCAGCCATCAACTGTGGCATCAATCATTGGCGCCAAAACCCCATTCTTCCCCTCTTCTGTGCGACAATCGTACACAACCAACTCAGCCTCAGAGAGCATGTTCTCCGATAGTGTGTAGTGTCTGAGTGTGTGTGCCTAATGTCCTATGAACATGGCGTGTATTGCGAGATAATAAGCCGTGAAAATCGGCATGCTTTATTTTTCTTGTGCATGCAGAGAGCGGTGTAGAGGGAGTATCGCGCATCGCAGAGGAAGGCCAACCATCATTTCCTTTACGATGAGTAACAAAAACAATAACGATTGAGTGAGATGATCTTGCAGAGCGGAATAGAGTATTTCAGGTCTAGACAGTGAGTGTTAGAGTTAGAATACAATAACTATGAAAAGCTTTATGCTCGTAAAAACTGACTGCAGATAGCCAAACAGATATAGTAGCAACAATCCTAATCCTAACACGTATTTTACCCCTCCAACTGCACAGACGAGTGACATTCACGGTACAACCCAGACGACAAAACCATTCTCGGCACCACTTTGCGCTACTGCGTAGTATCTCTGCGTAGAGTAGCCGGCATCACCAGACCCTGTCTAATATCTGACGTCTTTGTGCTTAGTAAATGTAGTGTTTTACGGAAACGCCCCTCAATCTGCCGCTACTTTATCTTGCCTATCGCTATATCCCTATTGTGCTGTCGCGATTTATTTAACTTTACATAAACCGTTATGAGTGCAAAGAACGCCCTTCAAAAGGTAACGACGATACGATACAAAAACACAAACACGACGGCTCCCGTTACCCCACCAACACTCACCCCCTGTCTGTTCCGATACAAGCGATCAAACCAGTGCGCGAAAGATGTGCTGTGACGGTGACGAGAAGTTTGGAGTTTGAGCTAAACTCACAGCAGCTTTGTTTGGTCGCCGCAATCACTTCCTTGACAAGCCGCAACGTGACGGGTCAAGGTTTGCAATGTTTAGCGTAGAGCATGCGGACCCCCACTGCATGGTCGCATGGACCCTCGCCATGCAAACAGGTTGTACTTGAAAAGGCTGGTTTTGGGAGATGACGGTAGAATCGAAACATTTTTGAAGCATACGTCGCAAATGTCCTGCAGGTGAATTAACAGCTGGGATGGAGCATTTTAGATTCCTCTTCATCGCACCAATGCTCCTGCTCCTTTATTACCCAAGTGCTGGTAACAAGCCATTCCACTTAATTTAATCATTTATTACGCCCGCTGCATTTAAAAAGTGAAGCCTTATCAAAAAACGGTCGCTCCAATCAATCAGTACCGCAACAATTATTCTACCATGATTTTGCAACCATTTCTTCTTTCACCACCTTCCTACCGGCAGCATAGCACCCTTATCGTAACCGAAAGCCCTATGTATCTCCTTTGTCTGGGGCTTCGTCTTGCTCCTTTTGTCGTTGCTTTGTCGAACTCTTTGCACTAGGGGAAAGCAGCACACACGCTGCTATTTTGCGCGTAATTTCAAAAGCTTTGAGAGCGCTTATCAGTGGCGTAGTAAGCGCTGCATACGCCAACGGGTTGTGCAACCATGTTTACACCGAGCGTAGTAGATGATCTCGCTGGTGCTGGAACTCATTCAGCATACTGTCACGTACGCTCGGAGGGAGGCAGCACTTCATCGCGCAAAACGTAAACAAAACGAATGACGCGCCAAATGCCGACGAGTTGCGTCCGTCTGTAACGGGGTACGGTTTTGATTTAACGCACTACAAACTGCGGACAGCATGTCGTGTTTGTTGCATGTACGAGATACTGCTGCAGTGCGTTTTTGTTATGCGCCTTCAAACATGGAGTTTGGATGTCACATTTTTAAGGTGCTTCTTCCGATTAGAGTCACATAACTTTGCTCAGCTCCCAGTGGACATAGAAACCGAACTGGGTGATCTTGTAAAACAATCCTGCATCCCTCTTTTCATGGACATATCTGGGGGGCTATTTGGTTACGATTAACTTCCTACAGAAAACAAACAAGCAAACAGGCAATGCTATACCTCGCTGGCACGTCTGTACAACAAAAATGAAGAAAGTTATACACTACACTCTGAAGCGGTAAGCAAGCCGATAGAAAAACGAGAACTATTTCTCGCTCCAATTGATGTTGTGCTTCCTCCACAATGTGCAATCCAATTCAATGGCAGCGCACAAGACCGCAGGGAGACATGTTTGCGGTCGGCGCTACAATGTTGCATGCGAAAATTTGCATAAACGCAGCTGGATTTTGCAGCACCATTGCACGTAGGCGACACAACTGGACCACAATGAGATGGGGGGGATCTCGTTCGCTTCGGTCAAGCATCAGATAGCGAGAGATCTAATAAACATAACTTCATAATTGACGAGACATCCCATACGTCCGATTGGATTTATATGCAATTTAATTCTCCACCCAGCAAAAGGTTATCTGTGCCTTTAACGAACCGGGGTAGGTGGGGGTCATGTGCGCTTCCGATCGACGTTATAATCGTTATAAAGAAAATACTTAAAAACCTGCCAAAACCAATGCGAACGTATCAACACACTAGTTTGGTGAGTTTTTCTCTTGTTATTTCGTTTGATACATCAAAATCGAGTTCCTCATCCCCGACATCCACACCCTGCAAGCATAGGGGTGGAAGGAAAGAGGGGACGAGAGGAAGAAATCGCATAAAATATTTTGCAAATATAAATAAATCTTGCCCGTTTAATGACGCATGAGGTTGGATTTGTCGGGTGGCCCCCGAACACTGCTGTTTGCTGTTCGTTCTTGATGATGTTTCGCGCTTCAGCGCTTAACAGGCGGACGGACAGGCAGCAGCAGGAACGAACGGGTGAAGGATGAACACAACCGGAGCAAAGGCAAGCGCGGATCTCGGCGATCCACCGGTATATACACGGTCAAAACAGACTGCTGCTGAAGCTTACCGCACAACTCTTGGCTTAGTTCCGTTCTCGGAGGAATCAACTCTACCTCTAATCGAGCAGTTTTATATCCGAACACCCTCGCTCCCTACTAACGCGCTTTAGTTCACCGAGCATGAGCCTCTTGCTGTACGTTTGGGTGCTCTCCACCACCACCAACACCGGGTGGTGCGTTTTATGTTTTGGAGTTTTATGAACTCGTTCAAACAACAACAGCGGTTCTTTGGCAGTGGAACCAGCGGTGCGCGGCCACCACAGTGTACCTTAGTCTTTTTGAACATTCATACGCAGCGCAGTTACCATTGCAGCACAGACCGACCCCACTACCAGAAGCTCCACATCAATGAAGAGTCGTCGATGGTGCGAGGACGGTGGCGGTGGGAATGTTTTCGATTTATTTTGGAATAATTTATAGCTACCAAATTGCTCGCCTTTTTTTCCTTCTCTTTCTCTTAACCTCTTATTTCTTAAATTCGTTTGCCCCAAGCTGGGAAAATATTGCATACCTGAAAATAGAGGAGAGAGAAAAAGAGTACACATTAGATATACAGACAATTAAAACCAAAGTCAAGGTGTGAATCAATAATGTCGAGCTGTTCGTCGGTCCGCTCGTTAGCTTCGAAATGCATAATTATTCCATCAATCTTATTAGGGCGCACACACGGTGGGTTTTGCAAAGATTTATCTGCAGCATGTACATACTTGAAGGCCCATTCATAAATCAACCTTTCAACACAACAGATCCACCGGTTGCTAATTTCATCGTACGTCGGTCACCCCCGCACGCGTGCCCAATTTTGAAAACCTTTTCCCGATATACGCTAATCTTAGCCTGTTAGTGTACGCTTAGTATTTTCCATCAACGAGTTTAAGAGAGCGAGAGGAATATTTTTTAGCCAAAATCACGTGCTTAACCTGTGACCCCGCCGTTTGCCCACTTGAAGCCAAACACAAGAGAAGAGATGCTCTTGAGTTGTTCGACGAAAAAAAAAAAATTAGCGCTGCTCTTGAAAAATTGCTCTTGAGCAGCCTCATCTGCTTGTTGAGAGGGAGAAAAAAAACAACACATAAAAAACTTTTAATACCATAATCATTGTTGTCTTCCAACACACTGCGCGGTCGTTGTTTTATCGCATTCCCCAAAAAATGCTTGCTGCTGCTGCCTGTCCGATTTATTACGCTTTTCTGCTTTATTTGCAACCTTCGTCGGACTAATCTCTTCTGCAATGCACCGTGTGTATGGGTCATGTTTTATGCAGCTGTCGTCAGATGTCTTCATCAATCTGATCAAGCGCTGTTGTGTCCACTCGCCTTTCGCTTGCTTCCCGTGCAGCGAACGAAACGTGTCATATCCTGCTGGCGACATGAAATTGCAGTTAGTGGACAAGAGCATTCAGTGCACTTCCAACACGTCGGTTGCAGCAGGTTGGAGTAGGTGCTGCAGTGGACAGGGCCGTCCCACCCGATGCAGAGCATTGTCACGTCACCGAATCGAAGAAAACACAATTCTACGAGGCGTATTTAATGTTCACTTCATTGCAGCATTGCAAAGTCCAGCCATTCTCTATGCTCATCGCAGAACGTACGATGCCTGCACGTTAAGCCAACGACATAAAATAGGGAAACGGGAGATAAATTCTTCGGTGAACAAATGCACTCATAAAGAAGATGAAATATCACATGTTACCGACTATAAAGTACTTTCCGTAAAGCGGAAAACCATAAGAATTATTACACCTGTAACTGCATCTAATGACCGCATACATGATAGACAGTAAAAACGGATCACTTCAACCGGACGGGATTAACACTGGTTGTCCCACTTGATGACGGTGAGTGCGCTTAATGTGTTTGGCGTGGATTTGCCACATGTGTCATTCTGCACACAATGATAAATGCTGATATGCATCAGACTCGTTTGATTGCTAATCTACAGCAGCAGAAAACTTATTTGTTTGCATTTCATTAAAATAATACTTTTACACAAAAAGTATCTTTCAAAAATCCAATAAAAGTGAGCAACTGCACACTTTTAAGACACATCACTTCATAAAGTAGCTAATGTAAACGCTAGTTGATTCCTGGTGAAGGACTTGACAGTTTATTGCCATGTGCGATGAGATGGAGCACGTGTCTGTTTCGCCATTGCCATAGTAGTAAATTTGTGGCGTTAATTTGTTCGCATAATTTTAGCGTCTTCTGTAAACTCTCGTTCCTGGAATATGCTACAGCACAGCTCTAGCGTGGCACGAAGTACCGCCAGATCGGTGACTGAGTAATTCCACTTTATGGCACATGACGTCATAACGCTATTCGCATTTGGATAGCAGAGGATGAGAAAACATTAGTCAACGGGAATTTCATGCACTTCATTACTACAAGACACTAATTCTAAAATATTAGCTAGTTAATTGAAATAGAAAAGGTTGCTTTTTGTCGGCACAACGTTCCGGAATAGCAACGATTGTACAGCAGGGGTGAATGAACTCTCTTATGTCACAGAGGGTTGAATGAAAGATGAACTGCAACTTTCTTTGCTTCTTTAATTAGTAGCAACGGTTAAAGAGCAGGTTGGGACAGCTTTACATTTCCAGAGAGCAACAAAGCTGAATGCGAACCAAGTCGAATAGTAGGATGGGCTTTTCTATGCTTCCCCCTGCAAATAACTCACGCACATTCATCCACTTCTCGTTGGAGGTCAATGACGGATTCGCTGGTCGAAAGAGAGGAACTGGAACCTCCGAGGATCATGCAACACAAACGCTCCGTAACGTCCAAGGAGAGTTGGTAACCGATTTCTTATATGACCAAGCCGGGAGTCAACCTTTCGCACACGTAACCGGTAGTAGCGGTAATATCCAACCCGAAACCAGTTTCTGACTAACAAAGGGTGGTATTCGCACAGCAACAACACACACTGAAATTCCATCACTGGCTGGTTGGTTGTCACTGGACGACCCGCAACTGCTGGCGACTGGTTAACGACCAATCGATCGGAACTTCGATCGCATTCGTAATGGGACTTTGCTCACAACACCTACGAGAATCGACTAGAGGGAGCACTGGAGTTCATCGTGGCATGTTTGGTAAAGCTGTTGGTGGCAAGGATACACACCCTGGCCTTCCTTGAAAGTCTTACGATCTGCAGGCATCTCCGCAATTGTGGCAATGACGTCTCTTCCGGGGAGGTTCACACGACAGAGCAACAGCAACTTTTCCTTATTAAAAAACGAATCAATCCGATCCACTTGCAGTACCATATTTGCAAGTCCAACAGGCGAAATTATATGCGTGAAAGACACCAAGACTCCAAGAAGCATACCTTCCAAGTAAACGTCTCCCTATTGAAGCCGCTCAGTTCAGACAGGAATGTTACTGGTAAAACGAACTCATCTCATTAAAAAAAGGAATGGGTTGCTGGAAGAGGTTGAACACCTCGTCTGTAAAGGGCATAATAAGCCAACAGAGTGATTGCAAATCAAGAGAACAGGCTGATTCCATGTGTTAATAATATCTGTCCGGGACTAGGGTGCCCTAGACAAGGCGTTAATGTGAAGAAGACTGTGTTAATGCACCGCTGCTAATTCCAGTGCAGTTAAGAAACAGTTACGAAGATTTATCATTTTATCAACAGTTATGTGATCAATTTGATGTTCTTGTAGTGTTTCCTTCCACTCTTTCGGTAAGTTGCTAAAGCACTTCATTTCTGGAAGCATGATTATACTTGGATTGTAAAACTTTATTTACAACAGAGCATGGTACAATGAGGACGACCCATAGAAGCAACAGTACGTCTATTATTTGTGCAGTTAAGCTAACCTTTACTCTTCTCTTATAGCTTGATTGGGGGAGCTGTGTAAAATATTATGCTGTTTTACTCTTACCATCCATGCTTTTCCATGGATTTATTGTTTTATGTCTCATGATGATGATGATGATGATAATGATGGTACCTGATGATGTGTTGATTCAATCAAACAGAAACGGAAAGTCCGCAGACGGATGTTTTATATGAACGTGCACACTTTCGAGAATAACAATAAATCCCGAACCAATGTTTCACGCTTTCCAATCGACTGATCTGGTGTGCGGGAGTGTTACATACATTACACGCAGAGCTTGTAGTTTCCCTTTAGCGGGAATCAACCACCCTCGTGGAGATAAGCAAATTAATCTCTGCAAACACCCATCCAATATGACGCATGGAAATTGTGGTACAAGCACGGCTATCAGCATGGCTACTGGCAGTAAACGCCATGGAAAATTTATGGCTAATACAAAGATTAGTTATCTACTTTTGGTAGATTGGTTTACTTCGTCCCATTCAAAATTTCTCGTTTGAGTTTTGCACCACCAACGGACCACAATTGCCAACCATTCTCAAAAGTATGGACTCCTGAATGCTTCTTTTTGATAGACGCACATTTAATTGTTATACTCTATCGCGTTGATATTTCCGAAAGATTACCGCCTTATCGGAGTGTGTCGCCCTCACACATTGCGCTACAACTGTCATGCAAATGCAGCAGGCATGAGCAGGCTGTACCTGCAGCGAACCGGATGGAAACATTGTAGCACTGGTAGAGCCTCCAGTACATATGAGCGAGGTCTCTGTGCTAGGTTAAATCAATAGAACATAAATTCAGGACACAAAAGCAGCGTTGTGTGATAATTATCTTCCACCGGCTTATACGATTGGAACTGAAAACAGGCGGTCGCCACTCGACCTATCCCTAGCCGTGGGCGTGTGAAATGGCAGGCGACGGAACTCAGAGTGCACTATCGATTCCCTGAGTGTACAACGCTGCAGAGCGTAGTGGTTGCGTTGCTATACAGGTAGGTACATAGCCGACGACAGCAGCATTGCGTACTTTGCAGAAGCCGACTATTTATACAACATCGGATATAAATGCTAATAAACTGTTTTTATTATGATTTGGTTCATCGGTTCACTTCAGCAGGTGCGGTGCTGGAAATGGACTCGAGGTCACCAGACAACTGGATCCCCGCGCAAGATGTCACGTAGGAGTGTGAACATTGCGCTACCTCGGCAACCCATCTTAAATGTCTTTGCACTTGAGACCTTCAGGCGGATGGTGAGATAGTTAGCACTAGTAGTTAACAGATACATCTCCCACCAATTGTTGTTCTAATCCCGGCAGTGTAAACTATTGCACGACGACCCACGGCGAATTAACAGTTCAGCATATTACAAGGACATTTCCTGCCGGGGCACTCTCTACCATCCTTTTGCACTGCATACTTTCCACACTTTACGACCTCTTTCCGCTCATTAGAGAGCTTTGCGGACAACGTAGTAGTGTCTCGTAAAAAATGCTACCAAATTTGCTGCTTTGCCCACTCGCTTTGCCCTTTTCGTGCGGCAATGCCTTAGTTGGCTTCTTTCTACATCATTGCACAGCAGACACATTAAAGGACATTTCTTATGGATGGATGTTGTTTTTTTTCCCCGTTCTACGTCTTTTGCTTCCTTCCACCGAGACGGGTTTTATTAGCGTTGATAGGATGCCATCGCTGGGTTTGGTCCAATATATCGCGTTCTCTACATTTTTCCATCCTTCCTCAAATGTTTTCGGTGTCTTCGGCTTCAGCGATAGTTCACACTGCTACTCTTCTCCAATGGATCGAAATTGCCTAAACTGCTTTCCCTTTAAGGTTCCGCTGCCTCAACCCCAGCGTCTCCAACGTTTGGATCAACTGAAATTTCGGACCACCAGCTACACATTTCGGGCACGTTGGAAGCCGTGTGTATGTTGTACTATTTGGCCACCGTCCAAATTGTAACAGACGCCAAAAACCCGGTGTCGCGCGCGATTGCTTGGAAATTCTTCCGACCATCCATTCCGCGTCGTAAAAACTCGCGGAGGGTGGCGGTCGGGAGGCAGCGCTAAAACAAAAGGGAAGAAGCATCGAAAAGAGTTTTGGACCGAATGGGGGTAAGCCTGGCACACTAGCGGCTTGCGATCATTAGGAAATGTTATCGGAATGTTTACAATCGGCAATGAGGCGGCCACGGTTAGGACTTTTTGGAGGTCAAAAACTTTTTGGAGCTCCCAAGCAATACCAACGAAACCGTCATACTCGGTAAACGACGAATCCAACGAATCCAATCAGGCGTTCGCGTTCTTGGCGATAGTACTGCTGCTTTAGAGTACAAAGTGCTGGTAGGCATTCTCTCGGAGCAGTTGGACTTTTGCTACTTACGCTTTCGACTTGACATCCGTGCTTGAAGTGGCCAAACACTGTGCTGTAGGGAGCTATGTGGAGAGAGTAGCAGCGAGACATGCTGGAGCCCTGATTCAAATGTCGACGTGACAAGGTTCGACAGGCAGTGGCAACAAAAAAAAACATTGACGCTTTTATTTTGGAATCTTCGCTTAATGGTTAAAATGGCTAGATGTGGCAGTGAGTTAACCAAATTTCTATGCGATACTCTCCTCTTCACAATCGATGATAATGCTGTAAATCATTCAACTCTTCACAACGAGTTGTCTTTATCAAAATAAACGCTGCACAAGGTGGTGAAACAGACCAGGCTAAAGCCGCAAAGGAAAGAAACAAAGCAATAGGGGTGAAGATAATTTACCGTAGAGAAAGTTGTTACATCTAGCCCCCGCCTTACGACCCGAATGTGTGATCGTCAGCACCCCTCCCCTCCCGCTGGATGTGGGCGACCCCAAAATTCTCATGCCATTTTGTCGATTTGGCCGAACCCGCGATGACCAAGGCGAATGGAGTTCAAGAAAAGTCAGCGACCATTGCACAAGTCATCGTGCTTTTCCAACCGTCTTCCGTTCGCGTGATATGAAAGGGGAGGTCTGCACTTTCTTTGCATACACACACAATCATGTGTCCATGCGAGCACACATTGCTGGTTCGTCACAACAGGGACACAACAACACGGTGGAAAAATAGCACAGCACAATAAATAGAAATAAATAGATCCGTCGAACCTGTCGAAGCGGAAAGCAATTCCATGGCCTTGACTTGCCACACAGCCACACGGCATGTAACAGCAGGCGGCGTGGTGCGGGTTCGGTGCCCGCTACACAAACGGACCCATCTAGGAAGGCGGGAAGGTAAGAGAGGATTCGGTTATTTTTAACAGCGACACCCCACACATCACATTGCTGCACGGAAGACAGAGTTTTGTGACCAAGAGGACGACGCGAAAGTAGACGAGACGTGGGCCGTAGGCTCGCGGATTGGCGCCCGGATACAAATATGGAGCTAAACATGGTGCCACAGGATGTGTGTGTGTGTGCTGCGGGGAGTTGTCTCATCCCTCAATAGTACTTTGAACTCTTCGCCTTCCTGTCTTGTGCCAGTGTGTCTTGGGTGAAAGCCGTGGGGGTTTAGGAGATGCATCGTTGAGACATTGTCCGAGCGGACAAAGTTACTGACAAGTCGAGAGTGTGACGTTCGGCAGGAGTAGGCAGCAAGATACAAGCACTTCCTCCCTTTGCTACCAACGTTGGTAGAGATACGTCACTAGTTGGATGTGGCAGCATCAAGGAACACATCAAATAGTCATGACGTTTCCAATCCTTTTAGAGAAGATTGAACACATTGTATATTCAAATAGGGAAGTACGGTTGTAAAGATGTTTTGTGGAACTATCTTTAACAGAGAAATTAAATACAAAAAAATGGCAACCCCAGAAAGCAACAAACAATACCACATTCTTTAGTTGCTTCTCATGTGCGCCTTCCAGATCCACAAAAAAAGAAATCAAACGATCAGTAACACATGCCATGACTGACTCATACTTTGCATATTACTTTCATGCGTATTTCCCATTACTGCCAAATGCATCACAGCAGTTTGCATATGGTTAACATAAAATGAAATGAATGGACGCAGCACAGGGCACAACTAATTTGTGCGTGAGTATGACTGAGCACTAACTAACAAGGTTCAAACACAGTGCGCTCTACTCCTGTTCTTTGCTTTCCCGAAGGCATTTTCGCACAGGTTCGGTTCGTTCGCATCTCTTCATCGTTTGCGAACCAGCACCAACCAAGCCTGCCACCCACCCACCAATCGATCCCCTTTTTCATATTTGGTTCGACTCCAACGTGGGACTGTCACAGTAATATCAGACGCACGGCTTATAGGGCTCGAGGAACAGCAGCAGCAGCAGCAGCAGCATGAGGAGAGCACGATACGCACTCTTACATGCCAGACGCATGAGACGGGAGAAGATTTAGGCGTCTACGCCGACGACACACCAGCGCAGCCCAACTACCCAACACGTCTCCCTCTGCTATTCTCCTTCTCGATGGGACTAAATGCTGATTTTGCGACTATTTTTAGAAAGGTTTGCCCATGGTGACTGCTTCCTACGAATGCAGGCAGCATACGCGTCTCGCGCGCACCGTTTTTTTGCCACTGCCGCCATCAACCGACCGATTATTGCGGACGTTGGACGGGTCCTTCTTTCCTGCACGGTGACACAGTGGTCTTCCCTCCCGACGACTTCATGCAAAATTAACGATCACCTAGAAGCAAAAAAAGCAACACCGAAGTGAAAAGAAACGCAGCCCTCGGTGTTGGTGCGAAGGTGTCTACCACACGCCATCATTCGCACCTTTCGGGAAGCCTTTCGGCTCTTCGAAAGGGAGACAGTGAGCATTGGCCGAATGATGCGGTCCATAGAGAAATTGTGAAATATTTGAAATTTTTACAGCCACCATTATTGGTCTATTAAGCGCGTTGCGTATCTCGCCGTCATTGATGCGACACACAGAAGACAGCGAGATAGAGGGAGGCGATATTTATAGGGGTGCACATCTATTAGCGATGGTCATGAGGATAAGGTAGGTGAGCATCATTTCTTGGTTTCCTGCTGCTACACCATCAAGCCAGACGTAGCTTAGCTGCAACTTGATGCAACAATGTAGAATTCAGCCAACACTGACAGCTCCTGTCAGTTTTGTTCTATTCTCTGTTTACCTCTCAAAACCGTTCTTGCATCTTGCAGTTATGCCGCTTTTGAATTCTCAGTACGATCGGTGCGTCGACCTCTTCCACTTCTTGTTGCTGCTGTGACTCACTCTTCGAGCACCATTTATGCATATAAATGCAATCTCCACTTGCATGCCGTGATGTGCCGCTACCGGTTCTATGATCCTCCCATACCATTTTGCATCAACTGTGTGCGCCCCAACGCTGTTTCGATTGTCATTTGAGCGAGCACAGAAAGCTTCCCTTCACTGGAAAAGTGGGTTCGGGAATAATTTATCGTTCAAAGAAAGAGGATAGCGATGTTTATAAATCACTCATTGAGTGCATTTTTACGCCTACAAGACCAGATTTAATGTAAAGTGCTATGCACAACCCGTTACGGGGTCTCACCGCTTGCTGGCGGACGGGTGGGGAACAAGAAAAACCAGACCAGCAAGAAAAGATGTCCAGCAATGCCGATGTGTCGTCTCACCCCACCCGATTGCTGCTCTCCCTTTGCTTCTGCACTTGAACTGTGTGCAAACAGTGCGAAGAGACACTATTCCCAAAGCCTGGTAATATTTTCTACTTGGAACTAAGTTGCCCCGTAAGTATTGCCCACGGAGGACAAGCGCGCGCGGCATATCTAGACGTGAGGGCTCGCAATAAACTTATTATATACGACCATCCTTTAACGATCGCTGGGGCTCTACCTGTGCAGCCGCTTGTGGTTTGTGGAATGACTCGTTAGGATAGAAACTGAAGAGCAGAAGAGTGGGAGATAAAGCGAGCGTTGGTAATTTGTTACCACAGCCCAGGGAGTCACTTTCTTTCTATTGTCTTAAAGGATGTAAAAAGATCTACAATCGCCTTGTCATGAAGAATAGATTGCGCCCTAACAAGGGCTCAGCGGTCGTAAGGAGGAATATTAAAAATGCCATTCTACACCTGAGCTCTTTCACTGGGTACACACTCCTCTTGTGATACTAACAAACACCGAAAGGAAATTGGAGCGAGAGCGTGATATAAGTGAGCAATCTTAAACAAAGTTATGAAGAAAATATTCACAAATCAAACGATACGTTTCAAAATGACTCGAAGAAATGCATGCAATGCAGTATCTACGTGACTTGTTCGAAAACATCGAGATCACACGGCACGCGGGTCAAAGAAACATCGATAAACTGCAGCTTTAGCCTGAAATCGATTCCACTACAAAGTGGCAGTTGACACAGATGTGAAATCAGTTCAGATTACACTGCATCAAGCATCTCGAGAAACGTACCACTCTCTCATGGATTACAGTGCCAGTAAACACAGCACAGTCGCATACTCACTGCAGTGTTTGACGCATTTCGAAAAGGACAATCTTGTTTGTGATAATGAAGAAGCTAAAAACACACATTGCTCCACTACTCATGGAACATTGAAGGGCAATGCAATATGAGAATATGGAAACACAAATGCCAGAGGTGCTCTACTATTCCAAAAAATAGTCGTTCATATGCACAACATATACACCGGAAAAAGTTCTCTTGCATCGTTTCCTATCGTAAATTTGCTCACCATTTCGTTCGTCAGCCAGTTTATATTCCGCTCCAGCCGTGCTAAAGCTGTCTCTCTATCCTGTTCACACTCCTTTCGTTGTTGAGGAAGAGACAATTAATGTTTTAATTTATGGACTAATTGGACGTGTTTTCATTCGGAAAACTTGCTCAAAGCTGCGGGAAAAGAAAGACACAACATAACAATCTCATTTTTTTGCCGGAAACGCTCGGCAATGAATCACGCCAGCAGGAAAAGGCTTCACCGAGGCAACTTTGGCAAACGGTGACTAAAATCGTATTACACTGAAAAACTGTCACCATGACTCAGGTTATTTACGATCACGGTTAGTTAATAGGTAAAATCTTCACAAGAAACCACTCCACGGACACGGTAGAATGCAATCATATGATATAGAATAAACCCAAATGTCACCTTTGGATAGAATTTCAGAACACAAACAGCAAAGCGGAAATATTCCAAATAGCTGCGAGTTCATAAATCACCTTACTTTTCAATTCGCACGGCAGAACAACAGCAGCGGACAACATCGTTCACACAAAGTGAATAAATAGAATGATTGTTCACGAAACAAGCCACCGGTGAGCAATGCAGCGAATGAAGATGCCTGTTGGATCTGTTTAAAATGATTTGCTGGTATGAAGGACAGCATAGGAATGGGATAACACACACACAACTCCAGTGCGTTTCCAGTTCCTAAAATAACAACAAAGGAAAACGTACTGAATAGCATTTTGCATCGTAAAGATGCTGTTTAAAAAGGGTGGAGCATCTTTTCATCCAAATACATTCCAAGCTATTGGAACCAAACAGATAGACAGTCCATTCTACCAGAGAAGTTCTTTCAGCGCATACAACTGATGCTGACAAAAGGTCAAATTAATTTTGCAAAAACCGGACACACACATCTACGAACCGGCAAACAACACGACAACGAGATAGGATGATCTCGCCTTAACTCGACTAACTTTTGTTCCCATGTTTCGGACCATGGAATCTTCCTCTTTCAACTTGGTACAATCGAGCGACGTTAGTTTATGCAATTGAATAGAGCGTAGGGTCTGGCTCGATGAAAAGGTAATGTTGTTAGAAAACTATCAACTTTACTTATATTTCAGAAATTCCCATGAAATTCCCATGTATCGCACGTACCTCTTCTTTGCGTTTCAGCCATCTTCCGCAGGGACTTTCCTCTAGAATTTCACTTTCATCCTCCGAATCCTCGCCGCTCTCTCTAGGGGACCTGTTGTGCTCGGTATCGTTGTTACTGGAACGACTACCCGGCATGGCAGAACAGAAGCGGCTTGGGGAAAAATATTCGGTCGACCTCCGAGTGTCGAGGATATTTTAATTAGTACCTGAAACGAGAAAAGAGAGGGAGAGAGAGAGAGAGCGACAAGCGCATCCAATTAGAAAATGCCAACTGTTGGTTGATCGAAGATACAAGACACTCGGCGAGATCTACAGTCGAAGGAGGGCGATGATGTGACGGCAGCTGTCTGATGAGCACGATATACAAGATCCCGTCGGAGCACCAACTCGTGTCACTCTGACTGGGGAGGCCAACACCGCACCCCGTCGGGACAGAAACGATTGCACCACGCGCGCATGCTGGAAGCATGAACTTGACCTTTAGGAACTTTAAATTCTCCCCCAACCAACCGGGAGGGTGGGTTGGCACATTCACGAAACCTAACACGACTAAACGAATTCTACGTCGTGACAGAACGCTGGCGTTGTTGGTTCTGTTGCTATGGTACCCCCGCAACTAATGGTGGACCTATACCAATGCAGGTCCTGTTGCTTTCTTTGGTCAATAAAAGATACACAAAGTTAAAGGCAAAAGATTCTAGGCTTCTGGGTTTTCTAGGAGCTTCATTGGAAAGGTTTTTGGCCCATAGCTTTCATGTCTAGGTCTCTTCAAGCTCCTGCTATGCAACCATTTTCAACTTATGGTTCTGTTTATTACAGAAAAACAGGTGTAACGAGTCCACAGTTTGTAACCGTCACAAAACCAACCTGCCCTGACCTTTTTTTAGGGGTCTATGAGGAATGCTTTCGACCTACAATTTAAAACCAAAAAGGACACGGTGGCGGCACATGTCGATGCGATGTGCTACATTTCAAAGCACGAATATCATTAGACTTCACTCGCTTCGGTATGACGGTAGAAATAAGCATGCAAGAAACGAACAGCAAATAGAGCCACAAAACATTGCCGTTCGCGTGTCCCCCGGTCACTGGCTGACGATGGGGCCCCTCGTGTGCACAATTTATGGAAAATTAATTACGAACAGCGCGACATAATTGTACCCTACATTCATTGGCCCGTACCAGTTGCGAGCTGCTTCTTTTTTTTGCTGCACCTTCAGAAGAATTCCACACACTAAACGATGTCATAAAAATTGGAACGGACATCTCAACTGCCAGCACCCGGAACGACTAAGAGTGGGTATCACTTTTCCTCCTCTAAAACATAAATTCTAACCTCTATTCTTCCTTGCGCCAGCACTAAACGCCCTCTTAAGACACTTGCTCTCGATGACACACACTCCTAACTCGTATGTCTGAATGAATTGAGACAGCTAGACCACGTACGGCGGGGCGCTGTATCAAACCGCCGAACCCCGTCGTTTGGCTTTAATCGTTCCACGATAAAAATAAAGTATAAAAAACGAGGTATTCATGTCGCGGCGGTTTCACGTTTCAACACAAACAACACGCGCGCGTTGCTGGCGGGCCCCATGGCCAGGCGGACGGTCAGTGCGCAAAGTAGACGGCGTGTTTCGGAAGCTTCTTTCTGCGGCGCGTTCGGGGGTGGTATTGGTGGCGGTGGTAGTACCTACCCAGCACCACACCCTAACAATCAACAGACCATCCAGATGGACCGACCGAGATGCCCCAACGTGCGCGCCTGGGATGTACGCGCATTTAACGTGATTTATTAGAGGTCATCGAGGGTGAGATGATGGCGGGTGGTAGTCGCCCACCCTGGCGGGTTCATCAGTCCGGCGCGAACGGGGTCCCCGGACCGACGGAAATACTTGAGTGTGGGTTTACAGACAACCGCTTCCGACCTTTCTTTGACAGAGAGCTTATTAGGCGCTAGAGTGTATCGCAAATGCCACTGTGTGGGGGGCTTGTCATTGTTTGCAAAGGGAGATCATAAATGGAAACATCTGGCAAACAATCATTAGTGCAGCCGAGGGGTGGGTGTGTGCGAATATTTTATTTTATTAATCAACAGGTGCACTGGAGCAGTCATGTAATGTTTAAATGCTTTAACCTATCAGGCGGATGTTGATGCTTGTTGAATGGATTCCATGAATGCGTGAAACAGATATGAAAATGTTTGTAAACGCCCTTTTCAACAATGAACTTAAGTTAGCCAGCAGCATGAGTAACGCAACTAAATTAGAGCATGATGGAACACAGTACACGAAACAAGTTGTTAACAATTTGCGCAGGTATTATAGTGTGTTCAAAACTCTATTACTCATCTACGGTTCGAAAATGAATCAGAACGGTGTAAAGGCGTTATTAATACTTTTCTCTTGTCCAGAATATGGTAACCCCACATTTTCCTCTGATTCAGTCTGACTCACTACAGACAGTTTGGGGTAGCTGCATGTTTTAATACATCTTCAGCAATGGGGGTTGGGAGTATTTCTCCGTGAAGGATGAGCGATATGCGTTTGTATCACAAGTGTATTAACACTGCACTGCGATTATAGGAAGTAAAAATGCAAGATATGATGCTAAAAGGAAATTGTTTCAAGGTGTGATTCATGTTCATCATGTTTAGAGGTTGATTCAAAACAAGTGAATTCTAAATAAATAGAATCCACCAGCAACATTGTAACTTTTATTCTAAATATTGGTACACAAGAAATTTAAAGTGTAAGCATACGCATACCAGTAAGAATCTATTATTTTTATGTCTAGGCAATATCTTTTACAGACGCAAACGGTAATAAAATCGTAAATCAACTGTGTCTGTGTTGAACGATATTGGAATTTATGTTTCCAACACCACCAGCACAGGCAGGGATCGATACATAAAATCCCACCCAACCCAATTCTTCTTGCAAGTCTCTGCAACTCTGATAGCACAACCATATTCAATCAATTTCGATCCGATGAAAGCGGATAAACTTTAATAAATAATGAGGTTACAGTTTTATGCTCCAATAAATATTCACACCGCACACAAAAAGAAGTTGATTTGTTGATGAACGAAAGTCATGCAAATTTCTTTCAATAACATCATAAGCATTCAGTGAGTGTGTGTTGCAGGCTAGATGAAACTGGTGGTGGGAAAAAATCACGCCAGATTCTCCTACAAAACCCTTTTCATCTCTTCGACTCTTGGGTGTCGTAAGAAAAACACAAACAAAAGTAATTCGTAGCAGATCAATACAAACGAAAAAAAGCAATAGCTTCAACTCCATAGTTATTACGGATTGGCGTAATAAATTTCGAAAGTATCTAGCTGCTGCTGCTGCTGCTCTCGTTTTTCTGCACCATTCCCGGCCGGAAATCGAAAGTCATTGCAAGTGGCTATGGATGAATTGATTTGAAATGCATTTGGAAAGGACGGCACACCAATAATCGGCGTGTGAGCGCGTGCGGGGTCATCCACCACTTCAAAGCCGACGGCGACGACGCTCGGTGCACGCAACATACGCCCCCTGACACCCCTTCTCCACCCCTCAGTTGGTAGTAGACTTTCCAAAGGGAAAGTGTCAAAGATACTTTTTGGCAATCGGCTACAACGGAAGGAGACCAATTCTTTTTTGCACTGAAAACTATCGCTGGATGCGAAAAGTAGGGAACCGATAAGAAACAAAGAAAGCAAGTGGGCGAAAGGCAGGAAAATCTAGCCGGGGAAAGCACGCGAGATAAATCATGCAATGGATGCGGATTGCAAAACACGCATAGCATCGGATAAAGGTTGCGAAACGGATGAAATGATGCCTATCTAAGCGCCCTGGCGGTGAGGTACGTTGTGCACGTATTATAACATTTATCATTCGAACAGGCTCGCTCAAATGCAAGGTGTGTGTCTGAATAGATTGCCTCGAATTTGAAAGGCACATCATTAGTGCAACGCAAATCCATCTTTCCCCTTCCGCTCAACCACGACGTTTGCATAGAGTTTGTCGTCGGTTGGGTGGATATTTTTGGACAAACCACTAGCAGTCGCTCTCTATGGGCCCTCCGATAGGCCCCAAGCATGCGTCTCGTATTTCGTCCAAAAGACTGGGGAGCGGGTCAAGCACAGACCGCCGAAGGGTTTGCTCAAACAGTTTCGTGAGCAAGCATATGGCACCGACTAATTGATAAAATATGACAGCTTAATTGTGTGATTAAGTAGCATCGCATTCTGCGCACCATGCCGCTCCGGAGGAGTGTTAGGCGATGCCTTTGGCTCATCAATATGCTCCAAGACCTCACACGACCTGGTTGCTAGCGTGTGCACTACACTCTCCCGCAGTCTGGTCGAAAAACGGTTTGCCATACATCACCCGTGCGACTTACGATGGAGAAGGACGAGAGTAAGGGTGTGTTCTACGGTAGGCGTGATTTGAGTTGTTGTCTAGCACGTGTGTGGTCTATATTCTTAGCCTGAGTCCTAGGTGGGAGCGGGAAAGAGCAGATAGCAAATCTGCTGCTGGGTAAAGCAAGCGCAAACGTGAAAATGCAAAGCGGCAACATAACATTTCCATCACCTCTACTAAGCATGTCAGTCACCCTCTCACCGCACACGTCGGAAAGATAAAATCGGAAGAGTTATTGGGCGCTATCTGCGTTCAATCGTATCACATCTATTTGGCCTTAAGACGACGACAAAACGGTCAAAGCATTGGCAAAATACACGACTTAAAAGCGGTTCAAAAATTGGATCACCGTGAAAGGGATGTAGTAATGGCGTTTGGTCGATAAATAACGATCGATTTACGTCATATCTTTACGTCAGCTCAATTCCATTTCACTGCCATCAGATAAATGTTCAATTTTCTGGGAACAACCTCACCAGCGTGGAAAATCTTTTTAAAACACTAACCCATGCAACATATGCTGCTAATTTGCCTCGAACCAACAAACCATTATCATAATTAGTTCGAGTGCTCGAGCAGTAAAGGAAGAAGCTGCTTTTGCCACGTCCATGTGTTAAGGGAGCACACCCTTGATTCAAAGGCGGCTGCTGCTCTTTCATTTTCCTATCCGCGGCGGCAAACGTTCCACCAGCGGAAAATTAAACCGACTGAATTTTGGGCGAGACACTCACGTGCCACCTGCTATTACACAAGCCCTGGTGGAGTGGTGCGTTTTGTACCATAAATTCATCCGGTGCAGTACACAGACACACACCCCTCTGGACGACTGGAGTGCTCCACCCCAAATCTGTGTATTTTGTGAAAGCCCATCGCTCAATCTCCCGGGAGAGATGGGGAGGGAATGCATCTACTACTCCCCGTGCGGTGTATGCAAGGCCGGTCCGGTGCATGCTCAGCCGGACTCTGCCCCTGTTGCAGTCATGAAACGACAGCCAGCGTTCACTTTTTCGTGGCACGACACTTTACTATCATCGCACAGAGGAAGTACTTCATCCCTGTCTCATTCCCTCCTTTGTCTTTCCTTGTCTCATTCCTCTTTCCTTGTCTCATTCCAGCTCTCCCTCTCTCTTTCGCTCTTCAAATCCGTCAACTCCGTGAAAGGGAGGAGTAGTGGTGGAGATCTCTCGGTTGGAGAAATTTTCCACAAGCCCGCATGCATTTCTCTAGTTGGAAATTTGGGCACTACTCAAGAGAGAAGAAGACGCCGGTAGAAGGAAGGGGAGTGGCAGCGGGCGAGAGATGGTGAGTGCATTTTTTGCCTTCGGTACGCGCAACCAGAAGCAGTAATGTTGCAACAGCAGATTAGTCTGGGAAAGTTGGAAAAGCTTGATTGCATTTCACACATGGTTTGAGGAAACCACAATCTGAAAGCAGGTTGATTATTTTGCAGCGCGTAGAGTAGAGGAGCAGCGGCCGTTGCGCTTTGATGGGATTGTTGAAATAAAGTGGATGAAACAGGAAGAGATGGCGGTGCTCCAGGTAAGTTGTCACTTTGGCACAGTTTAATAAGTGGAAAACGTTTATATCCAACTAAACGGCTGCGATGTATTCGGAATATGTGCTCAAGCAGATTCACTCACTTTGTGTGGTGTGTAAGTAAATATCTCATGATTAAAAGGCTAACGAGATTTTTCAAGCAGCTTTATATAAGCAATTACATGATGGGAACACGGAACGGTCTGATGGTACATTGCCAAGGGCTCGACATTATACGCTACAGCTCTTCAGTTCAAGGCTAGAATATGCCTGTTTTTTTTAAGATTAAACATGAGAGTAAAAGTGATCTTAAATACTTGAGTTTGTTTGTTTGTTCTTCTGTTAACCTTTCTTCAATAAAAAAGTATACTTGTCAACCGAGAAACTACAAGAAAACATTATAAAAAAAATTGTTGATAGCTAGGTTAGTTTACATCCACACAGTATTTGACAAAACGACGACTCCCACTGCATCTCTCTGCTAACCTTCACATTTGCAATGTAAATAGAATGAACTCGAAAGTATCGCGTGTTTGTTTAAACTTGCAAAACTTTTTTACTTCATCTTGATATTCTCTTTCGCCGGTTTGTAAAGTGACAACAAGCGTTTTTGTGTATTTTCTAATATTGCTTCAGCAAAACAACAATAAACGTGGATGTCAAAACACCGCTGTACAAATGCCATTATTAAATACACTGAAGATGCATTAGCTGCCGTCATTCAAGCTCTATCGAAGAGACGGCCGCAAACTTTGTACACACGCATACACAATGCCTTTATTGTGCTCGAGAGGAGCTGCACTCATGGTCTGGCATAGGTGCAACTTGAAGATGACTTTTTAAATGCCACTCTTCCAGCGAACCATCACTTGAAATCGACACCACATTACGTTCCCCAAAGTATTGAAACATATAAAGCCATTAAATATCAATCATTGTACGATTTTATTACAATTTTTGTATCTACGCCCATTTGAGCATTCGTCCCAGCGTGTGAACAATGCGCATTCACGGACCAATCCAGCCGGGAATCCAGTGCCACAACACCGCTGCCGAATGCAAACACAACTCCAAACCAGAAAGAAGCAACGATTTGCGTAGGCGCTTCCATTTATCTCTACCATCCCAAAAGGGGGGGTGCCGTGGCGGAATTGCCGGTGCTGGTGGTGTGGTCTGTTTCCGTTCCCGGCAGGGTGGTACACACATTTCCATGCCGTCCATGCCGCTCAACCTCGCGGGTCAGTGCACTTTACGTCGCCACTTCGCGGTCAGTGCAAGCGAACGAGGAAGAACGGCAGCGGCAAATTCTTAACGCTATTAATGTGCCTGCCGCGTTGTTCCAAGCCGGGTTGAAGAACGGTCCGTTCATCAGTTAAAACACACCAGACAGTAGAAGCACCAGCACCACACCCGGAACACGATGCGCGAACACAAAAGCGCATCCGCTGCCTGCTCCCTCGATCGTGCGTCATTGGCGAGGAACACGCCGCCGAAGACGTGCAGATGAGAAGAGTTGGTGGACAAATGCAAAAAGAACATACACGTTCGGTGACCGGAACAACAATGTCTTTGGCTATTCGCCTATGCCTTTTAAGCGCTTACTGAACACATATTATGCATAGTAAGACATGTTAATTCCACGGCGCTAAAACAGGTCCAAAATGGTACATTGAAATTCTTCGTACGATTAAACTCTTTCCGCGAAATGACTCTATCAAGAACACATCTGCCAGAGTCGGATCAAAACTGCGCAGCATTGCCCTTCATCGATCGTGCCCGATTTCATTAGCTCGCCGTACGATCCGATGGATGGATATGATGGCAGCAGCTGTAAATTCGAAATGCGTGCAAATTTTGATCGCAAGATTTTTGCATTGTTTATTTATCACTGGGCAGAGAAGAAATGTAAACATCGCGCAGTGCGCCACCGTTCTCGCTAATTTTACGCTGAGTTGTGAATTTCCCTACACAAGCCGCTAACCGCCCCGTCACCCCTCCCCCACAGGACCCGAGCCCTCGGCGATCTATATCTATATGGATGGATAAATCCATTAATTATTACAGCGGTCTGCGCGGTTAACGAGAAGTTTCGACTTCTCGGCTCGACGAGAAGTTATAGAAATGTAAATCACACAATTTCACTTTTAAGGGTTTATTAAGTTTCGGTTATTCAATGAAGCTGTTTGAAAATTAATTAGCGTTGCCGGTAAGAACAACTTTTCGCTATGCGTATGGTGATATGACACAACAACTTTGCAAAACAAAAAAATCTTTCGCCCACAGACAAGTCTAGACGGACGGAATTCATAAATCAAACAGATTCATTGGACTTTCACATGCAACCCCTCGTGTCGCGGACCCTCAAGGACGATGGGCGTCGTCGTGGTTGCCTCATGTGAGCTACCTTTTTTAAAACAAAAGTAAACTAATTTAGAATGCAGGCCCATAACATACTGGGGGGCCTTGGAGACGTAAAATCCTAGGCTAAAGGACCTTGTAACATGAAAAAGGATATGACAAGCGAAAAAACCAAAAAGGCCGTTGCGGGGCATCATGTCTGGCGTGAAATAGACGTGTGCTAACGAAAAAAGGGGACTTTGGAGCAATATTTTTTCATTCATCGATTCCATCCCATTCTGCTGGCCTAGACTGCCCAGACAGCTGCACTAGGGACAGGGGTATTAATGTGTTCTGTCTGTTTGTTTGTTCCGACCGTGCTGTGACGTTAATGCAATGTACACATTACCGAAAGAGGCATTCGAACCATGATAAAGTATCAAGAGAGCTGAAAAGACACCGACCGGAGAGTTCTCCAAAATACTCTCCATTAAGTCACGAAAAACATCCTTTCTCTGAGCCTATTGTGTGTGTGTGCTTGTATTTCGATTCAGTTGAGTAATTCTACACCGCATCAACATAACGGATACACCTATTTGAAATATATTAATCCACAATGTCTGGGGAGATTCTGGATCAACAGATGGCAAATGACAGCATTGGCCTCCAGTTACACTTCACAGAGTGGGCTTGCGACACTGCACTGTTCCCCCATGGGTCCCCCTACTAAAGCCATTCGATATGGGGCAAAAGCATGTGGGAGATGTGCTTCTCGGTCAATGGGTTTTGGAAAGTCGAGATGACATAAAATTTCACAACCAAACAAGGCAAAATGTGACACGTCGGAAAAGATGGTGGTCTTCGCTCCGGACGTAGCCCCAAAATGCCCGGAAGATCCAAAAGTAGATCCCTTCTTCCGGAACTCGATGCTCCTGCGCTGCACCGGAAGAGCAGACAGGGAAAACTGTGGGCTTTTTGCTCTTAGTCTCCACCAGATAACAAGCGAGAGGAACTAACGAGAATTTCACCCTGAGAATTGGCAAATATCAAGATAGAAAGAGTGCTGGCGCTAGGATTAAAAGACTGTTGGCATAATGATATCAGCTAGAAGCCCCGCACCCACGCAGAAATTCCTACTTCTATCACCACTGCTCTCTTCTGCGGGAGTATAAATGATTCTTGGCTGACTCGCAGGCTTCAAAATTCCATTAATCACTCGCAAACTACCGAACCGAAGCAGCAATAGAATTAGAAAACACACCTAATGGCTTCCACGTGGGACGGCGGCGGACACGACGGACGGCTTTTGATGGCGACAAGAAGCACATGGTGCAGTTGCGCGGTGGAGGTTGGGCATTATATATCCTTTTCGCTTTCTTTGGCCGCGCTTCCTTCGACATGGGAGGTTGGCCGCATACAAGTGCTTCAATCGTCTTCGTCGTTCTCTTTCCTTTGGCTTCACAGAGCGTCTCGTGTGACGCAATGTGTTGGGGTGAGGAGAATGGAAGGTGGATGAGTGATCCTTTGTCGACTGCCAGCCACACAATGTCCTTCGAGGCCATTACAACAACCCGGCGACTGTGTCACGTTCGTGAAAAGATGTGTGTGGTGGCCTGCATTTGGCAGACGGAGAACGCACAGTGGAAGACATTTCCATCGGGTGGTGGGTGAGAGATGGGTGGTGTACTCAAGGTCGTCTTAACGATTGGTTGTGGTAGTATAATGTACACCTAATTCACGACACACGCACACACCTACCCAAGAGCACATTATAACATACCTCGGCTCCCGCCCGCTGCCGCCATGCCATGTGGCTGTGGCTCGTTAGCGAATTATTCAAAGCAGGATGACGCATATTTGCACGTTTTCGCTTCATTTTTTAAGGTGAGGTGAGTTTTGGTATTACAATCGTCAACGCGACGGCTACCGCCAACGGGAGAAAAACCTCCCTTGGCTAACACACAATTGCACCGGTATGGGGAGACGGCGCCCCACGACAACCCCATGCGCCCTTCTGGGAGGCCACCAACTGTGCCTCATTCGGCGAGCATGATGAATCATCCGTCCACTCCGTGTGCTTGCTGGCCAACAAACAATCGGGTCAACCTGGTTGCCGCCATATAATAACGGGGTTTACATTTTCAAACCCGGGGCCGGACTGACCGCCAGGGGATGATGCATCACAGGAAAATGCAAATCGCGTCCGTGGGTGCGTTTCCAAATGGTTTGACGCTTTGGGGAGGGCCGCTCTCTCGGAGGAAGTGCGCGAGAGGAATTCGGAAGGATTAATTGTAACGCAAAGGTGGCTTTTACAGGTTTGATTCATCCTTTTTGTGATTGGAGGGGGTGAGAGGGGGAGACGCTACGCTTTTAAGCTACAAACACAAAACAAAACTCTTTCTGAAAGTTTTAACGTTAAATACCACGACGTAAAAGGCGACACAAACGTTTGCTATTATTAGTCCGAAAGCGGAAAAGGGTTGCTTTGGGAATTTTTAACATTGTTGGCACGACTGGGAACGGAAACGGTTCGCTGGCAGTACCGTTCTGGCATATTAATAAACTTCTGTACAACGAGAGTAAAATAAATTAAAACAAGCCACCCTACTACCAATGCATAATTAGCAACACGGAACGATAGTAGTTTTGCCAGAACGCAATTCGATATGAAAAATAAACTTTGATCAACCAAACGAAGGATTCGCCCCATCCGCCCCCTGACCCCTTCACACAACGACTGCCACATTGTTTATGCTGTAAAAACGGCAATCCTCCTTAACCAGACAGCATGACAACAAACTTTTACTGTTGGGACCTTCGCCGGATCCACCCGTTCCGGAGCAGGAGCCCTTCCTTTCCGGCCAACTGGCTGCAACACGCGCCCTGTTAATTCAGCATATTTATTTACTGTAAAGAACCACCTTGTGTAGGGGTCCAAGGGATTGCCTCCTCTCTAGGGTAACATCAAAAGCACATCGGGTAAAGCTATGCACAAGAAAAAATGACACATGGCTTATTATGGATTAAGTTTTTGCATACAAATCATTCCACTAGCACACTTGCGTGTGCCTCTCGCTAGCTCATCACTTTCCCGAGAATCACCGAGGATATCTCGGTGGTTTCTCCATGGGTGTGCATGGGGCGAGCAAACTTTTGCTTCAAAGCGGAAACTACCCACGCCATGCCGTCGTACGCGCGTGCCGTTGCTTCATAGGCGAAAAAATCACGTCCCTGAGTATAGGCTAATATAATACTAAAATGGAAAAAAACGACAATTCTAATAGTAGTAAAAGAGGCACAAAAGCGGCACGATGTAAAACAATACACTCCCCCCATCCACGCAAACACACACACACACGGACAGGATGGGTTTGAATGGTGCACGTGTATCGATTTCATAAACGTTAAAAAAAAGTCGGGAGCACGAGCGTTGCATAGAATTGGAAAAGAAAGATACACACACACACACACACGGTCCAGTGGATCACCCTTATGGAAATGCAAACTCACTGGCAACTGTCCAGGAGCTCCCCGTTCTCAAATGTCTCTCACTGGTTTGTGTATAATGCATCAACCCTCCGCCGCCAACTGGCCACGAAGGGAGGAATTCATGGCGCGACACTCGAGGAAGAACACACACTCACACACAGGAATGGAAAAGTTGGTAAATTAATTATCATTTACCACCGTCCATCCTCGGGACACGGGAGGTGCTCCATTGATCGAGCCGTTGATCGTGTGGTCGTGTGTCGCTGTCGTGATGCGGAAATCAATCAACGGACATTGACCAAACAAACGTACGGCACAACGAATGGAACACCGCCGGAGCGGAGAATCGATACACACAACACGGGGAGAGAGAGAAAGAGAGAGAGAGAGAAAAGTGCGGACATTTGTCACCATTTTTGAAGCAAAGTTTGCGGATACATGGCGCTTTGGAGTTGCAGAGAGCTTGCAACGGTCTGTCTACCGCGGGTCGCACTTCGAATTGGATAATATCACGCAGAGGCGTAGACTCTCCTCCGTTTGCCTAATAACCATTGTAGCCAACTCTGGACAAATAGATAAGATACATCGTTAAAATTTTAAGTCAACAGAGATGACATCTGATTCGGGACAAACTCGTACACAGAGAAGTGTAAAATCAATACATCGCAATCGATAAAAAACGGCATTCTAACGGGTTGGTTGGTCTTGTTAATTCACTGTTTGTCGGGACTGTGTACATCAGGAACTAATATAATAACTGTGCATCAAACCGTATCAAGTGTACGGTAAACATCAGAGCTCTCTAGAAGCTATTCGAGACGTTGCGTTGTGTGTATCTCTATTTCCTGTAGCTCTCCGATTTCCGAATAGAGAGATACTGCTCAAATTCTTGAACATCTTCCAACAAAACCTAGAGAACGTCAAGGAGTTTCCAGGTTCTATTCAACGTGCGTTGTAACAGGTATTCGACACTTCCGCAACATTTCAGGCGCGGACTTTACACATTGAAGTTCACAAAATGATCGCACAGTGAAACCGTACCTTGGGAAGAGGCGCAATGCATGAATCGAACACCATTATGCGCGTATCGAAACCGTACAACCCTCCCTTTACATTCCCTTCCGAACTCACATCACCTCAGACTGTTCCGCCTGTTCCGGGCTGTTCGAGCCGCGACTGCACCACTGTTATTTGTTGATCAAGCAATTAGCGAGGTGGGAAGAATTTTACAAGTCTACCCCTATTCGACGCGCACAAACTCGTAGTAAGCAAAACTTATTTATTGGTCTTGAATAAACCGTCAGACACATCACAGTTGGAAATAGACTTTGGGGACACAGCAAAAAAAATATGCCGTTTCCAAGAAATTGTCAGCTCAGCATCTATCCGAACGTGTTTAAAAAAGATCCTGTTTGGTAGAAAAAGGGAAACGGTGTTCCATGACTGGTTTGCGTTTCAACAAGCCAAAATTGGTCATAACGTCGACGTGTAGTAAGGTTTGCTGACTTGCAGCGTCTCATTAATCGACTCGGACAAGGCGTTGTTGGGCCTCGTTGCTTTACAGTGTGTACGTACCCCTAATCCTAATGAGGGGTGTCGTAAAGATTGATAGAGACATCTCCCGCCAAGTGGCAGCTCTTGCCTTCATTATGCTGTTGACGTTTGACGAGGTTTGCGTGGAAGCGTTGCAAACGTTTAACGTAAAAACATTGAAAAAAATCATCTTTTTCATTGTTATTGTTTAAATAAATTACAGACTTGGGCAATTTCTTCACAAGAGTTTCGCTGTGCGATTTATCTTAAAACATCATTGTGTTTTTACTCATTCCAGCATAAACTGTTATTGTTAAGTCTTCTTCTTAAACCCAGATGTCGGTTAGTTCCTGAAACCCGCCCCTGGAGATCAATATAATATGTTAAATAACAAAAAATGCCCTCGTCTCAGCACGATTGCCCACCGTATCGACCGCTAATCAGAGGAACAGAGCCATCGCACCCAGCAAAAAATGGAAATGCGAGGAAAGATACCGACACTCTACTGTGGCACACCACAGCCGATTGCTACAGGTGCTCCTCTCCCCGGATCATCAAAACCTGCCGAGCCCGCTGTTGATGGTTTTGGAGGAGCAGAATCCCTCTCCCAGGGAACTTTTTGCTTAATCATCTAATTTCGCGAAAAATGGTGTTCCACGTAAAATTCTTCTGCCTTCGCTTCGCAATCGGATAGTACGGCGGCGTTTTGGTCGGAGAGCTCCAACAAGCCAGCAAAAAACAAAAACTTACACCAAATGCTTCAAACAAGAAGATGAGCAAGAGAACGGATAGATCTCGAAATCGCTAAATAAGATTGGCTTGGAAGAGATTTCAGACAGAATTTGTTTCGCAAATGGGAACGGATGGTGTCAAAAGCAAGAGTGTTGCGTTTGCGTTTTATAGCGCATGGGTTCACGGGTTTGGGAGGGCTACAGTGAGTGTTGAGAAATTGTTTCGTCTTGTAGATGCCTATCATACACTGTGCTATGAATTTTTAATGTAATTTCACAAACTGGAGGACACAATCCTTTCTGCTTTGTTACTAGAATTCTGTATGAATATTTGTTGTCAACTGATTGGCAAAAAGAAAAAAACAAGTGACGTTATGGTTACAAATGAATCGATATTCCCAGTAAGTATCTTGAAGCAAAATGTACATACATATTTAGCAAAATTCCTCGTAAAACGATTCTCAAACAAGAGTAAATAGACAGACACAGGCTGCGACAAGCACTGTTCTCTTCTCCTCTGCGTGTTTCTGTGGCGATGTCCAAACCACGATGATGCTAACCATTTTCTCCTGTTCTCTTTCTCACGTTTTCTACGCTACTCTTCATTTCTAGCACGTTTGCAAATTATTTTGCAACTTTTGGAAATTTTCCACTCCAGCTTTTCGCCCTCCGCAACAGCTCCGTGAGCTTGCTTTCCTGGAACTGTCCCTCTGTGTTTGTGCGTTCTTCCAAATCTTCCGCTCCTTCTTACTTTTCCGTTCAACAGCATCACCAGCCGGTGTTGGTTTGGCCACCCAAATAACACTCTCGAACGATGCCGCACTGTGAGAGCAGCATAATTTCCAACCCAAAGGTTGGCTGTGGGGAGGGTGGCTTACGGTGAGGAACAGCAACGAAAAAAAGATTGCTCATCTAACAAACAACAGAGACCTCGCGCCAGGTACGTACGTACGTAAGAGCATCATTTCGGACGCTTCTCTGACCTGTGTGTTCCGCAAAATTTAGATCATTTGCTTGTGTTTTTTGTTACGAAATTTTGCAATACACAAACACACATAGAGAAGGGATTTGCACAGCCGCTACGTGACGAATTCCACGAAGAAGGAGGTCTAGCAACGAAGGAAGGATGGTAACATCTCATCCGTAAACTAGACCAGAACAAGCAGATGCCTGGCTAGATGAAAATGGCAACAATGTTTGTAGAGGAAGCCGAATCAGCATGGAAACCCACCCAGAAACAAAAAAAAAAAACGACAACATCCGCCATTCTGCGGCCAAAAAAACGGAACGTCAAAAGCGGTTGTTCGCTGTTTCGGTGGATGAAATTTGATCGACGTGTTTTGTGTTGTGCGGCCGCCTAAATCGAGGCGGCAGTCTAGACCGGGCCCGTACCGGAATCAGGTTATATCGATCGTTAACATTTTATAGCCGCTTAGGTTTTCGCTGGCTTGTGATGCTGTGTGTGCTGCACTGCCAACGTCCTCCCAATTTGTTACCGATTAATAATCACCAGCTGACAAATTAGCTAATACGGTATACGAGCATCCATAAATTATGACCTCAATGTGAGGAAGCTTTCATTAAGAATTCAAATGCGGCATCCCTTTTCAAAATTAGCACAAGACCAGATTAATAAAAGTGTCCTGCCCATTAGGGCAGGGGGGGCGTATTTTGCAACTTCCTGCCGGACGTGAGCAAAGGTTCGTGACTGTTTATGCTAACGTATGCACTGAAGATAAGGGCCCGAAGCTTATCATCGCTTCCTGGCGGGATGAATGGTAGCAATGATGGCTCCACAGAAAAAACGCATACGTGAATCATGTGTGCACCCTACTTATCAAGACTTGTGGCGTATTGCATTAGAAGGGGTTTGCACTATCTATCTTATCGAGCTATCTTATCAAATAATCGACCCGATAACCCATTTCGGTGAGTAATAATCCATGACGATTGGCGACAACGGTGACTTAACCGGCGGGACATTTGGAAAAAAAAGATTGACTTTCTTAGAAAGAACAGCTGCAATCAGATAGGAAGAGAGATGGAGAGGGCTTAGCGTACAACTGGGTTTTACGAAATCAAACTTACCCTATATGAGCTTCTGTTCTCAAACACCACGCTTCCATTGAGAGTTTAGTTAATGGGTTTTATCCACGGTTTGATCACGTACAGAGGGATAAAATTTACGCAATTCTCCTACCAAGGGGCCGGACGCTTTCTGCACACAACGACACACACACACACACAATCGCAGTCGACGAAAACACTTGCACGCACGTACGCACTGGGGATCTTCTTTCCGGTGAAACTTGCGATCGTGATCGTGCTAAAAAAGCTGGCTTTCCACTGAATGCAGGTGCCTTTTTGCCTTAATGCAACAAAATCTGAGCTAACAGCACACGCGGCGGCGCCGAGAAATAAAATATGAAGGAAAATGGATTGGATTGGAGGCAAAGCAAAAATCTGAACTGCACCCACTCACACTACGCGCACACTAACTGCACTTACAAATCAACACGCCGTAGGGTTATCGCTAAAGGGGGTTTGGTTGCACTACTAACGCGAGATGGTACGCGGAATAGAACTATTTCCCTTCTCTTTCTCTCTCTTTACTTGCTAAAAGCTGCGTAGTGTATACACTGCTACAGATGAGTAGAGGAAGATGCTCACGGCGAAGGGAAAGGGGGAGGAGAACACCCTCGGTACACACTTGGTCAAACCG
This sequence comes from Anopheles epiroticus, assembly GCA_000349105.1. Classification (NCBI taxonomy): domain Eukaryota; kingdom Metazoa; phylum Arthropoda; class Insecta; order Diptera; family Culicidae; genus Anopheles; species Anopheles epiroticus. The sequence continues at coordinate 141,052 of KB672064.1, read as the reverse complement.
CAGCCAGTCACACACCGCACCCAGTACTCGGATGTTCGCGTTCACAGACGTGCGCTCTTTCCTCTCGTTCTTCCACTCCTTCTTTTATCACGCGCGGTAGCTCTCACTCTCGCTGCAGTGTATCGTCTGTCTGGTGTGTACTTTCACGGACGGGACGACCAGCGAGATAATCATACACGATTGGACCCGCGCGCACGCTATGGCCTTGAAACTGCCGCTGCTTTTGCTGCTGTTCGCTGAGATAAGTATCTTTGTCACAGAAGGAATTCTTTCTGCCCTTTTTCTGCTTCGCTTCTTTCACTTCAGAATCACCAACACAAACACACACACTCGCTGAGTTGCTACGGTTGCTGCGGCTGCTGCTGTTGATGCTGCTGTGCTTACTGGAAGAAAGACTCAAGTTTAGTAAAATGATCGATTGCATGCTATGGAGGTGTCTTCTCTCCGTGAACTAATGATGCAGAAGAAACAGTTCCACCGGACCATGAACCTAACTCAACGATGCCCTTAGGAATGCCCCCTGCCGAAGAATCAGAATGGTGAAATAAAACATCAAGGAAACAAACCGATGCAAAAGCCGATCGTAGACAATCACCCAACACCTGCGCAAGGATACCGTCAGGCAGGTGTGTGTGTAGAGAAAGAAAGAGGGGCCCGAGGCGGACAAGAAATTGATTCGGTTTAGAGTAAGAGGGAAATGGGAGTAGGCGCCTTGTGGAGAAAAAAGAAGATTGTTTGCGAAGATTTCCTTTCGATGCCTTCCCTTCCTCGTTTCTATAAAGTGGATTTCGCGCCTGCAAGACTTATAAAGAGAGATGTTGTGCTTCGAGCACCTTAATTCTCGTTCGTAATGGACGATACCGCAGCTGTAGAATAAAGTGGTGCCCCGCTGCCTCGATCCGATCCAGTTCCAGTGGTGAACAGCAAAAAAGAGCCTCATGGTGGGAAGCATCTTCCTCCTGTATCATCCAACAACTCCCTCTACAATATAGCTACCGCCTTCCGTTGATCGTTTTGCGAAATCTTCTTCTCGCCAGAGTTCTTCCTTTTATGCCACTACTCTCTGAGTGACTTTTCCAAAAAAGAAAAATCTCCCTCCACAAATTGAACATGCGGTTACGCGGCGTTTCGGCAACACCGGCACACGAGATAGAATCACGCATCATGCCACGGGCTTTTGGTTTGCGGGTTTCGGTCGGTCATTGCCAATTGCTTTTCCTCTTGCCAACTCCTTCTACATACAGCAACGATTTTCCTTTACCGCCGATGCGCCCCCCGACCATTCCGTTCACCCTCTTTTCCGCTGGATCTCGCACAGTATGGAAAAGAAGAGGAAACAAAAGTAAGGCAAAGCAGTAAGCGTTTCTCCTTTTTGGCAGATGTGTGGAAGCGGACATTTTGCTGCACTGAAAACGATGATTCCACGGGCACTCCTGTCCTTCCTCCTCGTCCTCCTTCCGAGCGATCGTGCAGAGATCTCTCCCCTTATTGCGTGGTTGTTCGAAAACGGACGCTTTTACCACCACACCATGCCACCGCCACCGCCATCGGCGCAGTCCGGTTTGCCGCGGACTCGTTGCGCGTATTCGTGCGCTTTGCTTTGCTGCTTGATTCGCCTATTTAATATAAGGAAATTAATTCACTAATAATGAAAGAGAAACAGAATCCCAAGGTTATGACTGTCGGGTGCCTCTGTGTGTGTGTAGCTGTGAGAGCTTCGTTGTATTCTGTTGCCTCCGGTAGAAAGGATCTCAACACACCACGCGTGTGGGAGAGTAGCAGTGTGGCGCACGCCGTAGCCTCTTCCAGCAGGCACAACTCAACGCATTTTAGCGCAAAAGGAAGCGGTGGCGGTGGTTTGCAAGAACGCGAACGATCATGTTTCCACCGCCGGGGCTTGTTTAGGTTTCGCTGCGAGGAGCAGGTTCTGCAATAGGACGACGCGTGGGGGTTTCGTGTGCTGGAGCCTGGCTGGGAACGGTGTCGTGTTGGGTGGACACATCACAATACGAAACGCCCGAAGAACCGGTAGCAGGTCCGTGTGTGTGTGACACCGTTTGGACGATTCGTGCTGTACTTTCTGCACTTCTTCCTCACCATTGCTCAACAGCCTAAAAAGGAAGAAAAAGTTCAACACACAGCACATTCAAGTTACAAACAGTTCGCTTTTTTTGCTCTGTTCTACCTACTCCTCCGGTGCCGAGAGTGACGAGTTCCTTCCCCGCCAACGCAGGATATGTAAGTGAGCGGGCGCACAAACGAACCTGTGACCGCCTCGGCACGGTAGACCGCGCGAATCCATTGATTTAACAAGTCGTTTGGTTGAGCAGTCATCTAATATAACTCTGTGCCTGCCTGCCTTTTTCTGCTTGCTGACGTTCATCGACGTGCCGTAGTGGAACAAAACTGTCCCCACGGTACAGCGCACGTTCAAAGACAAGGGAAAAACACGCCGACCCATGGTCCGTAAAATTCTACCAGAGAGTTGAACGCAGCAGCATTTTCGGGTGACAGCACGTTGTCGCAGAACAGCGCCAAGAAACAACGTGCTCGCAGCACACTCGTTGCCACATGTTGGTGACGGGTTAGCGCACCTTTGGCGAGAGGGAAAACTGCGTGGTTACGAGGTGGGCAGAGCGCGGAAGAAGACCAGACATACCGTAGTCCACGCTAGGTGGCACAAAATATACTTTTTGCGCACTATGAGATAGCGACGATGGACTGACTGGTCAAGATTAGTATTATTAAGTACCAAAAAACAGTTTAAGGCATGGGCAAAAATAACTAACGCCACTGTAATGGCTGCTAGCGCACCGGGAAAGCATTAAAATAACCGCCCTTCGCCGTCATCGTCGGACGGAATTACCATGAATGTCATAGTTAAAGAAGGAATACATTTGTTCTTCGCTTACTTCAAACGGATGGTAGTGGTGTAATCCTACAAGCGAGAACGGTACGTTGCTAGCGGCAACAGGACAAAGCAAACCGTTTCCACCATCGCAGGAACATTCAATAACTATACGGGTGGTCTAAAAGAGTGCTGTGCTAAAACGAAAGTGAAAAATAAATAAAAATTATTTCCTTCCCCCGATTGACCGCCAACAGACCACTCTGAACCGCAGGACTTTGCTTAGTCGATTCACTTCTGACGCGGTAACGTTTTTTGGCCGGCACGTTAAGGGAAAGGAAAAGTCGTCAGAAGATGGAAAAGCGTCTCTTTTATGGTCGTCACACCCACTAGAGCAAATCCTTCAACACAAAACTTTGGCCGGAATGAAACGGCAGCAAGCCGATTCCCCCACTCCAAAACCATGAGAAGCCTCTGCTGCGTATAACCTGTCTTGGTTGCTTATAGCACATTTTACGCCTTTTTTCTTGCATCTCAATTTAGATATAAGGCAATGAGATGATGGTGGTTTTATGCCGCAAAGTGGGTGAGCCATACCGCTGTCAGACGATCACCAGTCAGCCAGACGACGACGACGACGCACACGCACACATCGAAGATTCACGTCTGCCCTTTGACAGGCGGAGGAAGACCGGAAAGTAAGGGCAAAAAATAAGCCGAACCTTTCCCAACATGTCCCGCCTTACTGTTAGTGTTGGAACCGCTGTCACCGCTTTCGTCGTTCCGTTTGCGCCGTTACCCGAGACAGCTGCATCCATGTTACATTTCCGTCAATAAACAATCCATCAACCCGAATCTTCTAATATTAACCATGGTGAGGAAAGGGTTTTCCACGCATTACGATGAAACGGAAAGGAAAAACGGGAACCGTACAGCGGAACTGCACAACGGACTGCATCTGAAGTACGCAGACGTACGTACGTATGAACATCAGTTTGTTCAGGGCAAACTACCCATCCAGGTAGGCGACGACAACAACGACAACAGCTAGAAGCCCATTTTTCCTAGGAAGAAGCTGAACACTGTTCGCTCCTCAAAGGACACGCTGCCATCACACACATAGACACACACACACACACACTCACACATAGACGCACACACATACACTGTTCTGCTTCACGGATGCGAGCAGGCGCGCACCAATGTACGTATAAATATGATGGTTCTCCCAGGAGCACCTTTTTCATGCACCGTCATGCAACACACAAATCAAGAGCCCTTCGAAGGATTGCAACCGAACCGACATTGATTTCTTGCCCCTTCCTCGCCCGTCCTCTTTGCGATGCCTCTGTGATGCCACTCCACCACACCGCACTGTATTCTGCCATTGTTGCGACGAAGGAAGCACGCGGAACTATATGCGCAAGGGTCTCTCTAATGAGATGAAGCAAAGTTGTGTTTGTTCTTATCGCTGTATTCTTCGAATCAGCTCTCCCCTCGATGCAAGTCCGGGAATCGAAACTGGGGATGGAAGGCGATACCAGACAAACCACGAGCCCGTCCGGCAATGGAGATGCGTCTTCCGCCGAATGGTGATGGTGGTTGTGTGTGTACCTTTTTCATTCGCATTCCTGTCGTCTTTTCCACGATGTCCGGAACCGTACGGCCAGAAACAAAGGGCAGAAGCCGGACTACCACAAGAAGAAGGCGCACGCACTGTGAACGGCAGCAAAGACGGTAGAAAGAAAACCTTGCCAACACGGGAACTACTGGTATAGACTGTTCTTCAATGCGGTCACACAACACAACTGGATGGATGAGAATCGCTCTAGAGACACCACCGCGTTCTTGACGATGCGTACGTATCGAGGGACAGAGTGAACTGTTTCCTTGCAAGCGGAACGCACACACAAACACACATGCAGATACACTCACATAATACGTTCAACGGTCGCGAAACAAACCAGGCGTGGAAGAATTTCAGCTTACTGGTCGGAACAATTCGCTCAGCGCTCTGAACTTTTATTTATTGTACACGTTCGTTCGATGAAAGCGTTTCAATCAAAGTTACTGAACTGAAATGTGGCGTATACCAGTTCCCGGTCCTTCCGCCACGTTTAACAGTTCACTTTGACAGTTGGTATCGCAATACATCGGGCGTGGTTGGGGTTTCGGGTGATGAAAAATCGTTTTCAAATAAATTTCTACGATTTTTATGGTAGAAATACGATTTATTGTAGGAATATAAGTTTTAAAAATGATTCGTGGGTGCATTTAAACGCAATGGAAGAATTAAAAGCTACTTTTTGAAACCATGTGTCAAACTACGAACTGTCACAATACACTATGTGAAGCAGCCTGTTCGTTTGTACAGTTGTCGGATTTTCATCACATTTTGCATCGGGTGAAAAGTGCAGTAAATAACACGCATTGCATGAGAATAACTGGTACGATTTTGTGGCATTTGTAAAAAACTACAGTTCCGTCTATTTCAATAACACGCAGAAAGTTCGTTTTGAAAGAAATTCGGCAATTTTCAATGAATCTAAAATGTCAACGTTCGGGCAAAAAATCACGCGCTTCGACAAACTTCGGGCGCGATCCGACGTTCTTCGTGCATTTCGGAAACGTCAAAAAGTTGCCCCGGTGAAAATAGTACAATAATGATACGAGGTGGTTGATTTGAATGTGAGCATGGTGTGGCCGTTGCAAGCGTTACATGCGGGATTTACAAGCAGCACACGATGTACGCTGTAAGCACGTTTAAATTTGACCTATTTTAAGGTTTGTTGTATGCTTCTCTCTTTTGTGTTTTGGTGGTAATGTATAAGTTGTGTTTGACTTAAAACTACTTTTATGCATGATTTAAAAAAAAATAACGATCTGATTGTGTTCATTAAAATCAGACGCGTATGGCGTTACAATGGCTCAAACATTGCAAAAGCACGGAGTTTACGAGAAAGTACCTTTGCTACGGGGTGGCTGCGATAACTCCTACCCACAATTTCGAACCCCATTCCGGATTCGATCAGGTTTCTGTACTATCACAGGGGTAACAAAGCGATACAAGAGAAGGAAGGTGTCAAACAGGCTGCAAAACGTGGAGTTCTGAGATCAGGTCAGTGTGCGATGTCTCTCTTTTAACGGAATTGCCTTAAGCGAGTAGAGTGGTTCACTTCCTTCCTTCCTTCCTTCCTTCCTTCCTTTTTTCCTTTAAATTTCATTCATAAAAATCCATCCATTCACGGCTGATCTCTGTCCCTGCTCGCGTCCTCCCACTCTCCCCCGTCGGTGTGAAGTGTTTTGTGGTCATACATAAATTCACCTCAAGTACCCGCTCCCAGGGCGTACCAACGGGCACCTCAATTCGCTCTCCCTGTGTGTCCCGGTGCCTCTGTGCGGTGAGTGAGTGTTATATTTCGTGGATTCGCGTGTGCCTTCCGTCACCGGGCGCGTGGGAAGGACATTTGCTTCGGCAGACAAATGACCGGGGGAAAATAAAGCAGTCCCATGCAAAATGGTCATATTTTACCGACCGGTACACAGAAACACGCGCGCACACACGCGAAAGTAGCAATAAACTAGTGCGAGCGCTACCTCGATCCCTTCACACCTTGCAAAAGGCGAGGGCAGACAGTTTTGGGCTAGATAGATCGGAGCTAGGTTTCTCTAGTACATCGTTTGGGATTTACAGGCACAGGTTTTAGCTCCAACGGGTTGATAGGATTTGTAATGTTTATAACTACTTGCCTGATTGAATGGATGATCAACTACAGAAGTACAATAAGATTTTGATGATAGCGTCATAGAAGCTAGCGGCAATTACTGAACGCTTTTTCTAGGCCAGCCATACTCTTCTGAATTTCTTCCAGCTGCCTCCGGGCAGAGAGTACAAATCTCGCCCCAGCTAAGCGGATGGCGTAGGAAGCTTAATTCACAGTTTCCTTTCCGGCGAATGTGTTAAAGCGGAGGTACGGCGAGGTGTACGTGTCATTTGCGCCGAAGCGATGAAACAGAAACCATAAAGCAAACGACTAAAAAAAGAACACCACAAATGAAATATGGAATCGAGGTGTAATAGTAACATTGTATGGGAGAGCTTGAAGCGCCTAATGCGCGGCGTGAAGTTACAGCGCCCGAAGGCGAATGGATCGGTAGCGGATTCGAAAGGTACCGACTGTTGGCATCATGTACATCATCACCTTCATGTTCAATGTGTGTCTCGGGGGTTTGTTTAGCGCTGCCTACAAACCCATATGCCCACGATCGTTGCATTGACAGGTTGCACGTGGCGAAAGCGTTGGCGCCATATAACAGTTCAAAACTAATCTCCTTTTTGTACAAAAATTTTCAATATCTTTGTAGTGTGCAGCATCCGACTTCAGGGAGAAAAGAGATTATCCACCCCAAAACACTTCTACGCCGTTCTGGCCGCGTCAAGTGAACAATTGTGTCGTTCTCATCCGCATACTGTCAACAGCGCGTCAACAGCGCATCCCAGAAAGCGCAAAATAAAGAAACCCATCATGCTGCTGCACTCAACTCCATCCCAGACGACGATTATCTGGACGCGTGCGGAGGTTTAGCTTTGGGTGTTGTCGAGCAGCAGCGGCAGCGGCAGCACCCCGTGAATGTCGTCGCCGAGCAAATCGACAGTTAGCAGCAGGTTTGAGGAGATTGGATGGGATTAAATCAAAGCGGGCAGCTTCATTGAATAATTCTCGACATCCGTCGACCCGTGTATGTGTGTGCGTAACGTACTCGATCGTGTGATGCAAGACTCACTTCACATATTGGTAAACAGATTTTTTGTGCAACGGTCAATTTAAAACAGAAGTTTTGACTAAACTAGTTTTGCATCTCTCCCATCTAGTAGGCCACGAATTATCATCAGCTGCCAGTTTCGGTGCAAGAGTCCGAACTGATTGTCACCAGAGAAAAAAGAGTCACTTCGCATTTCCTCGTCTTCCTGTCCAGCTTCGTCGTCAATCAACGGAAACCGCAGGTCGGTAGAAAAGTTTATGTGTGTGGCATCTCGCTCCTTCCGCAACCGCAATCCGCTGGTCAGGGGCTGTTGCAAGCCGCACCGTGAAAGGTAAGGCAGGGAGGGAGGGCCGGGTTGATCAAGATTTTATGTATTTGCGAGCAAATGGGACTGCAAATGCAACGAAAACAGCGAGCGAAGAAAACTGTCCTGCATAGAGAGACCGGCGAGCCGCCGCCGGCAGCGACGCGCCCCGCTCGCTCGATGATCGTGGCGTGATATTTAAACGAACTGACAAAGACACCGCACACCGGTTGTGCACACAACCAGCACCATGGAAGAGGGTAGATTGGGGGTGTCCCGTCCGTCTTTCGGTGTCCTGTCATCAGGCTTTGGTGGTTGTTGGTTGGTTTTTTCGCCATTGAGCGTTCTATGCTTGCTCTTTTCCGTTGGCCACATGTACAATCAATCCACCCATCCCCGGGTGCAGACGGGAAGCGAAGGGTGCGGCCGCTCCCGGGGAATGTAGATTAATGGTGATTTGATTTAATAATCTCTCTTGCCCGTTCCAGACTGACACCAGACAAGGGCGTCCGTGTGGCGTTCGGCACAGCGCAGTGATTCGTCTCTTTTTTCTGCCGTGCTTGTTGTTGTTCTGTGATTGTGTTCCGCAGCATATACATACGCAACCGTTCTCGCTCGGCCAGAACCCTTTTACCGCTTTGCGCAATGTCCTTTGGCGACGACGGTGACCACGGGGTTTGCGAAACCGAGTCGCGCCGAGAGCTGCTAATCGATTGCAGTGATTTGCGCTGAAGCTCCTCGCGGCTGTCGCGGGGTGGCCCGGGCTCGCGCGACAAAGATTGAAGTGTTTGTTTATCGTAGTCTGGGCGGGTTTTGTGGCGATCGTTCGATAAGATTATGCAAATGTTAAAATGATAAGACGCTGGCTGGATACGGGCAGGCGGGGTTGCCACGTTTGGCACGTTTGAGCTACGAGGCGTCTCCATTAACCCGCTAAAGGAGTGGATAATGTAAAATTGTATTTAAAATAGGGCAGAGCTTAATGAGATAGGTTTAAAGTTAGCTTAAAACATGTACAACTATCGCGCTTTGTAATTGAAAGAGGTTGAATAGTTTCATGTTTAGTGCATCGAGCAAAACATTTCAAATGTACGATAAGAAATTAGGTTAAAACGATAACATGAGCATAAATGTTGAAGGAATTTCAAAATAACATGAACAAAGAAAAGTTTCATGTGATTGATTAGACACACACTTAATGAGAAAAGCATTAGCGAGATCAACGACTTATGCGTCTTTGATGTGTTCGATAAGCGAAAAAGGGCAAGTTACACACCACATTAAAGTACATTAGCAATTGTTACGCTTTTAATTATCGGGAGCGTATACCGTACTGATAAGCTTACATTTGCATTATGCATGACATTCGGTTTGAATGTATCACAAAAGAAAGAAGTTTGTTAAACTCTGTTTGCAAGAAGTTATGAGCCTCACGAAATAGGTTTATCCTGTGCATAAGTTAATTTTTTTGTATATTGTTTTAAACGCATTTTATCGTCCTTTTATCCTTTCGCATTTTTCACATATCTCGTAGAACTAGTTGATAAGCTCGATAAGTATCATCTTCTTTTTGATTTAAAGCACTATCTCTTGAACAGCATCAGCGAAACAGAACGTAGAACGAGCGTACCTCGGCCCAGAAGAAAGAGAGGCAAAGGCAAAAAGCGCTGTGCTTCGGCTTGATCTCGGCTCCGTTCGTGTAACTTTTTGAACGATCTCGGACACTGGGATAAAAGTGGTTGAGATGGTTAAAAACCATTTGCTCTCAACGATATTGACGGCGGAAGGATCGATTATCGATCGTAAATATTTTTTAAATGATTTTATTTGTAAAGGAAGGCAACCTGTAAACACGTTTATTTCTTTTGAGCAAATGTTTAAGAAAACTAAAAAACTACTCTTCCAACTAATCGAACTAGGTCAATCACAGTTCGGAAATTCTTATATATTTTCTTTATATGAAATTATTATTTTCAAGGAACAAACTTCATTAACTTTTTACTTAGACCAAAGTAATGTTATGTAAAGGACTTTTATTAATTTCATGAAAGATTTCCGTTTAAACAGTTGTAATTGAAATCTAATTGAATTGCATTTAGCAGAGCATAAATCAAGTGCAAGAACAAAACTCCATAACACCATACCCGTCGGCGTCGCTACTCCTCTTACACGCATCCGCACCTCTTCCGGGGGTTCGAAAATCCCGACCGGCGGTTACAAGCATCTCGCGCTCGCTCGTTTCATTCATTGCTGGTTTACCTCTCGAGACGTACGGACGTGTTGTTTGATCGTTCTGTCGGGTCGGTCGGTCTGTTCGTCTGTTTGTGTCAGACAGTTTTCGTTACAGTTCTAGCAGTCCAGTCAGCCAGCCAGCCAGCCAGTCAGTCAGCCAGTCAGCCAGCTAGCAGCGTTTCCTATCGCGGTAAGACGGTTGGGCGGTGAAAAATCCCACACACTTGCCGTGCCACCACTGTGCCGCGCTCTGTATAATTATTATTTTTCTGTGCACAATTTTGTGTCGCATTCGATAAAACTGGCAAACGGCAAAACGGCCAGGCCAGGCGAATTTGAATCATCTGTTGAGTGATAAAGCCGTGCCAAGCGGAGGGCGAGAGTGAAAAGCAGCTTCACCGTCTGTGTGTGTATGCTTGGTCGGTCGGCTTGCGTAGAATAACACGGTGTTTGTTATTTTCCCAGGCGGTTTGTTTTGCTTTCCGGTGGGTCTGATGTGTGCCGTGTGTTTGGACAGTCGTTATGCGTTGATGCTGCGAGGGAAAAAGGGAGTTTGCAATGCGCCACGGGTCGTTGCAGTGATTGACAATATTTTGATTGGGATTCGTTCGCCCAAATTAGAAACGATTAGGACGGTTGGAATTGAGGGAACATTTAAATCGGACTGCTTACCAAAACTCGCATTGAGGAAGGTTCGGAGTGTTAGCGCACAATGGTAAACCGAATGTGTCCCCTAATGGGCGGATTTGAGGAAGTACTGTGGGCAGATTAGAGTAGAGAAAGCCTAGCAAAACCTTAAAACTGTTCCCTTTTATCGCAAAACAACATTTACAAAAGCAGAACAGTAAACTCGTCCGCAAGGGGGTGTATTGAAAGCATAAAACGAAAGTAGAAGTCAACCAGCACTGTAGTTCGCGTTTCTAAAACCCGCCTTCTTTCTCATTTCAGATAGTCAGAGCTGGTGCTGCGGTGTTTAAACGTGCAAGGTGCTTTTATAAACCCAGGTGCTAGTTAGAGAACAGCGATGGTGCTTCCGCTGCCACTGCATTTCCCCAACAAATCACGTGTGCAAGCGGCCAAGCTGTTCGGGCAGCACGCTTCACACTAAACTCGAACGCGCAGTAATCGAAGCGATTAGCGTCCATTTCTCAGCCGTTTGTTGTAAGAATGAAGTGAAGTGAATACTAATACGGCATAGAAAATACTAAATACTAAAAGCGTGTTTGTATGCGCGCTCAGTGATTGTTTCTAAGCGTGCGCGCGCGTGTGTGTGTGTATGTGTATTGGCGAAGGAAATTCGAAACATTGTTTCCCCCGGCTTATCGGTAGAGGGAAAACTCTGTCGCGCAGCATTCCGCAGTGGCTGGCGCCAACTGTTCCGTCCGATCCGTGCCGTTGGCGTGTTGATTTGCAGCGAAACCGTCGTTTTACTACGGCTCACTTGGGCGCGTGCTGCCGTTTGATGATTTATACGGTAAAGCAATATAAATAAACCAACGATCCCCTTTGTCCGGGAAACGCGGGCGGCAAGGAAGAAAGCGCACACAGTAGGTTGGTGTGCGGAAACTTTTTCCATCGCAAAATTTGCAAACATATAACAGTCGTATAACAGCTTGACCGTGCGTCCTACGGGGCTTCAGGCGAACCAACGGTCAGACACTCCAAACGCATCGTTTTGTGGAAATCGCGTGAAACCAGACGAGTGATTTTTCCCACGTTGACGCCATCCACGCGAGTGATGCAATTGCGGCGCTGATTTGCTGCCCATCCTGCTGTCCGAGCGCCCGAGAGACGTCCTACTCACCGCTAGAAATATTTCCACCCCGTCGGCGGCGGCGAAACGGTCGTGTGTGTGCGCGTGGGGCGATCGAGTCTTGCGCCGCGGAGACGTTTATCATCATCGACGCTAGTGCTACGTTGAACGGAACGTTCAAGGTAAGTGGAAGCGGAGCGGGCGACGGGGGCCGCGTTGTAGTTGTAATAGTAAATAGAGCTAATAGTAGCAGTTGTAGTAAAAGCGAAGAAAATGAGCGGTCGGCATCTACCACCGCCATTTTTCCCATGCCGGAAAGGGGTGACTCACGGAAGAAGCATTTAACGGTCAAATGGCGCAAACAGAGGGGGGGGGCCTAATCGTTCGGCGGCAATTAACACGTTCGGGGTGGATTTTTTTTATGTTGATTTAATAATGATTAGCTACTACTGGCAGCTCACACGTTGGCAGGTCAGATAAGACGTGTTAATTACGGCGAATTACGCTTTAAAGTGGGGTTGTAAATTTCCTAAAAGAAGCACTAGATCGGAAGCCTCTGATTTATCTTCTCACTTGTTGGAAATGGGGCACACAGCGTGGATTGCACAAAGCAACACAACAATTGATGGCTTGCATCGATCTGGAGGCAATGATCCTCATTTGGGATCACCATTACTGCAACCCAATTTTCCATCACCCCATAAACGGTCCAAAGAAAATATTTTTGTTTTTCCACTCCGCCCCGGGCCAGTGCGTGATGGCGTTATGAAAAGGGGTTTGAAATCCTGCGTCCAAAATTTCGTAACATGCTTCCCACCCTGTTCGATCGCGCGCAAGGGCAATGTAGGAGGAAACAAATTTATAACTGCATAAAACCGATAAGCCGTCGAACGTTGCTCAATGCGCTCTCTCCCACAACATTGCCATCCTGGTCGGTGTCGTCCGGGGGCCGTACCACACAATAACTCATTAATCATGGTAACGCTTCGCATCGCACCGTCTCGCGTAATAGCGTTAGCGCCGGAACAGCGGCATCACCACCGACGACGACGATGATAATTTCTTCCGGTGTGGCGAAACGTCATCGCCGCCAACCGCCTCATGCGTGCGTATGTGTAGAGGGGGTGATGCGAAAGGGCAATGGGACGCTTGTGTCGCGCCAGCACCGAGACTGGAGGCGGAGAAGCGCAAGGAAACGCAAGTAAAAAGCCCGATCATCATTCAACAACCTGCCCTTTTCCCATCGAGCGAGCCTGGGCGGCGGGAGAGCGATGAATTCAATGATACACATTAGGGGCACACGGGTTTTCGAGAGGCCTGGCCCTGTGCGCCGTTGTGTAGTAGCGCCAGTAGAGCGCCAGCCATCATAATCCAGCCGCACAGCAGTGCAATCGGCGTCTCGCTAACGCACTCGACAGCGCCTGCCAGTAACTAGCGGAGAGGTTTTTGCTTGTTTTCTCTGCGACTTAATCGGTTTTCTCCTACTCGCTACCCGTGCCGCTGGTTTGCGTTAGGTTCGGGCGGAGGTTGATCGAATGCCTCCCGAGTTGATGGATGAGAAGCTGTTTTATGAGGTAGACGCTTTTTGCCAATACAGACATACGGCCGCGGCGGCGGGTGTGCGATCGTATTGCCAGAAGTTAAGTAATATTACCCACAGACGAACCGTTTCCAATAAATCCATACGTTTGTGAAGCACCCTAACGCTGGTTTTAGCACCTTGCCCATAGGACGGGTCTGTTCTGGTTGCAAGATATCCATCGAAACTATTGCCCGCTCCGCTCGACTGCGCAGTTTTGGCACAACTGTAACTGTTCCTATTTATATTAATAGCACACAATGCAACACGCAACGCGGCGCTATGAGTTCACCACGCTGGAATGGAATGGTCGAGGTCCTGGCACCGGTTTAGCAATTTTCTAAGCCGACCCCGACTAATAGCCCTGGCCTGGCGAGCCAAGTTTATCAGGCAACACAAATGCCTTACTGCTTTATCATAACACCTCTCGCAACGCTCGTGGCAAGAAAACCGTCCTTTATCTGCTGCGGCCGAGACAAAGAGGGCGCGTGAGACGGGCCGGTAGGAAAAATATTCAAGGTCCTTATCGCGATAACAAATATTATTATTCAAAAGGAAAAACAAAAAAAAACCAAACCCAACTTTCCCCCCTCTCCTCGCAAACCGTTTCCACAAAACATATTGACTTGGTTTCGGTGCTTACCGCAGTGCAGCCAAGCTCCCTATATGCGTCCCCGGTTCGGCGAGGGAAAATAAAATTGCAATAAAATCCCGCTTCCTCGCATAATACGCTTGCTTGTGTATGTGTGTGTGTGTCGGGGAAAAGAAAACAAATGCACCGGACGAGTGTGATCTTAAAATTATACGGTCGAAACGACACTTTTCTACACCGCGACCACCGTCCCACGTTGCAAGGACTTTGGTCCGCCCTTGCGAGCGAGAGCGCACACCGTAGGGAAGCTGTTGGGATGAGTTGTTTTTCTTGGCGGATGTTTGGTGGTGGCAAAACAAACGACCAAAGTTTCGGTCGGTGCGCTCGAGCAGAAGAACCTTGAAAAGCCTGGAGCTCTTCTCCCGTTGGTAACAGTTAAAGCGATCGGAATCTTTTTGCTCGCGCTGTACGGTGGAAGTCTTTTTTATGTGTTTTTTTGAGTTGTTTGAAAGCGAATTTGAAGTGTAAGGTTTCTGCCTGCCAGGGCGTGTGGAAGGTGTTACAGAACATTGAAGGACACGAGTGGATGTTTTAGTTGGAAATTGAAAATGTTTTAAACAGTTTCCTAGTGCTATGGTACTCTGTCTCATGTTGGAAGAACGACTGGAGTCCTTCAACACATCAAAAGCGCTTTCCATCCATGTCTCATCGATGGCTTGATGGCAACTGAAATCACTGACGAAAGTCTAGACTTTAAGCGTCACACAACCCGCCAAGTTCCAAGTCAGCTGATCGGCGCTTCTGCACTTGCCACAATTCGCCAAAGCGTGTTGGAGCGAGCTGCAATTATTCAGCTTGACCATCGTCGCTTTTCTCAAGCTTTCCGCCGCATGATTTATGGCCTCGCTGTGTGTGTGCGCTTATGGTTGGACTATGGACTGGATCTCCGCCGAATGATTGGTAGCCTCTCGGTACAGGACAAACCTTTGGATGGAGCGGGTCGGGCCGCAGGAGTTTCGGCATGATAAATTACAAATTACTCGAACCGCTGCCAGCAAAACAATGCAATCAGTCATCGAACGATGGCAAGCTCCGTCCGGATGTGGCGAAGAAAGTCCGGAAGAAGCATGGATGTTTGGGAGGGAAAGTTTGCAAAAAAAACACGATCTTCCGCAAGCAGCATAGAACTAGCGGCGGCACCAAGTCCATCGCTCTTCACAACTCTCGCGGGGAAGAAAATGAACCTACCTTTATTGCCCTCTTGGAGCGCCTTCCAGCTCCAAGATGAAAGGCCAAACGTAATGAATCCACCGTCAGGGTTTTGCGGTTTGGCGACTCATCACGAGCATGACGGCGCATCGGGTGGGATTGCCCCCAGGCTCCGTTTACGCGAGTCTGTGCTGCACCACGGGGAACTTCCGGACACCTGGGAGCCACCATCGGCCGTCGGTTTGGGGTGATTTTTCCCGGGGGTGTTAAATTGCAATCGGCCCAGCACAAACACACAATCCAGTGCAAGATCTGTCAATGAACGTACGCGTTCTCGTAGGTTGATGCGTCTCCTCCACCGCACTGCGGTTGCCTTACCATTCCCCACCGTCCGGGCTGCCGGATAAGGTGTTTAATTATCCATTAAAGTAGTACGAGCTTACGGGATATATAGGGTGTTGCACGAATGGCGGAGGAGGCGTTGCGGTAATTTGAGTCGAGTGCGAAATCGGATGCAATCAAACCTACATCGTCGCAGTGTCATTAGCATTGCAGTGTGTTGTCGCGCGATTTCACACCGATTTGGTTGGCCTATTTCAGTGTTTGCGCCCGGGCTGAAGCTGCAGCAGTAGTTTGCACTTTAGTGTACCGCCACGGTGACCGACTGCTTATGGTAAAACCGATCGTAAGATAGCTCGCTTTGCAGCGCGCCCCAGCCTCTGCACTCTGGGATGAGCACTTTTCAGTTGGACGATCGTGGACGGTGATGGTGACTTTGGAGAGCTGTTTTCTGCTTTGATGTATGTAGATAGCCTCGAAAAGGGTAGATACAGTGACCTTGGCGTAATGCTACACTGTACTTCAATCGCGCCATCTTTTCGCAGTAGTTAAGATTTGAAATTAATTTAGGCGATAATCCCAATAACTGCTGGATGTCTTGTTGGACTACTAGAACTTTCGTAACAGAGCTAGACTTTTTCTAACAACTCTCGAAAAGAACCTGAATCGATCGGGTATTGAATTCTCAAGCGTTCGTTCTCTGTGTGCCATAAATAATGGCATTTTATTTCTCTGAGCAGTGTTTGCCACAGTTTGGCACGGAAGCTGAGGGTGATTGAGCAGCAAAAACAAGAGAAAACCCATCCCCGGGGAAACCTTGAACTACATCGCCCCGCAGAAGTTGGCCGGCGTCGCCGATAGTTGGTCTAATTTAAAATTTTATGACCCTCCGGCTCTGTGTTTGCTAATGAGTACGTCCGGGCACTTGTCTTCGAAGTCTGTTTTGGGTGCTGTGCAATGGCACGAGCGATTCAATCGATCGGGATAAAAGGGACATGGTCTGTGTGGAGTGTTCAACCTAACGAAATGTACACCAAGAACTGAATACAGCCAACTACGCACGAGGTACCTCGTTTCGGAGGATGTTTCTTTGCAAGTGTCTCGGTTTATGGTGCCGTGCGACTGTTAATTGGATTTGGAGGATTTAGTACGACAAGGATTAGCGTACGGTTGGCGATTGAGTTGTTTCTCGCGTGGACGACCGATCAGTCGTGGGTTTGTGTGCCACGTTCGGGTGGATTAACACACCATTAGATCGGTGAGCAGCTTTTAATGCAATTCGCCGCGTGTCCGGTGAGTGGCGACAACAGTATAAAAGACAATAAAGATACACCAATTTGGCACGGTGACTCCTTTCTCGCAAGCTTCATAAATCTTTACTGTCTCTCCCTCCCAGGGCCTTGTCCAATCAAGTCGAACGTTGATTTATTGCCTGCGACATTTGGCAGGTGATACTCGGACTTCCTCCGATCGGTTTCCTACCGATCGTGGATCACGTTTAGAGCATCTTGTTTTATTGGCAAGCCTTCCCTGCCCCTCTGGCGGTAATCCGTCCGCCGAACAGTGTGTGCTGTATGTTTGTTTACACCGTCACATTAAGAGTGTTGAAAGGGTGTTGTTAGTGACATAATATTGACAGATCATAATTGAGCCAATTATCCGTTGTGCCGAAAAGGGTGGACGTCTGGCGGGAGGTGTTGGGAGTGTGAGGGTCGGTTTATATTCTAAATTGACCTCTCGTGTTTACACTGCATTCTACGAGCACGGACACGTACGCCAAACGATGCGTCACGCACCCGCACCGTGCCACTGCCTGCCTGCCTGCCTGTCTGCCTGCTTTGTTATTCAGCTTTCGTCGGTAGTTCGGACATTAATGGGCGAGCAATATTTAGATGATTAATTTCGGGGCCAGTGGTCGATCAGTTTTAGGAACGCACCATCAAAAACGATTCACCTGGCGCAGCGGGTAATGACGCACGTAAAGGCACGTGCTATCGTCAGTCGCATTGCTGGGAAGAGCTTACTACTAAGCGGCGCCAACCCCGTGGCAGAACGTTGTGGACGCGTCAGCTTTTATTATTTCCCACTAGATGGGGGTCCTGAAAAGGTGAAATCTTGAGTGATAACAGCATGTAGAGGGCGCTTGCGTGGGAAGACTTAAATGACGCGATCACCCACCCTCTCTCTCTCCCATCCCGGTGGTGCCATAAATTTGAAAAGCTATCAATCAATCGCTCATCACAAGCAGAGCGCATTAACGTTTCCCTCAAGCTCACCAATAGGCCAGCTCCAGAAGATCACGAGGCATCCGGTGATGCTCCAGTGCGTACGATAACAGTTCGGGAAGCAGCTCAACAATGAACTGGTTAAGTTATTTATAGGTCAACATCCGTTCGGTTCGACGGTTCACCTTTCCCACCGGAAAAAAGGGTGATGAAAAGCAAACCTCATCGCCAGGTCGGGCACGTCACGCGCATCTGCTTACGCCAAGGAAAGGTATGCCAGGAATGTGCTCTATGAATGAGTTTTCCAGCCGCCCCGAAAAGGTGTGGGGAAGTGTTTTTCTACGCGTTTGGAATCCCGCATCGTTGTAAAAGGTTCAATGAAACATCAAGCTCCCTCTTGTACATATAAACAACCGCTCTCGCTCTCTCTCGCTGCAGTCGGGCAGCAGTGCGAAAGGGGAAGTGCACAGAGCGTCATTTGCACCAGCAGCAGCGGACAGGTGACATACCGGAGTGTACTGGTGCAACAAAGTCGGGCTGACATTGACCATCCCAACCTCAACCAAGCGTTGCGTTACGAGTAGAAGAAGGTGTTTTCGCTTACGGGAGACTCCTTGCAAGCGTCTCGGCCGTACGTCCCATTTTTAAACAAACACACGAAACGACGCACTCACCATTGTTGCACTATTATTAAAATTCCATAAAAGATAATTGAGATAAATTGCGATGCGGTGTGGCAGAGGGATGAGAGAGTCGACGGAGGTTAATGTAGCACATGTTCGTAGGTCTGTTCGCACATTAGCACCGTCGACGGACCGGAGACCGGGTGGATCCGCGGCAAGGGTTTTCCTGGTGTGCTGGTGCGGTGGCACCTTCGTCCTTTCCCGTTGAAGGGCAAAGTTGGTGCGAGTCTGCGGTGCAATATCGTGTCACAACACTGCGAAATGAATAGCCGTGATTGATTGTATGGGAGGGCGCGATTCTACGATTCCGTATGCAAATGTGAACCCATTCTGCAGGGTGTGGGGATATGCAGTCAGCCAGTCAGTCAGTCAGTCACTCGCAGTCAGGCAGTGTTGGCAATCTGGTCTAATATGTTTCTAATTAAAATGGGGCAGGCATATTGCACGAACAACACGGAATGCACACCGTAAGGCAACCGACCACCGATTGGAGGTAATTTGCAGTACCGGAAAGCATTTCGTGTGACGGTGTGGCGGTTTGCGAGAATGCAGAGTTCCGTCGTGTTCCCCACCGCCGATGAGTGGTTTATTTTGGCAGCTTCCGTTGATGGAACGTGATCCTCCCTTGTGGGAGGGAAAGGAGGGAAGTTCATCAAACCGGACCGTGTGTAAGGAAGCTGTAAATGTGTGTCCAGAATGTTGGTTTTAGTGTTTTTTTTTCTTTTGCGGTGAGGATGTGTGGGATCTGCTTTGCAGCAAACGATCGACAGCTTTCGAAGCGAAGGTTGAGGTGATGTCAGCGAGCGGTTGGCGCTTTTAATTACCCTTTTACGTCGCCTATCGGACGGAGGTGTGCTGGTGCAGCAGTTAAGTGTGTTGGGTTTGAAGCCGCAGAGAGATCATGCGATCGAATCTGCTCTCGATTTTGATTGAGCGCTGTGTGCCGCGACCTACTTTCTTTTCGCGGGCTCACTTTGTTTACCCTACGAATCTAATGTTTTTATTATTTGCGATACAATTAGAAGTCAGCCCAAATGGCGCAATATCCAGTGTGTTGATTGCGTTCGCGAATGTGTAATTATAGACAGAGTCAGGATTAGGTTTCTATCCGCCAACCGCCGAGACTTGTTCCTCCCGTGTTTTGCCTTGTTCCTCGGCACCTGTCTGTAGTCGTACGCAGCGTCACGGTTGGCACGAAACAGAAAGTTTGCAAAACCCTGTGTATGTAGTGTAATGGCGCCACCCGTGTTACACAAAACACGGTCGCAATAATCCACAACACGGGATCGATAAAATAATGTTCGAGCTGCTCGTACACTCCGCGTACAACCGCAAAAACAAACACCCCAGCAGAGCGGTTCCTATCATGCGTGACATTTTCGGTGTTTCGGGATGCCGTCGACGTGCCCTTTTTCCTTTTTCGGGAAAGTCCAGCCAGCGTAACCTCCACGCGCTCGCACGCGTCGGCAGGCGACAGACACGGCACGTCGGATCGGATTTAGACGGACCGCGGTCGGTGAAGTTAATCGTCGTTTGGCGCCCTTTGACAGAGCGGCACGGCCGTTAAAGGGCAAACCTTCTCCCCGTGTCGAGGTTGACATTTTCTTTCTAAAATCTTAGCCACAAATCGAAAAAAGGAAAGAGTCCCAAAAGCGAGCGAATTTTCCACAACCACGATCATTGTCCGCTTGCCGCCCGGTTGGCGCTTAAATGCCTTCGCATTCGGCGCGTCCAATTCCGTTGGCTTCCAGCAGAAGAAAAGCAGGAGGTTGCTGTGCATGTAATAATTTTTCACCGACCGGTGTGCGGTTGCGATTGATGATCATGATCATGATGATGATGAGATGTGCAGTACGGCGCATCTGGCGCGACGCATCGTTCCCCTTGTGCGGGTAAAAAGCGGCCCGGGTTGCTTCTGGTGGCGCTTAACAAGTTGTTTCTGATTACACACACAAGCTCGCCTCACCTTAGGGCACTTCGCCCCCCTCCCCCTCCCCCCACGCTGCCTCCGGTGGTTAATAATTCCCGATCCTGTTGCGTCGTCGTCGGGTTCACTTTCTCACGCAAAACCCCAAACGGAAAGGACGCGTGGATGATGATGATGATGATGATGATGATGATGATGCGTGGTCGTCGATCCTTTCCTTCTTTCGCTGCTTCTCACCCACCGAAGCAGGTTCGGCCTGACGCCAGTGGCCTCAAGTAAGGTTTCCATATCCTCTCGAACGACGACGTCGTGGCCGTCGTTGTTGTCGCCGGCGCAAGAAGCAGCGGGCGCCACAACCCAGTGTGCGTATATTTCTTCTTGCTTTCTTCCCGCGCGTCTTTCAGCTCTCAAGCACTCCGAAATCCTTTGCGTGATCCCACTGACAGACGATCTGCTCTCGGTCTCTTCCTCTCTTTCTGGCTAGTTAGAGGGAGGAAGGAAGTGAGGGAGCGCGTTTGCTGATCGGACTGTCCTCACACCCCCCCCTCGCCCTCCTCCTCCCCCGCGGTCATGGGGTGCGATTTTTCAATTCAATTTTTGGCCCACTGCCGATGAAAATACGGCGCAGCGAGAACGCGAAGAGCGAAGTGAAGGGGTTGAATGAAGGGTGAGCGTGTACGTGCGTGCCCTCGTCCGCCCCTCGCCATGGCGCTTAGCTGGCGTCTTGGTCGTCGTCGGCGGCGGCGCGAGACGAACCTGTGTTCGCTCGGCGCTCTTTGCACCCGGCGTAGTGATGAGCGAGAGGGCCGAGGGACAGATCATCATCATCATCATCGTCGTCGTCGTCGCCGTCGTCAAAAGATAGGAAAGGAAGCTGTGCAACGATGATGAGGCGCTCTAACCCCCTGCCCTCCCATCCCTGACTGTCTGACAAACGATCGGCGGAGGCCTCTCCCCCCCCCCCCATGCGCGGCTGCGGTGTGCTGCGCGCGGTTGTTGCGCTAAAGATTTAAGGTTAACTGACAAATAAGATAGCGACAGGCGGGCAGTTTTACGTTTGGCGCCATGGCAAGGGGCCCGGATTGGGACGGCGCGTGAACGTGCTGTGGTAGGGATCGACGATCATGAACCTCACGATCTGGCGCGCGCTCACATTCGTGTGTATGTGTGTGTGTGTTTTGATCTCCCTCCTGTGTGTGTGCGCGCCCGCGCGATGCTCTATGTCTCCTCAGCCACCGGCGATCACGGCGACGACGTAGCGAAAAATGAGAAGCACGAAAAGGGGTAGAACAAAAAAGCAACAAAAATAATAAGGGACGTGTGGGGAACGGTGGCACCCTCCCGATGCCAACATACCCTGACCCCTGAGAGTTGCGGAGGAAGGAGGAAGCACGGGAAAGAAGGGAATCTTAACGTGACTTGCTCTGGCGACGACCACGACGACGACGACGACGACAACAAGGCGCTCTTGACAACGACGGTGGAGAGAGAGGGGGAGATGGAGGGGAGAGACGGCCCTGTGTGGTGGCAGGCTCGAGCATGCGCCGTGTTCCGCCTCTCCTGTGTGTGTATATTTACGAGCATGATATCAGAAATTAATTTTTCATTTTCGATACAATTATTTGTGTTTTGTTTTGTTGTGTGTGCCCGTTTTACGTGGCTGTGTCTGTGTGTATAAATAAAATACCGTATGGAAATACGGGATGCGGAAATCAAGTGTCCTTAGGTAGGAAGGGGAGGAGGGAGTGGTAGTGGTAACGACGGTTCTGGTTTGCGGTCTTCTGGCCAGGTTTTGCGCCGTGCCGGCCGGCGTTTCAAGATGCAGCCGATGAAAACAAGTCCACTACAGGCGCAATGATCATCACGCTGAAAGGCACGTGGTGATTCCGATCTGTGCGAGATCATGCGTTCCAGGAGACCGAAGGGACCTTTTTCTGGAAATATTTAATTTAAGAAAAACATTCCTTTCCGTGTTTGAAATCCTTTAAAGCTTAGAATTCGAACTGTCCCTTATGAGAGAAAAGGTGTCAGCAACCTTTTGTTTGCTTAAGCTACACCCAAATTCCACGATTTCGACCACCTAGACTCTCCTGCAGTTCCGAACACAATCTGGAAGCATATCACCGGAGCACGTTTTTACAGTGCGAAAATAAACCGATCAGTTCCGTACGTGTCTTTCTGGGTGTACCTGAGCTTCCGATCAGCAAGACGTCGGAACCCTGTGTTTCCCACTCCTCATGCGATCTCTGTCAGAATGCAGGATTAAGCAGATCAGGAACTGAGCGTGAGAATTTTGACACATTTCTCACCCCGCAGGTAGAAGACCCGACCTTCTTCCTTTCTCGGAACGGAATCCTTATTTTCTATGCGGATGATCCGGCTAGGAATGCTGCAAAAGGAACACGTTCCAACGTACTTCCGGCCCAGGATGTCCGGGATACCAGCAGTGGAAAGAAAAGAAGGCTTCAAAAAGGTGATAAAAGAGCGGGTGTTGGAATCTTTAGCACTTTGTTTTCCTTTCAGATGTGTCTAAATGTTTTTTTTTGTGTGTTGGGTCTTCGGTGTCTTCAAAAGCATTCAAAAGGTGTGTCCCAGACAGAAAGGTTTTTAACTGAAACCGACTCCAAGCCGTCGTTATGATTGGGCATTATCTCGCCTGCCTCCCCATTTTGGTGGCGGTGTGGTAGATAAGTGATGGATTTTTAATTAAAAGAAATGTAATTACCCCCAAAGAGGCTTGTCGTCATCGTCTTTCCCCATCCCACTGCCTACATTCAATAGCACGGTGTGTCCGGCATCACAAGATTGCCCTTACTCTGTGCGCCGCTAATGGTTTCGTTGGCGGCCGGATTAGAGATTGGTAGAGTAAGCACCTGGCTTTTCCCTTCTCCAAACTGGCCCTCTCCAAAGTGGCCGTGTCTCCGGACGGCCGATAAGCTGGCGACGAACCGTGGTCGTACTCGGAGGTGTTTTCGTCCAGATTGGGGTTGTCCAGGGGTGTCTGTGCTACGGATCAGCTGATCTCACACGCCTCGAAGAGAGCAGGGCGACCTGTTCCGCCGTCGCGTCAAGCGTGTGTTTGTTTACGCCGGCCGTTGATGTTATTTTTTTGTCGGGGTGGTTTGGGCAACCGGGTTCAGTCCCGACCTAAAGTAAACCATTTCGCCGTGACGATGTGCCCGGTAGCTGGGTCGCGGCATGTGTGCGTAAATAAAGGCACGAGCGCGTGTCTCGCCGAAACCCATCACGACGTCCGGTTTGATCGGTTTGCACTAGAATGTGGGGATCATAAACTGATCCGTGCATTGCCTCCCTCACCACGTCGCCTCACAACACACAATTTATTGGGTGTATGATATTTTCGAAAGATCTGCCGGGAAGGGTCCTTCTATTAAAACCGGAATAATCCCTGTACAAGATCCACGTTTGGTGGGCGCTAGAAAGAAGATCCTCGGATTATCCTATCCACAAACCACGCAATGTTTGCTCCGCTGGTGCGCCGGATCTCGGCGGATGGTGTAAGGTTCGCACCCGGTTGATAATTATAGTTCACGCCTCGCGCACACTTCTTGCTGCAGATACACGCACAGTGCGACTGTAGATGGTGATGGCACCGTATGCTGCAGTTTGCACTAATGTTTCGTTTTACCGCGTGCGGTATGTGCCGCTGCAGCATGGAGGAATGCAACTCGAGCCGTAGCCATAAAACGGTGTGGCAGCTATTTCGGTATGCCGTGTGTCGGGGCGCCACTAGTCCAATTGACAATGTGTCAGTATTTAAATAGCAAAACGTCTGCTTGCAATAATAAACCGAGATTGTGTTGGAGCTGACATAGAAAACAGATCTCTTGCTTCCTTTCGCACAACGTTTTGTGCGACAGATTGAGACGATTCGTTTTGAGAACTTTGTTTCAGTTTGAGAACTGGCCCGGAATACTTTCACCCGCCCTTATCAGGTCATGTGTGCTGAGATCCGATCGTGTAAAGAACCTGTCCTTCGAAGGGATCATGACGCGAACGATCGCCTTATCTCAATCGTTGGAATTCGAAGGATAGACAGTATCGATCGATCAACGATCATGGCATTGTTGTTCCCATTGTCTGCAGGTGTCATAAATCGATTTAAAAGAATGTCACATGGAAATTCATTTCTATCGATCTTTTTTGCCCCCCAGCCAGCCTCCCTTCCCCGGTTGGCATGTCACACCTTTACCCACTCCCTTCGATGGCGTGCCCGGTGGGTTTCGCCTACCGCGCCGTGTCTCCAGCGACACGTTGTTGCACCGTGTCGTGCTGTCTGTACTTTATCAAGAATTCATCATTCGTGGTTGGGCCGGCACGATCGGCACGGCAGGGTTTTTAGGTTTGGCGTGTCCAGGAAGGGCAACCTGTGCACCAAACGGCGGGCGGGAAAGGCCTCTCCCGAGCTTCCCGACATCAAGCGGCCCGGCCAACGACGGCGACGGTAATTTGCAGTTGTCTCACCGATTGTCGGTGATTTATTGCGATTTGAATATTTGAAATCACGAACTGCTTTGATTTCCTGGAGCACACACACACCCTCCTCGCGCACACCTCATTCCCGCTAGCGCGATAACACGCCGTTGTCACACCAAAGTGACACGCCATCGGGAACAGATCTCGAAAGTCCGACGCCTAAGGGCTCTTGGGTTCGGTTTGGTTCGCACGTTTCAATCAAATCGGACCCGTGCATACATGTACATATTCATTTGTGATTGGTGCTGGTGAGCATCATCATCACCTTGCAAATGAGATGAACCCCGGGCCACCTATTCTCACGATCCGGCGTCCAAAGCCACACGGCGAAGATCCTTTCCGTTCTCCCAACCCCGGGAGAGCTGTCAAGTGTGTCGCCCGGGGTAGATTAATGGGGTACTTAGGGTCGGCGATATTTTGATACATAAAATTGAGCGATGTTACGTGTCCTGGTGACTGGTGTTAATTGTTTCGTTAGCGTAATGTCAACGTGGTTAGTAACGACATCTTGTCATGCGATCTTTTCCACTGTTGCGCGATTGCGTGGAGTATGAAAATCATGATGCACGTTCTGCGTCTTTGAGACAATAGAAACCGACAAAGAAGTCTTGCTTTTAATCTCGGTCCGCACAGACCCGGGTAAAGATCATATCGGGGCGCATTACCTCCTGCCGATGATAGCGCTTTTAGAGCCTGGAAGGATTGCGTTGATTGAAGTCGCTACACACAAGGGCCGGTATCAAACGCAGATGCTCTCTCCCGGTCTCGTTTGAAGATTTATGGTACAGTAAACTGAAGTAAATTGATTACGGGGAAAGGTTAATTTAGCGCACTTTCGGCGGGGGGCAAGAACCGTCTAGACGCGCGCCGTGCCTGGTCGGAGTCGATGAGTTGTAATAATTTGCAATAAAGTCATGGATTTGTGGATAAAATTTATAATGCATACCCCTGGACGGCGGCCCTGGAGGTGACCGGTGGGCCCGGTTATTCAAGAAGCTTCATAAAGCGATCATACCACGCACGCCAAAACAGATCCATTACACGAAAACGGATGATGATGACAGCAGCAGCAACAGCATTGAGCGCCACAATATGAAGCGTTGAAGGTTCAGGAATTGGAGCTGTGTTGTGTTATGACGCAGACAAGCCAATGAATTGCTCCAAAGTGCAGGGGACGGGGTCGGAAAACCGCTTTTCCAATCCATCAAATTATAGGTTATGACTCAAAAATTGATTCTAGATCGGGTTTTTATTTTTAGTTTAACTCCATCTCTGTCTTTCCCTTTCGTCCCGAGGATCAGCGTTCTTTGGTTGTTGGTTGAGCGTCTTCGTCGCCCAGTCGTCGATCGCAAACGTGACGTTCGATTAAGCATCCTTTGCGGTGGGTGCAGGCAAGGTGTGCCATTGGAAAACAATAAATTTAGTTGAAATTTATGAGTCAGATAAAGTGTTGTGATGAGAGCCAAACGGGCATTCAAGTGGAGCCTCTCCACTCGCTTCTTCCACCGTTCGGGTGTGGTGATGATGCGCTGGGCAGATTTATCGGCATATTAAACTATTCGCCGACTGAGTCACTACCGTGGGGACGATGTGGAGAGAAAATAAAGAAGTAATAGAACGAGCTCTCCAAAGTGCAACGATTTCGGTGAGAATTTTGCTGGTCGGAAATGTCGTTCACTTTACTTCCATGTCTTAAACGGGTACAGCTATGGAGAAGTTGTTTTTATTGAAGAGATCTTCGTCATTGTGTCATAACTTGGAGCTAAAAATAAAAACCCTTTCCTCACCCAGCAATGCCTGGCAACAAATAGTAAAATAATAATGGACTTACCGCATCCGCTGCGTCACCGGCGGAAGGTTTTTGGGAGACAGCAGCAACCAACAAGGCACCGGCAGGATCGCTAGAATACGCGACCAGATCTTCAGAAGCGAATAATGGTTTTACAATAGGCTAAACAGATTAAGATCTAACCGAAGATCTATCGGCTAAACGTCGGTGTCCATATACGTCGCCTCTGGCAGGCCTCGGAAGTCCCGACACCTAAGTCGGACAGCTTTACGACACGCACACGCCTCGCATCCCACAATTGCTGCTGTGTGTCTAGTGGAAGTAATCCCGCCGCGCGAAGCACCAGCAATTTGACCGAAATGGAGTGACAATCACTCTTGGTACGGCTGTAATCCTCCGCCTAAACTCCACGCAGGGACGCGCGCTGAAGAAGACGCACAAAAAAAAACGGTACCGGCAGTGGGTTGATGGTTGGTCAGTTTCCTGGAAATGGGAAGTTTCCAACCAAAATGGGTCCCCCGGGCGGATGGTGGTGGGCCGCTACTCCATTTTGAGACTGGGTAGTAGGACACGAGCGACAGGATGGAGACGGTAATTAAGCACGCTGTGTGGTGGACACGGCGTCACTCTCCACGCGGGTCGGCAGATTCTCGATTGCGTATGACGATAAGCGATCCGTGCGGGATCAGTTTACGGGAAGGAAAGTTGGCCGATCGCGCAGGTGAATACAATTATGGTGCTCGGCGCGAATACTGGTTTGTGGTAGGTTTTGGGACAGGAAGAGCGTTTTGCAAGGGCCCGTCGACCGTCCGGCAACTCTTTGGAGGGGTTGGGAACGCGCCACAGTTGATGCATCTAGTTTCCAACCGTTTTCTGATGCGACACGAGCGCCGACGGTGGTGAAATGGTTTTCTTGCGCTGACGCCGAAGGCCCCAGGAAGTGCTGGGCTACGGACATCGGCGAGCAGGGCCCGTTAACATGGCTCCAGCATTTTTGCCGGCGCCAGACCATCCAAATCAGAGAGTCGCACGAGACACGTTCGGGACACGGGAGATATTTGTGGCGCCTGATTTCGAATGTCTCAATATTTTACCTTCCCGTGGGGAGACTTTGGCGATCGTATCGGCATCGTTTGTGGACGGCACCGCTTGGCGGGTCGTTTAGATTCATGGCCGCCGGTTTTAATGCCCAATAGTAGTGGACTGACCCCTCTGCATCTCTGATGGGAATAGTATGGTATGCCGACGACGTCCAGGACGGATCGCTAAGGGAGCGTTGGAGCAGTCGGAAGAGTATGCAATCGCTCGAATGGATTCTAAGCGGTACGGAGGAAAAGGAACTCGCGTAACAAGGGGTCGCGTCACTCAATTTTGGGCTTTCGGTTGGCACACGGTGCCTTGCGAAATCTGTGGTTCTCCCTCCCTCTCGTTCGCTTCTTTAGCAGATAACTTCAGGAAAGGTCTTCGCGTGTGACTCTCGAGGTCCAATGTCCAAAAAACCCTCCCCGCCGAAGCACCGGGCGAGCATCGTTTGTTAGTCAGCGTTTTATGGCTGATTAAAAATTCGACGCTCGCCATTAGATTAATGGTGTCGCATTTCACCAAATTTGTGGCGGGCCGGTCACATGCCGTGGTAACAAGGAAAGCGGCTTCCTGCGGAAAGATGCGAAGGTGTGGCATATACACCTCTGGTGAGTGTGTGTGTGTGTGTATTTTTATATTGGACCAAGACCGATGCGCGCTGGGGATGAGACTGGTGACTAATAAGGCTTGCCCGGTGGAGTGTCGTCTCACGGCGAGCTTATGTTTCGGTGGACCTTGCCCGTGTGCCATGTCATTTGGAAGATTTGGAAGAGGAGACACCCTTGACTACTCGCTTTCGTCGTGGGTTTGTGTGTGTTGGCAGTGATTGGACACACTGGAGGTGACAATTTTCGCAGCATGTAAGTTTGCAGTGGCGTTCGCTTCTTCCTTGTCGTTCGTGAAGCGAAGGCAGTACTATGAATGAAGTCGAAAACAGCAGATAAGCGCTGGACTGGATGGGATGGTGTGACGCGAGATTAGGACGCGTATAGTTGTCTGTATGAAAGCGTACGATTACCGTTTCAGCTAGGGTGGTTGTGTGTTTGACAACTCTATTAAAAAGAAGATAGGTTGGATAGAGAAACTGCGTAAAAGATAGAATACTCCGACCTCATTTGCTTGACTTGACACTTCCTGCGTCCGGTCATCCTCAGTAGCTCTCAAGCCGTTCCAATAATCCTTCATCAAAGCAATCAAACAACATGATCGCAAACATCAATTTAGTGTCAAGAGAGCATTTAGCATTTGGGGGCAGCAAACCGTTTATGAAATCATCGTCAACATCAGGTCCCTTGTCGCTCGGGTTAGCAATCGTTCATGAATGGGCGCGCTCCTGCGCAACTCA
Organism: Anopheles epiroticus; assembly: GCA_000349105.1. NCBI lineage: Eukaryota > Metazoa > Arthropoda > Insecta > Diptera > Culicidae > Anopheles > Anopheles epiroticus. The sequence goes on along the minus strand of KB672064.1, from coordinate 111,883 downwards.
AACATCTCGGTTCCCCGGCGATGGCGGTGGAGCACTTATCTGCTGACGGACGCGTGTGCCAAAAACGGGCACGGGAAAGGTGTACAGTCTTTATTTTTCTGTTTTAATTCCATGTTGACATCACACGGAGCTAGGGGGCAGGGGAGGATATTGTGTGACCCCTTGTGTCGCCTTCATTCCCCTGGTTCTCCATTGCACGCTTCGCAAGCGCGAACGCTCTTTACGGCGACACACCGACGCGAGTACGCAGCCGTGGTGGCACGTGGGTAAGAAAGTGCGCATACATACCCCCGCGAAAACAAAGCGAAAAAGTACGGGAAATAAATGTACCAATAAGGAGTGGATGGAGACACAGGGACAGGAGGAGGATGGAACATTACGAAAACGGGGTGAACGGGATTTCGGTTTTAAATGGATGAATCGCGTATCTCGTGCGCTCCTCCGCGCGCGCGACCCAGAGGCCTCCGCGGATGCGCATCGTGGGCGACCCACCCAGCGACCCCAAGGGGTATGTGAGAGGGAGGGAAAGAGCATTTAGTTTTTACGACTTGTGGCCGATTTGTTGGACCGATTTCTTCTCGCGTGACGATGATCGGTCCAACGCGATCACACGCAAACTCAGGGCAAGGGAGGGGAGTTGTCGCAACTGTCGCAAGGGGCTGCTAGTAGCCGAAGAAGTGGAAGCAGTAATAGAAGCCCCTCTTCCCCTTTCCCCCTATCCCCCTCCCTCTCCCTCCAACGGACCACAGAGGTCAAGAAGGAGTGAGAGACGGGGCATGCGAAGGGATTGGAAACGATCACTTCATTCATGCAGTATTTTCCCTGGTTGGTTTCATTCATGAAAATCCCGTCCGCCCCGGGAACGAACCGAGTGTCGCCCAAGCACCATCATGTGTGTGTGTGTGTGTGTGGGGGGGGGGGCGAGGAGCATTATTGCGAGAAGAGAGAAGATGCCCAGGGCCACGGGGAGTGAGATGGGCGAGGAGAGAAAAAGTTTGTGGCGCCGGTCTCAAGTGTCTGGGGTCGGCCGTCGCCGTCGTCGTCGCCAGTTCAGATCGCGCATTAGGTGGGAAGTGCTGAGCGGGCACAACAATGTCTCGGCTGCTGGATGTGTAGGCCGGATCAACCCGACTCTGCGCAAAGGGCCACGACTGGCGCACACGGACGGGGTACGCCTCCGAATGGATCGGTTTAGGGTGACCTGTGTGCGTGCTGTGATTATCTTCCTTTAAAATTTATTTCATTAGATGCTGAGTGGCACTGTCTATTCCGGGAAGATCGGCCGAGATTTGATGAATCTGTAAGGCAGAGCAGGGTTTGTTTGTGCGCTTCTCGGAAAGCGGCCAGTGAAACGGCCTCTGTCAATGTAACACAAATAAATGCTAATCGTTTCCGTTTCGCTTCCGTTCCCGTCTCGTTGCAGATGAATGCGGCGATGAGGCTGCTGGTGCTGCTCTCGCTCCTGCTCGTCCACTCGTCCGGCCACCGGATACAGCTGTCCGACTCGATCCTGGACATCATCAACACCCGGCACGTGGAGCAGATCCTGGCCGAACGGCGGGCGAACGCGTCGCGCGAAAGCGAAAAGCGCTACCTGGCGCAGAACGATCTGGATGAGGATGTGACCGAGGACGGGTCGGATCTCTACCAGACGCCCGAGGTGGCGATCGACTTCGACTTTCACGGTCGCCGGCAGGGCGGTCATGGTGCGCGGCACGGTTCGGCCCCCCACAATGGGTCGGGCGGATCGGCGACCGGGCAGGGCGGCGATCTGCTGGCCGATCTGCACGCCTACCGCGGCGACAAGCTGCTGAAGTCGAGCAAGAACGCACTGCTGGTCACGCGCAAGGAGTATCTGAAGAAGGACTGGTGCAAGACGGAACCGCTGGTGCAGCGGATCCGCGAGGAGGGCTGCCTGAGCCGGACGATCGTGAACCGCTTCTGCTATGGTCAGTGCAACTCGTTCTACATCCCGAAGTCACCGAAGCGCAGGCGGCACCACGGCGGTAAACCGACCGTCGCCAGCTACTCCGTCACCAGTCGGCGTGATCTGGCGGAGGGTGGTGGTGGCGGTGGAGGCGGCGGAGGTGGAGGCGGGGACTTTGAGGACGAGGACCTGACCGGGCCTGCGTTCCGCTCGTGCGCCTTCTGCAAGCCGAAGAAATTCACCTGGATGACGGTGACGCTGCGCTGCCCGTCGCTCGTGCCGCAGCTGCGGCGGAAGCGCATCCAGCGCATCAAGCAGTGCAAGTGCATTGCCGAACCGCTGCACTGAGCTGGCCAGGATCGTGTGTGTGTGTGTGTGTGAAAGAGAGCACGCGTGTGTGTGTGAGAGAGAGAGAGAGAGCGTGTGTGCGAATGTGTGCGATGGAAGAAAGGTTAGGTTACGTTTTGATTAGTATTACGCGTTCGTATGTATGTAGCTGTTACTGTATTATGTTTTCCGTTGTTGTTTTACCCCGTCACGGGGGTAATTATGGTAGTACACCGCATTTGTGCATTTGTGAGTCTGTGTGCATCCAGCAGCAAGCCGCTGGGGGGAAGGGTGGGGAAAGGGTGGAGTTTATGCGCCACCATGAAGCTTAGCGAGTTTTGGACCATCTTTGTTGTGAAAGATGAGGGTTGTGTTATGTTGTTTCGTTTTATTTCTTTGTTGGTCAGATAAAGCGGGGAAGGATGAGCAGAAGGAAGAGTTGGCGCGAACTGGAACATCCTTGTCGGTCAGACCTCTTCGCTTCCCCTCCCCCGTCTCTTCTCTCCCCTCGCCATTTGGCCAACCTTCCATTTACGTCCATTTGCTGCGCGTGCGAGGCGGTCCGGACGGAAGATAAAGTTACCGCGAAGGTGGGCCGCTCTCACCAAACCCCTGCGCGGGGCGGCCATCGTCGCGCGCCGGCCATCGTCGCGCGCCGGCCATCCCCGGTGCGTGATCCACCTCGTAGGAAGGTGGTAATTTTTTTTTCGCCCCGCTTAGAATGATGAATGGGTGCGCGAATTTGCCAAAAGCAGCGAACAGCGTACGTGCGCGGTATCGTCGTGCGCCACCGCGGTCACATGTACACATGTGGGCACGCACGAACTCTTGGGCTGGGGAAGGGGGGGGGGGTTGGGAATCCCCAGCTAGCTGTTGAATGGGACGCTACAGTGATCGTTTCATGGGTAGTAACGCGCTGAACCCGTCGCACCCGGGCTCGGAAGAGGGAATCCGTACCGGATGTTCTGCCGCTCGATGTGCGCTTTGTCGAAGCGAAGCAGTAACTCCACAGGGCGGTAGTTTTCCATCCCTCGACAGAAGATGGAAAGGCGAGGTGGGGCGGTGCGGGAATGTATCGTGCAATAATGAGCACGATTACGGGGCAGCAGTGCTGTACTTGCCTGCATGTTGACTCATCGCCAGGCCGTTTGGTGTGCATCTGTGCATCGCTATTCTTCCTGCAGCCGGCGCACGTGACCGCGACACGCTGTAGCAGCGATTGATTGGAGCCATTCATTAGCTTTATGGCGGCCGATCCTCCCCGGATGAGTGATCGCTTTGTGACGCTGACGCTGTACGTCGCTCCAAATTCAGCCGCGCGCTCGAACGTGCCCCGTACGCCGTCCATGAACTTGTGGACTGCCACGCGATCTCTCTCGCTTCCTCCCTTCCTCCCTTCCGAAACCAACCCACCCTCCCCCCAACACTCATCCCACTGTGATGTCATGCTTTTGGGGTGGCCGTTGAGCCTCCTCCTGGCCACACGATCGATCGCCGATGAGATAATCTTGCGGCTCCCCGTGTGCGGTGCGAATAAATTAGTTATGATTGGACACAGGGGAGGGGGAAGATGTCACCGCGCACCGCGATCCGCAGTGGTCATATCGGAAGAAATCGGATAGAGCGTCTGCCGGAGCAACTTGCCGCGCGGTGTTAATTATGGACGACCGTTTGCGCCGAGAGTTTAGGGGCCGAGGCTTTTTTTGTTGTTGCCTCGTTTGGACGATTGGTGGTTGACACCCGGAGTCTGTGTGTGTGTGTGTGTGTGTATCTTTTCGCCTTTGGTGGGGCCGCGGGTGTATCGGATTTCCGCGCGGGCACGCAAACGACGCAATAGAGCGCGTGAGTCATGCAGCTGGGACGGCCGAGCACGAGCCTCCGAGCGTCCGAGAGTCCGTGCGGTGTCCGAAACCACGGTGCGAGTAATTCTGTCACCAACGTCTGCATAAGTCACACACACACACACACACACACACACACACACACACACAGCGCACACCTTTTCGCGGGGTGGAAGGGAGTGGGACTGCGCGGGTGGGTGGTGGTGTGCTAAATTTGTGTCGAAAAGGTTGGTGTTGTTGCCTTTGCCTGTTGGCCCAATCGAACGGAATCACCTGCATCGACCGGAGAGAGACCGGTCCCAGCCAGTGCGATGAATCAGCGCGTTGGAGTTCCTGGCGCGGATCGCCAATCGGATACGGTGAAGAGGGGGACCGCACAAGAGGGGGTAGCTGATTGGGCCGGGGCGTAGATCAATTATCGATCGCGACGGGTTGCTGCAGCAGTGGCTAAACTTTCCCCCTGGCAAAGGCATTGTATGGCATTGGCAGTGGCATCCGTTTATGATGCTAATGCTTGTGCGTTTGTGTGTGTGTGTGCGTGTGTGTCCTGGCCTGAGTCTTTGGGTGTTAAATTTATGTGGAATAATCTCCTCCCCATCTCGCTGATCGTGAGAGCTTGTGAGGGGATGCTGGGGGAAGGGAATGCTTGATTGTCGGATGCACAGAAAGGAAGGATAAGCCAAAGGATATGATGCGCGGGGACACGGCAAGCAGCAAGTCGCACACAAATAAGCAAACAAAACAAAACAAACAAAACTACCCAGCCACAATAATAAGCATGAAGTAATGAAATCGTAACCACCTTTGCTAGTTGTAGTTGTCAAAGAAAACATATTTATTGTATAGCGCGAAGCACCCGAGAAAACGAAAACATGAAATAAGGAAAGGAAATCAGGAATTTGATAGAAGAACGGGCAACCAAGAACAAGCAACGGTCTGGGCAGGGCTCGAGGGTCGATTTTGGATGCAGAAAAGGGCTAAAGTAACAAAGGACATGCGTTTCGAGACAAAACAAACCAGTAAACGCCGAATCGAATCGAACACAAACGAAGCGCTAAGGCGAAGCGAGAAAACAAATTTTAGGGAACGGAAGCCTGAGTAATAAGCGAATGCCATGTCTAATAGAGTATGCGTGTAAGTTTGTGTGAGTGTGTGTATTTTTTGCTGTTATCATTAAGCCATGTATTTATCGAAAGCAACAACACAACAACAACAAAAAGAAAACAAGCAAACAAATGCCCTATTAACTAGAGAGCCGAGCATGGAAGAATTCCGCTCACCCGAATCCAGTATTTGCAGTATTGAAATGCTATAAAGTGTTTAGAAGAGGCGGAAACGCGCACGCACCATGATAGTTGTTCTTGTTCCATTTACATGTCGAACGCTGCAGAGTAGAAGCGGCTTTGAAGTAGAGTTATTGTAGTTTACCAGACGCGAAGAAAGGAAGAAAGGGCAACGAAAGCTTCCAGAGTGGCATTTTCAATAAATAGGAAACGATGTGAAATGCAAGAGGCGATTGTTTGTAAAGCATAATTATTTGAGAAATACCTTAGCCTTGCAGTGAATGCTAATGCAAAGCGACACTGATGTGCTTTAGAAGAAGTGAAACACAGGTAGAAACCCGTACCGTACCGTGCCCAGTCGTCGGAATCAGATGTTCCTACCAATTGTAATATTAATTAGCTCTATCGCACCATGTTTGTTTGTAACTTGTTTCACTCCAACCCGTTCTCCGTAAAAAGGCCGCTCATCCCCTCATCGCTCAGTGGATGAGTGGAAAGTAATTGGGATGGGCCAGTTGTTATGGCGGCCTGCAAGCACACAATTAGTGCGCCCGGCGAACGCTGGACAGCAGCTGGAATGCGTGTGTGCTGCGGATCGGAGAGCTTCTTTAAGGTGTGAAGCAATTTACTGCACTCAAGCCACGACGACGACGACGGCGACGCCCTGTTTCGGGAGCATGCCACGTGCGAGCATGAGCAGGCACATTTGCCGGGCGGGTGCAAAGAACACGCAGAACTTATTTAATCGAAAAGCTGGTAAAAGGGAAAGCTTTCGTAAGGCTTTGAGGATCCGGTGAGTAGCGTGGAACGGCCGAAAGAAAACAGTAGGAAAGTGTTAACGTAACGAAATGATGCTGTGAGAGGATGATTAGGATGACAATAAAGAAGCAAAACAAACCAACAACCATGTACACGAAACACAAACCGAGTATATACAAATAAACCACTACTAAAACGGGAAACAGAACCTTATCGTGCGCGAAACGGAAAATCACGCGTATGAAAGAAATCACGCGTAGGAGCTATAAAAAGAGAATTACAGTAACAAGCGGGCAACTCCCTTCCCGGGCCGACGTGTCAATCGAAAGAAAACTGCATCCCGAATTATTACCATTTTCCGTAATAAATCAATCCTTGCTGCTGCTGTTGCTGCTGCTGTTGCTGATTGTGCACCAATTTGTGGTCTCCTCCTTCTTCTCCTCGGGAGAAAAGTGCCATAAAACTGCCCAACTGGTTCGGCTCACTTCTGGCGATTTTTCGGTCATTTCAGTCGCTGCTACCAGCATGCTCAAGCGCCGCACCGTCGTCTTCGCTCGAACGCAGAAGGATTCGGCTGTAGCCGCTTATTAAATAATAATAACCAGGCCCACTGACGGACGGCAACCCTTCCACCCATTTGCCCCGCAAAAAGGGCACTCAGGCGGCGCAGCCAGACACAATGTTTCGTACCAGCGCGTTCGTGGAGCTTGAAAGAAGACATAAATGGTAGGACGTGGCGGGCAGCAGGATTCCCCGAACGTCCTGCGAGAATCTGTGTATCTTTCTTGTGATTTTGCCTTCGCACCGATCGAACTAAGCACGCACACGGCGGCTGTGCACCGGTTTTCGGGTGAAGAAACGGCGCCAAAATTGCGAAACCGGCCGGCACAAGGGCACTGGCGGGGCTGGAATACAACAGCACGGTGCTTAAAGGGCTAATAAAACATCGCTGTCCATCTGTGTGTCTTGGCGGTTGATGTATGGTGCCTTCGCGACGCGTTTGAGGGTCGGCCGGGGCCTCGGTGTGTTTACCAACAGTGTGTTTCGGGGCGAGCGATGGCCTGAGTGAGATGCAGTTTTTGGGAGCTTGGGCTGGGGTAGAGGTAAATCCGTCTGAGCCGACCATCAGTCGGTGGGTAAATATGGTTCGGGATTGATTTTTCCATACGAGATGCATGATGAACAAGATCGAATTCGTGGCCGGCAAAGATAAGCCGGTGCGATAAGTGTTCTGTCAATTACTTGAATGATGCATTGTTGTGACACTGTTGTTTTTCTCACTGACAAATAGGACCGTTAAGTTATAGAAAAAGACACTCTGCCTTACTAATTGTCGCTCGCGATCCAGGGAATGGTCTATCCAGCTCACAGTTGACATATTTATGCTTAATGGTAGCACAACTCAGGATATTCAATTGCCAAAGCAGCCAAAGCAGCCAAAGCAGCTGTCGAGTGGAATAGAAAATTGAATTGAATTCCGAATGCAACATTTACGAGTTGTTGGGGTTGGGTGGGAGAGAGCAGGGAGACATTTGTTTCAGTCCAGCAGTCAATGTGTCTTTCAACGGAACGGACACATTACTGCAGCTGACTGCATTCCAGCTATATCCACAGTATCGCAGTACGATTTCTTCATCAATTCGTGGATACGCTTGGTGGAGGGTGTGCGAGAAATGCATGAAGCTTTGCTTTATGAACCATAAAATTGTTGCTACCGAATCACGCACTGGACAGTGCATGAACAGACTTCTTCTGGGTGGAGATGATCACTTTTGAAGATTAAATTTTTGGCATATCCCTTCAGACTCTTGCTAGAAAGTGTTAAGGCCAGCGGGTTGGCAAGAAAGCAGTTACTTTCCAGTGGTGTTGCAACATTTTTCGTTCAAAAAATCTCGTCAGGATCCTCTCGGGGAGTCGGCAAAAACCATTTCACTGTCTGCTTGTCTGTTGCGCACGACTAGGTTTTGAATGTTGTTATCATTTTCATCCCATTTGCCGGAGACGGTTGATCGTGTTGAGCTGACACACTCAACTGAAAACAAAACAAAAAACTGAAAGCCGCCGAATAGACACACGCGAGATGTTCTCTGCACAATTTCTACTTTGATTGCTTGCCTGCTTGCTTTTGAGGGGGGGCAAAGCAAAAAGTGTGGAACGAAAAAAGTTACAAAATATAAAATACGCACAATCAGCGACTCTGCTCCGCTGGTTGCGGCCGGTGAGCGCGGTACGTGAGTGTGTTCCCGTTTTGTAGCACGGCAAACACAATTTCCGTATCCGTCAACGGTACCGTCCCCGGAAGGCCTTCTTCGGTCCCGTCCAGTGGCTTCATGATTTCGAAGGTTTTGCCACCATCGTCAAACTCGTTGATGCGCGCTAGTGCCCAGCGGGTTTGACGAAGGCGCGGCTCCGACCGCTTCTCGCTCCTTGTTTTCCGTGCATACTTTTGACTGTTGCGGCGAGACTGAACAATTGCGTCAATGATAAGATCTACGAAGAAATGGGGTGAGCAGGGAGACAACAGTTCTTAAATAATAGAACGCCGGATCGGGATGATAAACACCACCATCCTTCGCCATCGCGTCTCACCCATCTCGTCCGGGGAAAGCTTCGGTGCGATGGGTTGGATGAGGGATGGAGCCGCGGTAACAGCGTTTGGTTCGTGCAGCGGAAAAGTTTCACAGGACCGGTAGAAGCTTCCACTCCTTAGCGACTCCCTTGCAGTGCCTTTACGTCTTCGAAAGCAGTCAATCATGCGATCAATCCCGTACAGCACCGAATCGTCCAGCGTCGGGCCGAAAAGTTGAAGCCGCACATCGTGCAAGTTGACACGGTTTCTACTCATGGCTAACGTTTATGGCCAATTGCACAAGCACATCCGAAATTGGGGGGAACACACTTTTGATAAATTTTGTAAAAAGTTACGGCAACAAAACAAAAGTAAGGAGAGGTTTGTTTTGTATGGTTCAAAGGCGTGCTGCCATGAAAGTCGACTGCCTGTGCATGCTTTGATTGGAGCTGACGCACGAAAGAAAAGGTAAAAGTGTCCTGCTTGATAGTGTAGAAAAAGATTAGCAACTTTATTTGCGGAAGAAACTTGTTAAAATCCAAATGAAAGTATAAAAATGAAGCAACAATTCTCCCTAGCTGGACAAACAATTCAAAATGCAACGAACTAACGTTACAGTAACGCTTTCCGTTACATTTAGTCGAGACATAAACCGCACGTAACGCTGCTCGGGAAATAAAGTTGAGCTTTCGTTGATATAAAAGCACTGGCCACCCCTAAAGCAGGGGTGGTGAGCATGCATGGGAATGCTTCAGGGTTTTATGAACTTAAAGCATGATAAAACATTTAATACATAATTTTCAAGCTGATGAAATAAGCTGAAAATAATAATCTATACGATTCTTCAATAGGCATGTTTCGGCACACTGTTTAAATTTGAGGAAATTTATCTTTTTTTAAAGAAACTCTCCCAAAGCATTGTAATAAAAATAAATCATACTTGAGCTAGTTTCGATGTTTGCACTGTAATTCTACTCATTATTTTTCATTTAATGCTTAACTTTCAATTTAAGAATTGCTCGAACTGCTGTATTGCACACATAAAATGAGTCGTGCTTAGTTCTACGTGTTAAAATTTAGACAATTGTCCCGTTTGCTAAAATATCCTTTCTGCTCTACTTCTACGAAAACACGTACAACATTGATTTATTTGTTCGCTGGAATGTCCACAATAAGCATTACGCAAACGAGCACCACACGTTCAATATTGGTGGCGGTGATAGGAGCGAACCAATGAAACTTTATCTTGTAGTTAAAATACTTTCCACGCTACTCTTTGCGATAAAGCGCAAAAAGCATTGATTATTGAAAGAAAGTTGCTCGCAGTTTTCTTTGATTATTGTGTAATCGAAAAACGAAATCCCACTCACTCAAACGAAAAATGAACAAAGAAACCCGTTCCGTCGAACGAAATGAAGGGTTTCAAGACCCTCTAGAAAGAAATGGCAAAAAGCTTCGGCAAGCACTGGGAGCGAGCGCACGAGAAAATCGATACACTCGGCAGTCCAGAATGATAATTTTCCCACCCGGCAGCGGCAACACGCAGCAGCACGCAGTATGGCGTAATCCGAAAAGGTTCTTTCGTACGCAAACGCTTCGAACGTTTCGTTCTTGTTGTTCTTGTTAGCCTTCGCCGCCATGTCCCTGCTTTGCTGCTTTTCAGCCTAGCTCCAGCATGGCAACCGAAAAAATGGTCCCCAGAATGTATCCATATCCTTGCCGAAGCGCTTGCGGGGGGCCATTTCGGGAGCAACTGATGCGAACGTAACAATTGCGTCGGTAGTACATAGAAGCTCACCGGAGTAGGCGGAGTTTGCGAAAGTTGTTGCTGTGGGAGACGGTGCAGTTGCGACTGGCTGAGTGGGTGGACAGGTGGGCTGAAGATTTTTACAAATTCAACCGTGGGTGGGTGGTCTGTGTGTCGTTGTGCGTTGCCGTAAATTAGTTCGCAGGTCATTAAAATGTGATTCCGAAGGCAGTGGGAATTGCAAATATTGGGTGTATATCATAAAATTTCAAGGCTGTTGCAGTAGGTGGCGAGCTTGTGAGGCGTGCATTCGGGTAATGCTTAGAGCAAATGGGTAGCATTCTTATCGCATATCGCACGAGGGTAAAGTTACATAAGACATGCAAATACCAGATTCAGAAAAACCAGAAAAAGAAATTAGTAACCACTAGTTTAAGAAAGAGCTCGTGGCAGTGGTTTATTCGGCAAAGATAGAGAAAGAGAGAGAGTGCTTCACCCTTTTGCAGTGTAGGAACTGCTTGTGGGTGCAATTAAGATAAAATAAGACAAGAGAGTACTTGTAATTTCAACGTTTTCACATAAATTTGGAACAAACTGATAGAACTATTATGAAAGTTGTTTCTCATAGGTTAACGAAAGATGTTTTCTCAACTCGATGATAATTTTTGTAAGTGGATTTTCAAATAGACTTTCTATTGAATTTAATTTTATTTCAATTTTATTCTAAATGGGTCATATTCAATGTATCAATGTTTCAATATAAAGTATTTAAATATTTTTCTAACACTTTACTCCGTGATGGCTTGTTGCGTAGAATGACTCTTTTAGAGATGATATTCCTTTCGACTATGTGCATGCCTAAAGTGTATTTTTATCACTTTTGACGTCTTCATCTCGATTTGGAATATCATGCCTTCTCAAAACAAAAATAAAACTCATCTCATTTTTCTTCTCTTTGAGGACACAATCCGTCATCTATGTTCCGCAACCAAAGCGAATTCAAAAATACCTTCTTTCCGCATGCCTTGCTTATTAACATAGCGCGTTGCCATGGCGAGCAATATGATATGGTGCAACGACGCTCAGCAATGCACTTTTGCCGTTGCCTTTGAAATACCTCGTGTGATCCCTATGACAACGAACGGCAGGTTAAACGGACCTATTCGGTAAAGTTTTTCGGTTATGAGGCGGGTTGATCTTTGCGTACGTAAATAACACTCGACCAGCAACAAGCCTGTTAGAGAACGGTGCGAAAAGTCCGTCCACTGTATTGATGCCTGCAAGAACGCACTCGTGCGCCCCCTTCCCGTTACCGACATTCTCATTACAATCCACAGCCCACAGCCCAAACTCGAGCTGGCTGGATAAGTGACTGTTTGAACGACTTTATTAACTTCCGCCGTGCGCCGAGTTGAGTAGAGGAAAAGATTCGAGCAATGTTGTCAACATTCGAGTCTCCGGGGCAAACATGCGAGCCGTCGGCAGCTATCGCCCTCGCAAACGGCAACCCAACGCTCGTCAGCAACTTTTGACGGGGATGAAAAGGATGACGCATGACGGTTTGGTTTCCCTTTGGTCACGTGGAATCGGTGTAAGAAGAAGAAAAAAAAGATTGGAAAGAAAGGTATTGCTCCCATTCCCGGCGTGTTTGGTGAAGGGTCGTGAAGTGGCAATAAGTTGGCACCGAGGATGGCGGTGTGATGATGTTCTGCGAAGATGCCTTGGACGCGTGTCGGGTTTTGCGATCGACTGGAACGGCGATGGGATGAGAAAGTATGGTTCGAAACACGGAATAGTAAACGAGTGCAAAGGTATGGGCGTTGTCGCGAGGGAAGAAAAGAGTAGAAAAATGCGACACGCGGGGGATTAAATCGAGTGTGGCACACTGATAAGAATGGTAAGACATTTGTATGGTTTTATTAGAAACAAGCCAAAGTGCGCGATATACTATGATTGATAGTAACACTAGCTTGGCAGGCTATAGAAGGGGGCGTTCAGGTGGATGGTGTTTTTGCAAGACATGGCTATCCAGCGGTCATTAATCGGTCGAGAATCGCCAACGGACACTATCACACTGTCAGCAAAACCAGCTAGCAGTTACTCTCCAATGGTTTTTGGCTCCCTATGCAGATGATAACTAGCTGAGGCCAAAACAGGAACAAAAAGCAGAGAAAATAGAAATCATGCAAGACAAAACCTTCTCCGCACGATACGGACACCCTACTGGATGGCGTTGTTTACGCTTCTGTTGCAGCCATAGCCGCACGCCCATCTCGATAAGGTCAGCTTACTTAAGACGCGAACGCACGCCTCGGCACGTTTCAGTAGACATTCCGAATGTGTCCAGCATGTGTCGTACGGCGGCGGTGATCGGTGAGTACGCCGGCAAGGGGAAGACGGCTCTAGACTCCAAAGCCCCGTGTTCTGTGTTACAGCGATGATGCGATCGTACAGTGTGCTGGTGCTGCTAGTGGCCGTGGCCTTCGTCAGCGGTCTTCCGGTGTCGGGTAACTCGATCGAGCGAGAGGCCACCGTAGAACTGCTGCCGAGTGATTTGATACAGGCGGATGAACTGCAGGCAGAAACGATTGCCAACCCGGTGCAGGTGATAGAGAAGCATGTGATGAGTACGTGGCGATCGATCGTGAAGCAGATCCTGGACGAGACACGGCCCGGGCTGAAGCATAAGCGTACGGTCGGCAAAAAGATCCCCATGATGCAGGTTGTAGGGCTATTAAATATTGTCAATTGTGAGTATGCTAGAAGGTATTCTTCGATGCAAGTGCTGTGAGCGTGTATGGTTAAGTTTTGGCATATTTTAAATTCCCTTCCCGACAGTTATGATGCTTTCAGGAACGATGCCCGGTATTGGCATGAATGCTATTCCAAGCCATGTCTCTGCCCCCGTTGCGCTAAACAGTGCGTCAAGCGCATTAGCTGGTACAAGTGTCCCTGGTGTTGGCAATTTGCATGTACCAGGGGCTTCTCCGTCATTGCCGGCGACTGCACTAGGGACTGCAACTAACATGGCTGGAGTTAACCATCCGGCTGTAGCGGCGGCTACTATTGCCTCTTCCATGGCCCCTTCAATGGTGATGGGAAACGTTCCTATTCATTCTGTATCTAATAGTGTTAGTTCAATGGGAGGCCCGAGTCTACCGGCATCTTCCGTAGTGCCAGGAATGGGAGCTGTTGGCGGTGTTCCTTCGATGGGTAACGGTTTGCCTGGTGTTCCTGCGGTGTCAGGTAACAATATTGTTCCTCATCAAGTCTCTCAAGCCGGGGGATATGGTTTAGCAAACTCTCCATTAGCAAATCCTGCACAAGCGGTTGGAAGTGTTGGCGGAATGGCACCCGTTGGAGGACTATCGCCACTGTGAAAAGTGATTGTTGCAATGTAATCTCAACAGAATTAGTAGTAATATTTCCAGCATGTTTTTGAAGGAAAACAAACTTGGATAGTATGTGTTTTTTATGTCATTCCAAAGGTCATATCCTACCATGTTGATGAATAAATTAACAATTTATAAGAAGTATCAAAAACTCACTTTTTTATTATATAGTTCTTGTAACTTCAATCTTTCTTCAAAGAAACATTGACCGAAATTTTATCCCGAAATCAGTTTCAACTGTTTCATGGCAGTTATTCGCTACGAAAGCGTTTCTATTCGTCCGTTCCAAAGTGTTTAAGTTACTTCAAAAGTATAGTAATTCGATAATATAAATTGTCGTGCTTTTGCAACATTTTCACTCTATTCCTTATGTTAAATCTTTACATAATATGAAAGAAAACAAAATCATTATAGAATGGATAAGTGAAACCAAAGAGTTAGAACGCTTCAAGGAGTTTTAATTTCATACATATAACAAAGACACATCTTTAGAGCTTAATTTTTATCAAATGATTGACATGTAAATATGTAAAAGATACATTTAGCAATGAAACTGCGTAACAACTCGCTGTCGTTCTAGTTGGGTTTTCCTTCGTGAATAGAGCTCTTTAAATGATAAAGTTGGCTTCTGGTTAATTTGATTTGATTTGAAGTGATGATTTTAAATGATAAAGTGGGCTTTTGATCCATTCTATTCATCCCGTGACATTCAAATTCGTTTTAAACACATGTAGCTCATTGTTTCAAATCACTAGGTTTCTTTCGTCCCCTTTGGTATCTGTATGAAAAATATTTTTTACATTACACGCAGGAATGCAGATGGGATGACATTTCCCGGCAGATAGATAGAACGGGGAACACCATCACTGTTGGCTTAGTGGAACAATATCACGAATGCTAGAATTAACCATTTCTATACTTTCCGTCACTATTTTTGTTTTGTTTGCTGTGTGTACACGTGACGCTTAAATAAAGTCCACTTTTCCATCAAACTCGCCGTCTAGCCGGTAATGTAATTTCCACCAACTTTCTCGACAAAAACCAGGCCCGAAGCCAGACGGGAGCAGGTTCGACTGTTTGATAGGGAAAAAAAGGAAACAATCATCCACTATCATGAGGATTTTTTTTCGCTCCCAACGTGGGGTCCAAATCGTGGGTCGCGGAAGCCATTTGTGGTTCAGTTCCATCGATGTGGGGACAAAAACGGAACGCATGTGTTTGACGCGGGCTAGCAGCGGCAGTGGCAGCGAAAAGGTGGACAGGTTGTACATAAGCGCCTGCTGGAAGGATGCGACCCGCAAGTGTTAGCGCATCAGAGCTCCACCTTCGCCGTCCGTCGATTGGCGTATACGGTGGGCGCCCATTATGTAAAGGTACACGGCAAACAGTGGCAGTGGCTACTGTTGCCATCCTACAGCAAGCGTGGGCCCCGAGATTTCGGATGCCTCTGAGTGGCCGTCGGACGTTTGTCAGTGTGTGTGTGTATGAAACACTTTTAGAAGGGGGTCGGGCTGGGGAGCCCGAAGGACCGGGAAATGTCCGGGTGACGCATGCGCCCGACTCGTCGCAGGAAGAGCACCCTTGGGAAGGAACGAGAGAGCAACCTGTTCGGGACGGGAGAGCTGAGTCGACTGTATCGCTATTTGCAGGAGGATGCCAGACAAGGACGATGCCGGGACGAGCGCACCGAGTCAGACGATTGCTGACCGCCATCGAGCTACCGTGCGATACTGTGTCGCAGCAGCAGCAGCAGCAGCACTTCCTTGGCCGGAGTCCGTTGCTGGCAGTTGAGTTGGATGCAAGCAGACCAGCGGTTGCGCTACTAGCGACACCATCCTTTCCACGGCGGTGGTGGTGGGTCGCCAGCATTGCCTGGCCATCTGTGGTGAGCTCGGCCACGGTCGAGGAGGCGGAGGAGGAGGAGGAGGAGGAGGTCTCTGTCGCGGACCCGGGTGGACCTTCCCTGGGTGGTGTCCGGGGTGCGTCCGTGGTTAGTGGTGATGCGCTGCGTGTGCGCTCGTGCGTGCGTGTGTTGTCGGTGCGTGTGTGTGTCCGGGGAAGGCCGTTGACCGTGCAGTGAAACAACTGAAACCAATAATGTTGCATGCAAGGATGCTGCAGCGCGCACGGATGGAAATCGTTGCGATTCTGGCAGCTCGGCAGGGCATTCGTTCCAGTTCCAGGTCAGTGAGAGTTTCGCGTGTAGGTGTGTAGAGGTGTGGGTGTGTGTGTACCAGTGGGGCCGAAACGACCACTACGCAGAAGCTCACGAGGTGTGCCGTTGCTCTGCCCATTTCTAAGATCGTCAAACAAAAGGTCCTGCGAGAAGGACAGGCTGCAATAGTTCGACCTGATGGAACTGATTCGGTGAGTATTTCACAATTCTGAGAGGCTGGATAGTTTGCGCAGACCTTAAAAGGTGGTTTGTGCGCATGATCAACCTACCGGGAGGTCACAGAGCATGTCCATTGCATTGTCCATTGATCGTGTAGGTGCAGAGGAGCCATCTTGTGCAAAAGTGTTGTGTAACGTATCCAAAAAGCAGTCATGTGATGATTAGGAAATATTCTAAAGGCTTCTGTGTTACAGAGTGTATGCGGTTTGGAACTATTTGTATTAGACGTTGAAAAATTATAAGATATTATCCAGATCTAGATTATCCATGATCTAGCAATGCTAGAAAACATCGAAAATGTTTTTAAATGTGTTTCCTGCTATCTTGAGAATCAACAGAAAGTTTAGAGTCTTCACATTTATTAAATGAATCTTAATATACCGCTTTTAATATCATTCTTTTAGAAGTAGGATATTTGACTGGTCTTTTTGTGTCTTTAATGAGCTGATGTATCGTGAAAAGAGGTATCGGTTATTATTTTTGTCATAGAATTGGATGTTATATAACCATTTCAACTCCCTGTCTAATCAATTTGACTGAATATGTTTGATTTAGAACACATTCTATTCAATAATAAATTGAAAAGGGTTAACAAAGCTATTCATGGAGGAGATCAAATGACTTTTGAAGAATGATGTTTGTATAGGATGTTCCACTACAATAACAGAAAGAAGGGCTAGTCTCTCAGTCACGTGATGACCTCTACTTCTTGTGAGAGGAAGATCTATTGGGTTGACTATATCAGGTACAATATCTTAAAATTAATAAAAATCTGAATTAACTAACTACTTATCAATGCACACTTTATAACCGACATGTTCGTCCAGATAGAAATTATGATAGAAAGCATAATCTTTAACCCCTGTTTGTGTTTCATCTCACAAAACATCTCCAGCTGCAGCGTTTCCACCAAGATCATGGACCGGGCTAGCATTACGCACCGAAACCACTAAACGGCTCGTTATCAGCTTCTTCACAACTCGAGCAACAAAAAAAAGGCGACAAATCAAAAGCAAGTTGCCTCGGTTTACGCCTATCCTTACGCCGGTAATCACCACCTGAGAGCCGGAGACAGAGTGCAGTAGTCCACCAGGAGTGTTTCCCAGCGCAACGCAACAATGCCGGGCTTCGCAGATCTCAAGGACCGGGCGTCCAACGTTTTCGGTGGGTAAGTAGCAAACATGTACACGCACGTACACACATTCTAGCATACGAAAGCCCGTCGTCAGGCGAAACTCCGGGCAGCATTTGTAATCCGGATTTGGGATCCACTCGAATGGCACAATGAGCGTAGCGCTAGCGTAGGAGCGTTTTGTACATCTGCGAGAAAAAAAATGTTATCTTCACAACAAGACTGAGCCACGGGGATTGCTGATCCGATTTGATGCGCCTATTGCGTTTTTTATGCGTACCATCTCGAGCCTACAAGCCCGGGAGACGGATGCGGAGGTTATGATGGGTGGAGTTGAAAGTTTGATGTTAAATTGAGCATTACAAAAACATATCGATAAAGGAAAGGCTGAATTTGAGGAGCCTTCAGATTTAAAGGCGATCGTCTTTGTAACTCTTTGAGGCTACTGCAGACTCATCTAATCTCACCCTATGAGGGTGTATGTTTTATATAAATTAATCAAAGCTGATTATACTTTTTTCCCTCATTTTATAATTACCAACCGACTGCTTCATTGAGACGTCACTTCTGCACACGAGGAATCCGCCTTTTCCAATGCGAGGCTATCGTTTTTTAAGCGGATTGTGCCCCGTATCTCCCAACAAAGCCAAGGATTTGTATCAGTTTTAAACGTTTCGCAGCCATGGGCACGTCCTTCTCGCATAGGATTTGTTTATAAATGACTAAAGTACATGTTTCGCTTTCATCGGTTACGCCCACTCGTGGCAAACTGCTTTGCATCTTTCCGGGGTAGGGATTTCCATGACTGCTGTTGTCGCTACCGTCCTGTTTAATAGAATTTACTTATGATAATACCTCCTAATGGGGATCCTAATGGGGAGATTATTTACCGGCACAGCCAACACCGACAAAGGGGTTTTAAAGAAGCAGATGAGATGAGAAGGGGCGAATCGTCCTCCTGCCCTCTTGCAGTTAGAGCACTGTAAAGTACAATAACAACACATAACAACGATCGATCGAGGGAAAGGCAGCTCGAGCTGGGTGGAGTTTGCTCTGACGGTTGATGGACGCATTTTGAATTTAATTAAGCAGCATCCGTACTAGGAAAGGGTGTTACCTCCGGGTTGGTTGCGCACTGCTTCCGGTTGCTGCCGTGCCGTCCCAGCGTACGCACGCAAACGGCTCGCAGATAAAGAGATTTATGCATAAAAATCGGCGGCTGGAATGAACGGAATGGAATTCTTTTTTTATGACTCAGAAGCAACTCCTACATCGCGCTGTAGCTTCGGGGCACCATTTAATGAAGTGAAATCTCGGCACGTTTTATTAGCCTTTTGAACGAGCTGCAATGGTGAGTGAAGGACTCTCTGTTTGTTACACTTTTAAAAGGACATCGGGGACGTGTATTGGTAGTCGAAAACTGTATCGAAATGATGTGTCATAGCTCAAGGAACCGCTCAATGGGTTTGGAGGAGGAATAAAAACGTAAAATATGATACGGTTTTGCATGAAATTGAACTTATCCCACAGTGTTGCGCACCACTGATGATGGCTTCATATAGCTTAAAGGGGAATGTATGAAAAAGGTGCCGGACGAAGCGTGCAACCGGCGTTACAATATGAGTGACGCCCGCAACGCATCAAACGGCACGTGCAGGATGCCAATTTCGTTACGGTACGGTTGTGGTGTAATGCGGACGCTATGTTTCACAGGCTTTTTTAGAATATCCCTGAGAGTTTGCCACCAAAGTTCTCGATGGGCAAGTTGTAATTCGACCCCCGGGGAACAATTTGTATTCCCCAACTATCTCGTCCCACAAAGTATGCTTAAAGAGAAATAATCAGAAGCTTTTGTGAAGTTATTTGGAGGCGTTAAATCCTCTCCGTCACCTGCTGAGCGGAACTGAGATTTATGGTGACTCACTTCCCAGTGGTTAAGGGTGGCCTGCAAAAATGTCAGTGTTTATTAGATGTCTTGTTGTGCATTAATGTTGAGACAAAGAATCTTCTTAATTCATTAAAAAATCGTAAAACAGGCAGTTTTGTATTCGTGGTCTATTTTCCTGGGAGAGTATCATCGTAGGATGTATTCATTACTTCTTGTTGAAAAGCCATAAATATTCAATCATCTCGTTTCGCTACGTCCTACAAAATCTTCATTTTTTTCACCACAATCTGGCCACTTTCCCGCACTTTTTCCAGCGTTGGCAGCGCATCGTATTGCAGCAGAAAACGATTTATCATTTTGACTGACCGGCTCGGTGGCGCCGAAGCCGATATCTTGCTCATCGTTGCAGTGAGATTCTTTGGCTGTACGAATTTCCCCGTTGCCACTCCGCGCCAAGCGAAAAGAAAGAAGAATCAACAAAACGGGGCCGACGGGTTGGCGACTAGAGCACTAATAACCGATGTTATTCCATCTCCGGCTAAAAGGAAGGAGGAAGTCGCTGGCTGCGTCTTCGCACCGCTGCCAAGACACGAGATCCAGCCAAAAACAAGTTCTGCTGGCACCCTCCAGTTTGGTTTTACATTCGCCACACGCAGAAACTAGAACTATTCGCGTAGTTCTGCCTGGTTGGCGCGCTTCCAGCAGTGTGTGTGTGGTGAACTTTTCCTCCACTGTTGTCGTCATCGTCGTCGTCCGCAACCATAAAAAAGAATTGCTAGACTT
Source organism: Anopheles epiroticus (assembly GCA_000349105.1). NCBI lineage: Eukaryota > Metazoa > Arthropoda > Insecta > Diptera > Culicidae > Anopheles > Anopheles epiroticus. Next base: position 91,840 of record KB672064.1, on the reverse strand, counting down.
TTTGGCGAGCCGATTGGGCGACGTTTAGGCGACTGGCTTGGTTTGGCCAAGAGCGTCTGTATTGAAGTGTGTCGCTAGACAGGAGGAGATGAGTGCGTCAGGCTTCTGTGTACGTACGCAAAGGGGACTCGAAATTCGGTCAATCGATATCACGCAATGTGTAGCTTCTTTACCACCTCCCGAAACTATCTCAGCTGAATGGGAAGCATCACTCCAAGTTGGCAAATAATTGTTATAAATCGAGGTGATAGAGAATGCAAAGCGTCCGTAAACCAGCAAGTGGTAATTGTTTTTAACGGCCTTCACTCTGCATTTACTTAGCAGCACCGCTTGATGTGGTGGCCACGGTGGTGAAAATGAATCTCTGCACAATGCCTGCCTGCTTTTATTCCCTGTGGCCCAGCGGAAACTAAAAAGTGATTGCAGCAAAGCACACACAACGTGTGAAAAACACAACAGTCGAAGCGGGAAAACGAACAGTAGAGAGATTTACCCCTTCGGTTTCGGAGTGCAGTTTAGGATAACTTGCTGCCAGGACACTCGACAACATCACTCTGATTGTTATGTGTGTGTGTGTGTCGTAGCAAACGAACGGTAGTGCCGGATGAACCATTTCAACAACCAAAGCAATTTAATCACGTTAATGGATTTCATTGTTGTACCGAGACCGAGATCCATTTGCTTTTGCAAGGGAAGGGGCGGCGGTGTTGTGCTGTAATGCTAGGGACTTCGTTTAGCGACATTTAAAAGGCTTTTTGCAGGTGTACAGGCAACTTTGGTGAAAAGGAAAATAGTTGTCAAATTGCTGCTCGTTAAATGGCTTTAAATGTTATAATTTTGCTACTCGTTACAACTTGTTTTATGTCATTGCAAAAGAGATATAATTCCTCTCACTACAACACAAATCGTTCTGCGAGGGTCTTGAGTAGCTAGATTAAGAAGGCTAACGATCGCTCCTTTGCATAAATGTCTCGCAATTTACATATTTTAACAAATGCGCTTCACTGATATTTGCACTAGCGAGTGTATTTGTCGTGGCATGAGTTGCTGCACGGTTTTCAGCCGTATATTGATTGCCATCCGTCTCCCTGTTCCTTCCCTAAAGTATCTGAAAAAGAAGGGAAAAAAATCAGCAAAAAAGACATAGAACCATACCCGGATGTAATGATGTCCTCGAAGAGAAGCGGCAGCGTCGCGATCCGGCCAAATAACAGTGAATTAACGCTGCATTAAAATTCAATACGACAAGAACAAATTTTGTCAAAATGAGCCTCATGCCACGACGATTGTGGTGGCGATGGGATGAAACAAAAAAAAAGACAAAATAGTTGTACAGGGACTCGACTGTGCAGGACGAGTCGAGTATCGTTATCACGAAATTCAGTACCGACAAGGTTCGTATATTAGTCATTTTGGTCACGTATTTTCACTCTCGCACAGTTTAGCTCTCGAGTGGTTTATTAAGTTGTTCAAAGAATGGATCGGAAATCGTGTGGCGATACCCAAAATTGCGTTTTTTTTTTGTTGAGTTTGTGGCTGTAAGTTATCCTTGAAGACGAATAATTGACGACTATGGCATACTGTCACGGATTGTTTTTTTTTTTTCAAAATAATTTGGTGGCTTTTTTATAACTTTTTTTTATAAGACATCCCATAAAGAAATTCAATTACCACATCCTAAAGGTTTCCGGAGAGTAATCAGCATCGATGCGACAGTAGTAATATACAATCAAAGTGCTGATAGTACGAAAAAATATACAAATGCAAAAGAGCTACAAACGACCCGGTCTTTTAAAGCCCAAGCAGGGGGTTGGAGGAAGGCTCTGTGGTTCCGTCACATAAATTGCAAGATGAAAGAATGTGCAAGCAAAGTTATAATCGGATTTACAATCTACCACAACCAGCCACAGAAGAAGAGAGCAACGGAACGGGGAAAATGGAAAAGTGGACACATTTTTCGCATAAACTCTTATGACAGTAGTTCAGGAACGACCCAGGAGGGAAGAACTACCGTGAAGACGAAGGATACACTTGTTATAAAGTTTATAGCAAAATCTTTTTTGAAAGACAGAACCAAGGCTCTCGCTGTCCGCAGCTTTGTCCCTTTCTTTTCTGCACTGGTGGAAAATTCATGGTCCGGAAACTAACTCCAGCTCGGATGCTGCTAAGGGGCGCAAACCCCAACGAAAAGTTTGCAACAAAATAATGACGATGATGATGATGACGTTGATCATAAATTGTGGTATCATACATATATTTTTTTAGAATCGATAAAACGAGGATTGGAGGCTGTGTGGCCCTCTCCCTTGTCTACGAAAACGGTCCGTAACTGATGGTGTGATTAATTAAAGCAAGTGAAGCATGAAATTGATTTGTTAGGCAAAAGCGCTGGTAAAGCCAACAGACTCTGCAGGTCCGGCGAACGCGTTGTGGCTGGTGGTTGTCACAATTTTAAAATATTTCCCATACGTACATGGTAGACAGGGCACCAGGCAGGGACATACACATGGGCAAAAAGCAAAAGTCCAATTAGATAAATGCAACTGACCACCATTATGGTGATTGTTGTCACGGGGACTGACCAGATGTGCCGTCTGTGAAATAGGAAGAATGGAAAATGGGTGATTTTTTCTACCTTCTTCAGCTTCTGTCTGCCACTGCCACTCTAATCGCTGTAAAATGGACCATCGGTTTTCATCCACACACTTCATCGTGAAAAGATCCTTGAGATGGTATCGTATCAAAAGTGTGTGCTTCCGAGTGTCCTATCTCGATGCGTTCCGTCTCCTTGCCGGGTTTTCGATACAGTAAGCAGCCAGATCACGCTCGAGAGTCATCGATACACACTTGGGACGTGCGCCGCGTGTCCTTGTGTTGCCGTTTTGAACGGTTCCCCGTTTTCCTGACGTCCTCATGTTCTTCTTGCTACTATTATCACACCACCACCAAGGAGCTCCCGGACGAAACTCGGATGATGGTATAATTTTGCACCGCTTAGCAATCCGTCTGAATGGAGTTGGTAAAAGCGAAATAAATCCACACAAGCAAAACATCCATCTACCACATGCGGCGCATTCATTGCTGGCGCGTTTGAATGAACGAGCCTCCGGGGGGTGGCCACTAAGCGGCTTTTGGATGGTCCTGGCTCCTGCATGTTGGTTAGGTTGGTATGATAATGAATCGGTTCTGTTTTTTTTTGCGAGGTCTCGTGGTTTGAAAAGGGGTTGCTGCAGGAGTTGCGAAGCGTTTGATGTGGTGTTGGGGAACTGACTGAAAGGAAAATGAGGAATTGTTTGCGGAGAAGCGAAGAGAAGCTTATTAAGGTTTACCACAATGTATGATGAGCCAACGAAGGTCTTTTCAATAATTACCAGCCTTGCTGAAGAACGTCATTGGAACATATCCTTGCTAGTTCCTTAACTAATTTAGTTCCAAGTACTTCAAACTTGATGAAGATTGATGCAAAATCATAGACGAGAGAGGAAGGCACAAAAAAAACTTTGAGAGTATTCAATAATTAAATTAAAACTAGCATCACCCAAAAGTGAGGCTCCCCTCGGCGAGCGCCGCCCGACTGATTGAATCAGAAGCAAATCAATTAACAGCGCGCCACCGTCTTCAGCCGTGGTGCGTCCTTCGCCGTTTCTCTCTCACTAATGATAATTAATATCGCAAGAAAAACCTTCCAAGATAATCATCTCGAACAGCTCCTAGACAACCCGAGGCCGACCGAAGCACCGCAAGTGACGAAATGGAAAAACCGAACCGGGAGAAAAACTTTTCAAACAATGATCCACACTCCAGCTTGGTGCTGGAGCTGGAGCGGGAAAGGAAAGGGACACGAAATGAGTACTTTTATCTTAATCAGCATTTTCAAGCGACCAGAAATGCGCTCTTGTGTTTAAAGAGTGACGTTAAATTTCATTCACCGTGAAGTGTGCGTGGCACATCGGGAATCAGGAGTTAACCACCACCGGGAAAGAGGCGAGTGTGTCCCTTCCCTTCACTGTGATGTCTCACTCTTCTCAATGGGCCGCCGTTGCTATCCCTTGTTGACAGGGCCCGGGTTTCCTTCCCTTGTTTCCTGCTCTCATTAACACGCTGCTACAGCCCTCGTGTGTGTGTGTGTGTGTGATGGCCCAACAAGTGACGAAGCGTGTTCAGATGCGTTCTGGATGAGGTAAATCATTGTGGTGTAACGGTGGGCATCCCGCTGGAACGTGATACAGTTGATGTTTGGTGCTGAGGTGCCGTTGACAACAACGGGAGGGACCCGCGCTGTAAATTGTCTCCTTCAAAATGAACAACAAATGCGCAGGCTTTTGATTAATCAGCACGTGAATTGATCACGTTCACTCATCGAGCCATCAATATCGAGCCCCCGTCCAATCCTTTTCCGCTCCCAGAAAGGTACATTAACCACCTTTGATTCCCCTTTGAAGGGAGATTCGTTGGTTGACGGGAGGACCACAAATCTTCTCTGGACGGAGTCGGTTTTGTTGTCATCATTATATGCGGCTTAAATGATTTCCCCCGAGAGTTTTGCAGGGGGCGGCTCATCATGTGAGCTGCTGGAAGTCGGCTCCCAAAAGGCTTGAAATGTGTGCTTGAACGCCACCGATTTTAGTTGAAATGAATGTTACCTTTTGTGTTGCCTTTTTCCTGCAAGCTGTTCAAGAGGGAAGGATTTGCCAGGATATTCTTTCTAGTGACGGAAAAAGACGTAGAAGGAGAGATGTCGTTAAAGCTTCGTGACGAGTGTGTTTTTGTGATGAAAAATAGACTTCTAATAGGCATGATGGAATCGAGAAGGAGGGTGACAATCCCGAAAATCCGGACAGCCTCCACAATCATTGACAAGGGGCTCAATATCACGTAAGTAGAGCTGGAGTGTATGTGTGCTTGCTAGCGGAGGTGATTGATACATGTGACTTTACATCGTGTGGTCTGCGACCATGTTGAAAGAGCCTTAAAAACTGAGAACACTGATAGTAGGGAGAGTGGGAATTGAAAGGTCGCAAATCGTTCGATAAGTGATGTGGTATTGATTTGAGAAGATTAAGGAAGGAAACCCCACGCCTCACACTTTTAGAGTTTGAAGTAAAATAGCAATAAATAAAAATACTTACCGCGAATAAAACAATGCTCTCTATAACATTTCCTGATATCGTGTTGCCAATCATAAACTGGGTCATACATTGTTCGTGAACTCCGCTAATGGTAAAATCAATAGCGATCAGCACGCTGTGGTGTCACACATTCCCGGCATATCTTGACGGTCGTTCGCATGCCAGTGAGTACGGATCGCATTTTTCGCTTCCAACACATTGTCCGCACACTTTGTGGTCGTGGAAAGTGAAACGTTTTAAAGCCTGCACGAAGGAGGAGACATCCTTACAGAATCGTCTTAACGGTTGTTGACTCAACCGCCGGCAGAGGCGGTGGGTAAATTGCTCGATTTATGTGTGCGAGAAGCGTTGCAACGAAAAGGAAAGCGTTGACACTTTCACCAAGGAAGTCTTGTGGCTTTCCTTTTGGTAAGGACGAAAAACGCTGCCCGGTGGGAAATGCAGCGCGGCTGAATGAAGATACTTCTTCTCGCCCCAGCCAGCGAGGTCAGTCTTAAAGGGAGAAAAGTATGCAAAAGCAAGCGAGACACATTATAAGCCACTTGTCTGGTGCGTGATTGGAATGCGTAAATGGTTGTGAAAACTCGCGACACTTTTCTTCACTTCCCTTTTGCATCGCATCACACCATTGTTTACGGTTTGGATCTGATAATTCATTCGCTACGGAACTTATTTATTTAGTCGGAGTATTCGCCTTTCTTTCAGTTTTATTTCCTTCCTTTGCTTTCTATGTGTCGAATGGGTCGAATGGGAAAGGTGAATAGTAAAATCTGAAATAAATGAAACGATGTCGACGTCGCTTCACCCGGGATGATTGTTGATCCTGACTGACCCTCGAGCGATTGTGGACAACAAACAGGGAGAAAATCTGATAACTGCCGGTGGTAGGGATGGCGTGCACAAGGGAAACGTTCCAATTCCCCATCGAAATGGAGTGGAATCGCACGATAAATAAACAAAAGTGGCGAAATCTCAGGAAATTGCTTCTGAAAGCCGATCCTTATGGTGTCAGCGTGTGAGGTGATGACAGACCAACGGACGACGCTATCTGTGCCCGGACACGCACGGCAGGCTAAGCGACATAAAATGGAAGTAATGACTAAATTATGCCAGAGTCATTTTAGGGCCCCGATAAATGATCTTAATTTGAATCAAGGGAGTGCAAGCCAGAGACCGTCCTTTTTAAAGGGAACGACGAAACGTAATGAGAGTGGTTGTGAGATGTGAGTGAGATGAGGCCGAGCTCGCCTGATGGGAAAGTCACGCGCCGTTCCATACCGCGTGTCGATGGGATCAGGAACTGGTGTCGGAAGGCTGTTGTTCGTTAAAGTAATTAGAGCCGTTTAACCCCTTGGCGTTTTGCTGGTCGTAAAGATGCTTTGCCAGTAGCGGCATGATTAGTGTAAATGATTGATGGACAAAGGATGCTCGAGCGAGAATAATAGAAGTCTGTGAACGAAAAGAATACGTTACGTTACATGGCTTGTAGCGTTACATCAACTCCTTTTACATCGATTCGGTACCCAAAGCCGTAGCATTTCTCTGGTTCACGAAATTCCTTCACTCCCACCATCATCCAAGGCTCACATTATAATGTTTGATTGCCGAATCGTTCGTGGTGATCGGTGAATATTGTTGTGTACAAATACGCCACGCAGCTCGATTGTCACGTTTTCGCTTTCACTCTCCCGACTGCTACTGCTGCTGCTTGAGATTTCAATTCACTTTGTACGGCTTCTGGGCGGGAAATGGGTTTTCCCCGTCGTGTATAATGCACTTCCATCCCTTCGCGTCCTTTCGGAACCGCTTCCCCTCGCCCAGCAGCGCGATCGATTCGTTTCAAGTGTGCACAACAATCGACAATCGATATGAGGTTTCCTTTGCGTTGTGTTTTCCGTACGATTCCTCATCACGTGGCCGTGTGATGTGTCGTCGAGATGCCTTTGAAGGAAACACCCCCGGTGCACGGTGCTTTTTTTTTGGGTATGAAAAATTGCCATTATTTAGAATTCCAGGACGGCTGCCCGCAAAACGTCGTACAGGAATTGAATTTCAACGGATTTGTCCCAATATTTCAGTCGAGAACGTCTCACTTTTCCCTAAACGCAATAAATCAACACCCGTCATCCGAACCAAGGGGAGTAGTGTTGATGCGGCACCAAGGCAAAGGAACTGCCAAGAAGCCTGCTCGTGTTCTTCTGAGAAATGACTTTAAATTACATCATTACGAAACAATAATCAGCGCGATAGGATGGCTTTGGTGCAATTCGTTGGTCCTTTTAAACACGCCAAACAAGACCGAACGGGTTACGTGAAGTTTCTCTTTATTGTAAATCTTCTGTTTTTCCTGCCCTTCTAAGGCGAGCATCTTCACCCGCAAAAAGCGTGAAGAAACGTTTGCAATGTTTTTTTTTTTCTGGCGGACTTTAGTTTCCCTTCGGTCGTAGGATTCGGGGATGCTTGTGGGTTACGGACACGCTTCCTGGGGAGGGATTATGGGAATGGTTGTTGCAAAATCCTCTCGCTGACAGGGTGTGTTCCAGCAACACCAGCTCCGTTGAATGTTTATGTTTTGCCCGAATCTTGAGACGTTTTGAGAGGGGCTTTTCGGGCCGCAGCAAACGTGGCAAAGAGAGAAAGCAGGGAAGGATATCAATCCTGCCAATTCATTTGATTGCTGTTTTTCTTTTTTTCCGTGAGGGGTCATGTATCGGTTTTATTACATTTCTATTTTTCCTTTCCCAACGCTGCGTGCTGTTTGCTTGAAGCATGGGTTTGGAGTTTTGCGTAAGCCTGGGGTGGTAGGGAATGGGTTATGGGGTTCGAACTGTGTTTCAATAAGAAATGAGAAGAAAAATCTTGAAATGATTGACAGCAATGCAATGGTTTATTTTGGAAGGGACGTCAAAATCGCTCCTGTATAAAGAGAACGAAGAACAGTTAGTACCAATGTTGGACAACTTTTAAGGAATATCTGCACACTAGACTTCCTTCTACACAGGAGAGAAACATAGCCTTAAACACTTCCAGTGTGGGAAAAGGGAAATGGAAAACAATAACAACTAATGCTACTTTCTTAAGAGATCACCAAGAAGTCTTTTCTTCTCTTGTGCCACATCTAACCTTTACTTCTTCGTACGAAAGCCGACGGACACAAGAACTAGGTCCGATGGCCAGATTCTATTATGTAGCGTAATCTGGACGATTCAATCTTTTAACAGCTATTTTTAATGATTGCTTTTGCTGTTTCCGTTTCGGATGGCGTTCCCGACGTTTGGACCGTGCTGCCCCTCCGTTCGTTATCTTTTGGGGTGTCCTGGAAGAATCTTTTTCCTTTCTGGACGTTATTTACCACGTACAGAGTCCTTGGGAAGCCCTATCCACTACCATTGGTCGGTCGTCGATAGCAACGTGGGAGAGAATCTCAGCTGGGCAGACTTTGTGGCAGCGTCCTGCTCACTGGACTGTCTATTTTCTATCTCACTGTTCGTCCTTCCCTGTTGTATGATGTTTGTTCCGGTTGCTTCCGTGTTTTTTTTTTCTTTGTGCTGTTGCTTTGGCGCCACACAGATGGAAGAAGTCTGATAATTAGATCTGAGCAAAGGAGCAAGTGAAAAAGCACGGCAACTGTCACAGAGGAGGCTTGGCGTACTGTCGTCTGATTGCCTACCTTTCAGGCGGCGTTTTGTGCAACCGTAATAGAAAGGAAATTCAATTTCGCACGAACGATTACCGTTTAATGAATAAATAAGTGGCGTTCCGTAAGGAAGGAGAATTATAAAGCCCCATTTCGTGAGGGATCGTTGTTTAGCAACAAAACGATTGGCCAATATAGACTTTCCTGCTGTCTCTCTCTCTCTCTCTCTTTCTCGTAGCCTACGTACAGAGGTGTGTTATGAAGAGCGCATATTGTTCCACTTTATGCTTTTGAAGTGGACCGCAACCATACACACACGCACGCACGTTCCATTCCAGGATGCTGCGAGTACAGTGAAGGTAAATCCTTTTTTAATGAACTGCGAATCAGGCCCGTACATTGCAGGTACATCAATCAAAACTTCATTAAAGCCAACCATGTGTGTGTGTTGCCTTCCAATCGATGGAAGAAGTACTTCAACCGGAAATTCAATCATCGCGGTACAATGAAAGGTTTAATCGAATGATGGGCGAGCAGTGATAAGCAACCTTCGTTTTGGATTTTGACCTTCAAAGTTTTGGTTGAATCGGGATGGCATGTTGTACGGCTTGATGGCATACGTCGATAGGGGCTTATCTAATTTTGATTGATATCCGTTACATTTATCTGCGGAAAGTATTGGTCCCCGGAGGTCGTCTCTCCGTAGCGCTCGTGTTAGGGAAGATTCCCTTGGGAGAAATTGCTCGACCATGCACGCAAATAAACCACTCACTTAACCTCTCAAACCTGTGGTTGTGGTTGAAACAGTAGCTGTTATTATGTTTACAGTGTCAGTACTTTTCTTGGGGTCGTGGTTAGCGAGGGATAAAACACGCCAAATATTGATGTGATCCATAATTTAGAAATTAAATTTATTTGCATATCTCTTGTTCTTGCTGCTTGAAGGACAAAATTGTTCTCTTGTAAACTTATCTGCAGACAGGAAGACAGATAACATCGGTCAGGCAGACCGAGAATCTTTCCCTTCCCGTATTCCACGCGGCTTTTAATAGCTTTTAAGCAAATGTTTGACTTTCCGGTACTGAGTGGAATATGTTTCGCTGTTTACCTCACCGTTCCGGCCGGTAGTCAGTTTTTAATAACATTTCTCATTTTGTGCGCTCTTCCAGGGCTCTGGAGGGGTTGGCTTTATTTGTCTTTGCGCTTCTCGAGGGTTGCTGTCCGGAGTTGTGCTCCGGGGCTGTTTGTGCTGATCCAGTGTAGTACGGTTCATTGCAACCATTGTTTGCAGGTGTTTGTGTTTGCTCAAAGGGAGAAGATGTAACAGTTTGATAAATTAAAATTTGAAAACTAAAAACAGTTCAGACAACAAAACAGACCGTTTGTAGAGTAGTTTTACAACACAATTCACTACCTTATTGGAATCTTCACCCAGAACACGTACCCTGTATCAATTAGCCATACAGACTGTAAACGTTTGATATCGTCAATTACCAACCTGGCTGGAAGCGCTTATCACCGATCACAAAGCCCTCCCCAGCGTCAGCAAGCAGCAAGGGTGGAACAGTACATTACCAACGTAAAGCGGATTGTTACCAGTTAATAACATAAATTATGTATTTCTTTCCCACGCACCGAACGAAGGGAGAGAACGCCGCTCGACTGAAATCTCGCCAAGCTGACGTCGTCCCTTTTCGACTCACACGAAAATCAAATCACAAAACATAACAAGCGAATCAACACACAAACTTGCAAACTGCGCGTCGTTCTAGCACGGGCAGGGCACACTGGGAAACATTGCAAGAGGGACACGGTGGTACATAATCATAAAAGTTTCACCACAACTCTCCCGGGAGGTATACATTTCCGTGTCGAAAGGTGGTATGTTGTCGCTTCGTTTTCATGAAATATTCACCTCAGTTCAGAGGAACTGAAGAAAAAGGGGAAGGAATGTGTGGTTTGGGAGGTCCCCTCTGGGTGGTGAGATGATTCCTTTGAGCTTGAGTTTGATTGACCATCAGCTCACCTGTTGATTCTTCTAGAAGATAATGCCGTATAGAAAGAGTTTAGATTATATTTTTCATAGGTTTTTTAAAGTGAATCATTTTTTGCATTTAAATGTACTAATAACCCCTCATTGGGGATATTGTGTCTGCCACAAAAAAAAACAAACGCTTATTGCTCTAAGTTTGTTTGCATCCGTCCCGTTTACATCCCAAACCCTCCCTTCCCTCCCCCAGGCGAGTAATCGCTGTCCCAAAACACAATTGTAAAATCCCACCGATTATAGCGTTTCCACCAAAAACCGACAAATTCACAGCATCGCAGACCGGGGTAATCCCGCAGACAGAGGGGATCACGTTACAATCACCTTGATACCGTGCCCAAGACGGATTGCATTGCCGTAGCAAGGCGAGTGAATTAAAAGATAAGTCTCTGAAGAATTGTAAATGATATTTACCGGGAATAGGATTTCAATCAGTGCAACGCTCCGTGCTCTTCTTGGCTGAAGCTGAAGTCAACGGCAACCGAACATTGCCTTGCAACTCCGTTCGGTGTCGTTTGAAGTGCTGACAAATTTAAATTAAAAATGCTTGAAAAGCGATTTCATTAATTTTCATCCAACCGATAGGAAGGTGCGTAGCGTATTGGGACGATATTGCCTTTACTTATCGGGCATGTCCGGGAAGCTGGGAGGACGGTGCACGGTCGGGGACGGATTGTCTGGGTGTTGGAAAAGACACGTGCTCGACGGTGAAATTGATATTTATTTGCGTGAAGAGTTTGGGCAGAGGGTGTAAAAGGAGCAGGGAGCTTCATTTGCATGCTGTGCTGATGAAACGGTAGAGAGGGATATTTGGGTTGTCCTGTTTAGATCATAAATCTCGATTACGGTCAGTGGAAAGCGTGTTTCAAATAAACTATGTGGATTGCTGTGTTCTTGCACGATAAAAATAGTTACAGAAATTCTCCAAGAAGACAATATTACATTGCTTAAGTTCGAAGGCTCCCAACTATCTATAGTTATCCTACTTTCCGATCACATTTCGATGCAATCAATCATAAATGGCACGAAAAGTTATTTGGGATTAATGTCGCTCTAGCTTATCTCTAACGAAAAAAAAACACAGAAATCCCTTAATCTCTCCCTCGTATTGGACAAAAGATCACCAACGTCATCATCAGTGCGCCGATGACCACTGGCAGCAGCTTTGCAGGATGATTTGGTCAAAACTGAGGAAACTCAAGAAGAGCAGACCGACAGCGCCTTCTCTGAAGGGTAAGACCGGAAATTTAATTTCATCAGCGTACGGCTTTTCCCCAGAAGTAAAGTGCCAGCAACGTTGGAAGCCGAAACTTACTGGGAACGCTTGAAAGCGGATATTAGTAAACAATATTATCAAACCTCGGGAAAGTAACTTAATTATGTTTGTCAACGATAATTCCAGCCAGCCGGTCGATTTTGGGGCGGCCGACCGTTCTCCCTCCGTGCTGTTTATTTCACTTCTAATAAATCTGGAATGGATGGAGGATTGTTTTCTAGTGGAGCAAAAAGAATCTCATATTAAGAGACTCTCTCTATCTCTCTCGTTCTCTTCCGTTTCCCAACTGAGGATGAGTGTTCTAGAATGCTGACGCCACGAGAAGCGTCTAGCCACATTCAACTGGAGAGATAAAAGGATAACTTTATTTCAGGCTTGCATTTTCCGTTGGGACAGACTGACGGCGACAACAACGGTGTGACGTTTCGCGACGTTATTTTCCTCCACGGCTTCTTCGAGTGTTTGTCGCCCATTTATTGGGTGACATTTATCAAATCAATTATTTTTTATACTTCTTCTCAGTCGCAGCACACGTGTTTGCTTCTATGTGAGAGGAATTGAGAGAGAAATATTGTACGATTTATGGCATGTCATAAAAAATAACTTTTATATGGAAGGAGACCGACACACAATTTGTTGCGGTAATGCGGGAGCCTGATTTTAGAGTGCTCAATCGACTGTTAGCAACTTTGCCGAAGGGGAAACTTTTACGGCAATGATTCATAAACGTAATCCCAACTCGCTAACGAATCCACCTCGTACAACATCCACTTCATGAAGTATGTGATCACTCTTGGCAATCAGCACACGCTGGCTGGCCAGTGCAGATGAAGACAAATTATCAATTACATCGAAGCGCTTTGTCCCGTGCCGGGTAGAACAAAACTCGGTGGAAATTCATTTCCATCTCGTTTCTCAAGAGCGGTTTTGTTTGTATCCCGCTGGTGGTAAACGAGCTGGACCACCCGCTCGGTATTGCGAACGGTGACACCGTTCATCATCGTTCCCTACTCAGCAGGAAAGATGGATGCTGTGTGGGAGTGAATTTACATCCAGACTCGTTTGTGTGGGTTGCACAAATGGAACATCTTACCAGTAGTCGTGCTCGTGTTCAGGAAGCGTAAAAACGTCTTATGCTGTGCATCCTTTCTCACGCTACGGCGAATAGACGATGAACACTCCACGGCAACGGCTAGAAGACGACGCACCCAAGAAAGGCAAAGACATTTGCGTGAACGGAAATGACATTAAGTGGGTCTTTTTCATTTAATTTCATTTTCTCAATTATATTTGGGCGCGAAAAGCGTTTTACTGACAACTGAGAGCTGTTTGGATGAAGGTAGCGTGAAGATTCGCGTTCAAGTCGAAGAATTCTCGAGAAGAAATGATCGCTTTTGGGAGTAGACAAGCCTTTAGTACAGTGAGATACAAACGGAATAAATGTAAATGCTGTAAATATAAACCGTATAACATTTTTTAACAGATTTTCTCACAACCTTACCTTTCTTCCAGCGTTGGGTTCGAAAAGTTTGAGATGCCCAAACACGGCTACGACCAGATGGATGGGGCCGCGGTCGGTGGCGCCTACCAGGCCGACACCGGCGGCAACGATTCACCGGTGTCGTTCGAGGAGATCGAACGGCCACCGTTGCGCCACGTTGACAAGTACGTCCGGGCGGAGTGTCCCTGCATCAAGACGACCCGCTACACGATCTCGCTGATGACCTGCCTGGGCTTTATCATATCGTTTGGCATGCGCTGTAACATGGGCATGGCCAAGCTGCAGTTCGAGAACGGGGTAAGTGCACAACGAGTTTCCATTAGGCGATGGCGGTTCCACACGACCGCGCACCGGATGATGATAATTATTCCACCCGGGAATAGTGCCGGGACACGTGCCGTTGATGTCCTTTTTTCCGAGCGGGCATGTTTCGATTATAATTTCGCCACGCACTGCATGATGAGCAAATTGTGTTTTGCTCCATATTGTCACGTATTTTGAGGGTAGAGGTACCAGAGAGGATCTGTTTGAAGGTCAAAGAGTCACGAAAAATTATAGCTAGAAAGCCTAAACCTGGTGTCCCATAATTATATTGCCTTTTTCCTTTTATTGGAGCCCTCGCGCATGAACGACATGAGTTCCTTTATTCCGAAGAAGTATAAGTAGGATATCGATACCTTCATATGTACGTAAATAAAATATAATGAACAGGCAAAATAAAGCAGAGTCACAAGCCACCCAAAAAGCAGGGAGAGATCGTTCAACCGGTAACCGATAGATAACGATGAGTTCGCACGAGAATGACCAAAACCCGAGGAATGTTCGGTCTACCGAGGGGAGCTAGAAAATCAGGATAAATAAGAAATTTTATGGAGTCAAACATAATGGAAGCATTTATTAGAAATGCGACGACAAAAGATGATAATTTTTTATTCATGAGTCATTGCACCGAGGGGTTTTCCCTTAATACAAGGAGGAAGGGCGAGACAGGGAGGCGACCGCCACGCTCCCAGATAGCGTCAATAAGCGAGGGTTTGGAGCTTTGGTTGAATAAAAGGAAAAAAGGACATATAGCCAGACGACAGCGAGGGAGAGAAAACGGATAAAGAAGCCAACCGGAAAAGCCGGAAACGAGCATAAAGAGCGAGAAAATGACAACAAACCCGACCGTGCTCGTGATAACTCACCGACGCCACGCTGCGAACAGCGCAAATGCGTGATGCGTTAACGGATGTCGTTTCAAGTTTTTTGTTGAGTCGTCCGGGGAGGATACTTTTGTATAGAATCGAGGGAAGCAGTCCGGAAAGGGATGGCGGAGAGTACGCTTGATTTCCGGTTGCATTGGCTCGATTTAACAACGGGAAATGGCCATATTTTTACCGTAACTTCTTGATTTTCGGCGTCGAAATGACTATTCATGATGTCTGACACTTTCACTCTCTCTAGTCGGTGAAGTACAACTGGACCGTAGCGATGGAAAGTGCGGTCGATTCGTCGTTCTTCTGGGGCTACCTGGTAACGCAGGTACCGGGCGGTTTTCTTGCGTCAATGTTTCCGGCAAACCGCATCTTCGGTACGGCCATCGCCATCTCGGCCTTCCTGAATCTGCTCGTCCCGGGCGCGATGATGTTGCATCCAACGGTCGTGATTCTGGTGCGAGTTCTCCAAGGTTTGGTGGAGGTAAGTGGTCAAACTTTCCAGACATTAACTCCATTCTGGATGAAACCATACGAGTTCTTTCGACAGGGTGTAACGTATCCCGCTTGCCACGGTATCTGGCGCTTCTGGGCTCCACCACTCGAACGCTCCCGGTTAGCGACGATGGCATTCAGCGGCTCGTACGCCGGAGTCGTGATAGGCATGCCCATGTCCGGCATCCTTACCGGTTCGATCAGCTGGCACGCACCGTTCTACTTTTACGGTGTGATGGGTCTCATCTGGTACTGCTTCTGGCTGTGGTTATCGTTCGAGAAACCGCGGCAACATCCAACCATCTCCGTGAAGGAGCTCAAGTACATCGAAAAGTCACTCGGCGAGTCGGTGCAGCTGCCGATGCCGACCATCGCGACGACACCGTGGCGTCACTTCCTCACGTCCATGCCGGTGTACGCTATCATCGTGGCAAACTTTTGTCGGTCGTGGAACTTTTACCTGCTGGTGCTGTACCAGAGTGCCTATCTGAAGCACTCGTTCGACTTCCGGATTGAAGAGGTAAGGTAGAGTGACTTTCCTGGGGAGTCGTCATAGTTAATACGTTTGTCCTATGTTAGACTGGTTTGCTGGGGGCACTGCCACATCTGCTGATGACGATCATCGTACCCTTCGGTGGCATGCTGGCGGATCACATCCGAAAGTCGGGACTACTGTCGACCACCAACGTCCGGAAGCTGTTCAACTGTGGTGGATTCGGACTGGAAGGTCTCTTCTTCCTCGTAGTCGCACATGCAACGAGTCCTGTAAGTAGACACCACATCTCTTTTCGTGATTCTGAAGGATACAGTGTAACACTCCTTACCTCTGGCGCTTTAGATGGGTGCAGTGACGGCACTAACGCTCGGCGTGGCCTTCAGCGGGTTCGCCATATCCGGTTACAACGTCAATCATCTGGACATTGCTCCACGCTACGCCAGTATTCTGATGGGCATGTCCAACGGCATCGGCACGATAGCGGGGCTGATCTGTCCAATCGCGATAGACCACCTTACACGGGGGCAGGTAAGTTGCTTCGCCATTTAATCGGATTGTTCCACTCCAGCTATCGATATGGAACATCCCTTACTCTCTCTTGACGGCCTCTTAGTCCATTCATTCGTAGTGTTCGATGTTCGGTGGAGCTGATGCAATGAAATAAATTAAATTTGTTACGATGTTACATGCCGGATGACTTTGAACAAAAACGGCAGCTCTCCCCTTTCCAAGCTGCTGGAACAATGCGAAACCCTACCATGCAGTCTCCCTAGTCCTGGCCAAGAGGAAGAGTGTGTTTTCCAACATTTTCCATCCATTTTCCCTCTCACTCTCTGCAAAACCGAATGCTTTCAGTGCTCTGATGCCTTTGTAGCAGCCTCGGCCGAAGTAGTCTGGGAAAGGATATGGCTTTTAAAATCTTGAAACTGTACAACTGTTGACATGCTGGATGGAGGAGGGTGTGCCCTGGCAACCGTTGCTAACAGGGATGTGATTTTTGCGGCGTCGGCTGTTTTCTCGCCCCATTGCGTAAAACCGATCCAGAGTCGTCTATTGTTGATGGAACGAGGAAGCGGTTGAGAAGGGGAGAAGCTAGAGGGAAAAGGTTGTTGTTGTTGCGTATAATTTTTCGCTGACGCGACTGTTTGCGGCTGTTTTGTCTCGTCGCCATGCAAACAAGCAATTGTATGGGATGTAAATATTTACTGGCAGCGTATTTCAATGGATCTATAGATCCATTTTTTCGCGTCACCACCATTTTGTAAAAGTGGATGTTTAGTACAATTAACAACCTCGTTATTCTCCTCCTCAAGCCCAAATCCTGCTGGTCGACGGTGTTCACGATAGCGGCGACGGTACACTTGGTGGGCATTACGTTCTACGCCATCTTCGCTTCCGGCGAGCTGCAACCGTGGGCCGAACCGACCATCGAGGAGCAGCGTGCCTGGGATCCGGTTGGGTCGGGATACGAAAAGGAAACCACCTTCAACGAGGCGGGCGACGGGGGACCCGGCGTCCCAGGCGGAATGATGGTAGATCCATCGGCCCAGATCAACGCCACCAAGACGGTTTCGTACGGTGCGGTACAGCAGCACGTGGCCAACAATCCGTTCGCGTACCCAAACGCGATCAGTGAGGAACCGGTACAGCCGGAAGCGAGGGACACCTATTTACACGGCAACCCGACGGAGCGCAGCTATTGACCTGGGCGCGAGAAGAAAACCGTAACATTTAGCATGAACTAGAGCGTGGTGGGTGGTGAATATGCTGTTCAACATATTTCATTTCCTGCTTTACGTTTACGGCAAATGTGCAATAGTAATCGTACATGTAATGTAATCAACGTGTTCGGCTCGATAGAAGGAAGTCGGGAGTAAAGTGAAATAATACAAAAAAAAAACCCGAATAAAAAATAACCCTGCTTAAGCAATTACAACACTAGATAGTAACTAACAAATAACAAAAGGCAAAAAACAAAAAAATATAAAGAAATAGCAAAGATGCACACTGTATTTACAACGGCGAAAGGGTGTACATACACTAACAAAACACTGACATATAAGTATTTAACGGATAAACTTACGCGTACAAGCTATTAGAATGATAGTAATAACAATACATATACTGTAATTATTAACTGCTGCCGCCAAGGAGTACTAAAACGATGCAAACCAAATAACTACAACTGTTAAGACAACGCACTGAACGCGCCCATCGGGTGGAAGGTTGGGAGAGAAGGAAATTGGCACAGGATCCCTGCCGTAGGAGATTTGCTAATGATGGGGAGTGTAAGAGCAACAATCAACCTTTAGGTGTAGCAGATATTATCAAATCTACCCAGTACAGTACATTGCCCTCTACGCAGGAGGGGGAATTGCAGAAGAGGAAAAACTGTCAATTGCTAAGGAGAGTTTAGTGATCGTATAATAATGACCTGACGAACAGCTCCTACGTAAAGAAAGGATGGTTCAAAGGCGAACGTACTCTGGCTAATGAGTTTGCAAGCGAGTTCCCCCGCCTAATTGCACACCTACTTCCCTTTATTCCCCTCTTCCTTCTTGTACTGTGTAGATGATCGTATGTAATTACGCAATTTCCTGGCCTGAGTTTCAGCTAGCTAGTAAGATGGGTTTATATTTGAGGTGTCAACTCACTCTCAAAGGCTGTGGCGACAATAATAAAATCGGGAAGGGATGCGCACGCCCGGAAATGGGCACGCGTCACCTGACCGGCACCGAATGTGTAGGTTAAGAGGTGAGGCTTAAGGGCGCTTAGGTAAGGTGTGTTTAGTTTATTCGTTAATTGGAAGCGTTTTAGCTGGTAGTAAGCGGGCAGCTGCAATAACTATAAGCTTGGCCTGGTGTAAGATTTGTACATTCTGAGTTGGAGCGTAAGCTTCGACACGGAAGAAGCACGTACGATACTGCGAATGTGACAAGGAAACAATAATAAACAACGCTAGCTAGTAAGTAGTTCGAGAAGCAGAAGAAGTACTTTAAACCAGTTCAGTGATATAGTGAATTAAACAGCTCATCAACAACAAACAAGTCGTAAATCGTTGCGAAAATACGAAGTGAAACCTAATAGTGGAGAGACGATGCGCACGGTGAAGCTTCTTCGAAAGACTCGTACGATCGCGGGAAACGATCAGCTTGGTGGGTGAGGTTGCTCGCCCGCATTCTATCAAGGCCACTCGAAAATCTTAATCTCGGACGGGAGAGCTCACGAAATTGGAAATCAAAATTGGCGATCCTTTGCCGCGGTCCGAAGACTTCGAAATGTCACTGTGACGCTCGTTCGTACTATATACATACCTATGGTAGGCATATATGTGAATGTGTCGAATTGGTTATAGGTGGAAGCATCCATCACAAACGGGTATTATAAAGCTAGGTGGGAATGGTATTTCTAGGTGTTAGGCAGCAAGGTATATGAGTTCGAACACAAACAAAACTAAAAAAAGAAAAGAACACTTTGCACAAAATGTCTCTTACGGAAACGTGACCCCTATACGCGATCAATTGAAATTTTAGTGACAGTAGAGACAAAATAGTAGACCTTAGTTCCTTGTTCCTCGTTCTGTAACATCCACAACCCAGCAACCCGCGATCCCTTTACACGATCTCGTGCTGTATCTATCGTATGGTTTGTTCTTCCCGTAATCCCCTGGGGGCATCCTCGCGACCACATCAACCGTTTTCCCCGATGTATTACCAACGTTTGTACATTATGGAGATAACATACTATTCGATGTTCATCGCGAAGCCTGATGAAGCCCACAGAAGTAGTTGTAGGCCGTAATGAGTGTGAGGGTTCAACGTGAAGGCACAATTGCTTCAAAACGGAGCATGCCCGTTGAATGCCGACTGTACACAGGAAACCATTTAACACAGGATGACAATCATATGCAGTTGTTTCATCCTCCCTTTCCGGTAGTGTATCCTTCCCGTGAACGAAGCTAGGCGAGCCCAGCAGCAAGGTGTGTTGTTAGAGCTGGATGACTCGCCGTTAGAGTTAAGCAAAAGCAAGCCCACTATTCACTGACACTGTTGAGAGTCGATCGATACTCTACATATATACATATATTATGAGATGTACGATTCCGTTCCGATCCGTTTCTGTTGATCCGCGTTTCTTTACTGTTTACACAATCACGGATGTCGTTCTAGCTGTTGTTGTTAATTCTAATATATATATGAACACATTACATATAAATGTAATTCTGGATCTCCGGGTGGCACTACTAGTCGCAAGGGTAAGCTCCAAAGCATTAAGCCGACAGACATAAGATTCGAGTACGGTCTTGCTGTCGTAAAACAAAAATCCTGGTAATTGCAGCATTACCGCACAACAATACAAGAATATTACGCAAAACATCATCGCAAAACAAAATCACAAAATCCCCGAGCCACTCCGCCGTGCGAGTGGTTCGGATATAGTTGTAATTTCGTTGTTTCCGGAAGTAGCAGCATAGCAGCATAGTAGTGAGTAGCATATATTGTACTAAATAATGATGGCCGACAAGTGTTCTTGAGAGACACGAACAGGCCGGCCTAGCATAGTAAACGTTAAATAGTAAATATCTTGTGCGTGCTAGACAAACCAACAGCAAGTCACACCAATTGTACATTGCAACTATATACAACAAAATAGAAGAAAGGAACGCATTGCACTATACTTATACTGTATACACCGTGGGCGAGGTGGGCATTTTCCTTCACAGCAAGGAAAAGAAGGTAACGAACAACATTCAAAAACAAAACCCCACACAAAACTGGCTTGAGATCTGGTCAACCGGTAAAAAGTAAGTAAAAGTCGTCTCGCTGTTATAATCGCATCATAATCAATCATCGTACTACTACACGCTACAATGGGGAAGCGAAATGGCGAAGGTAAAGGGCGAGGTTGGGTGTGGCAGGGATGGAAGTATAGAAGCAAAAAAGTATTATTATGGCATTTAATAGTTAAGTATTCCGTATTGGCAAATAGCGTTTAGCGAAATTGTATGAAACTTACCACCTTCTATCGAGTGAAAAACGAAGTAAACGGTAACCATGGCGCAAGAACCAGGCGGTACGATCGGGATGTGTTGGGCGGTGCTTGCCGTTCAATTCAAAAACCATCGGACACACCTATCTTACCCCCAGTTCCATTCGGTCCTCCAGACAAAAACGATCCAAATAAAATGTGCGCATATATTTAAACTGTTGAAATGAATCAACCACCGAGCTGCGGGCAGTGCTTTATTTGTGATCCGAAAAGTCATTTTCCCCAATTTTATACCCTAACCTTATTTCACGCTACCATATCCCCTCTACTGCCTGTTTTTCTGTATGTACAAGAAGAATTGCTGAAGCTTTGAGTGGAGGTAGTGTAAAAGTGAAGATGAAGTTTTGCTTCTTATTTTTAAATAAACGATAGAGGTTATTTGGAGGGTTATATGAAGACTTAACATTCGGACATGTTTATGAATAAATTTAACAAGAAACATAAATTTCTATGTTACTTTCACACTACCTTTGCAAGCTACAGATCTTGTCTAGATGTTAAGTAATTAAGGTGTGACCACTTGATGCTGCTGTAACAGCTTTTAGACAAGCTAGCATTTAGACAATAGTTTTGGACCTTTTTTTCTCCTTGGAGGATAACGATGTAACTGTCCACTTTTTGATGAGACTACCTTCGCCTTAATCAGCCTGTAGCAGTTTAGTTAATTGATTTTGCTCGTGAAGATTAACATTCTTACGAGAAACCCTGTTTTCGATTACGCTTCGCGATACAATGGCGAAGAGCGAGTGACGTTCGTATATACAATGCTTCTTAATGTAAAACCTAAACCTACCAATCTCCCCTTTTGATGCTATCGCTACTAATACTACCCCTCTGAGGAGTACCTAATGAGCTTTATGATGATTACGTTTCGTTATTTTTTGTGGCGGTGAAAATTAAATTTCCTTGAATTATATTCACTGAGGCTGACGTCATGATCGCTCTGTGGGAAAGGTCGTATGCTTTTCGTTCCGCGTTCTGTACGCTTCTCGTCGCCAGTTTCGGGCACACCTATATCACAACCATAAAGCTTTTGACGAATGTTGCTTAACTTGGAGGATGTCTCGTTCTACTTCCGTCGGACACCACTGTATTCGGAGGTTTTGGCTGTTCGGCGGTTTTTGCCCGGGAATCCACGGGCATACGGAGGTTTCGCGTTTGTTGTTACGTAGAATACTCCACGAGCTCTGTTGGAAGAGGCCAAACTTTAGCACAAGTTCGTTTGTTGACAGCACACGGTCTTATACTCACTGCCTGGAGAGATGCTCTCCCATGAGGACGTAATCGGAGTCTTTCGGTTCGCACCAGCCGAGTAGGTACGAGATCAGCGTCGGACACGGCCCTGCCCAGAATCCTCGTTCGCTGTTGATGGACTCGATGAAGTATGGCGTCACTTTCGTGTGATCACACGCAAGCGTTTCTGAGGAAGAAAAAGACATGAGTTTAAAGTCAATCTTTCGTCAAAAACATCATGAAGATAGCTCTCTACTCACGAAAGATGGTGGAGCTGGCACAACCGGGTTGACTCGTGCCTCCATTAACGTAGAAATCCGCATGACCTCCTGGGCTCCATTGTCCAAGAATGCCTGCCCCGGTGTGTATGATGTCCACAAAGTGTGCATCCGAAGGATCCAGATCCCGCGAATTGTTCGATCCCGCGTAGAAGAAGATCGTTGGGTCGAGCCCAGTAATCCGACCCAGCTTTCCTTCCGCAGGGCTGAGGTAATTCGCCACCAGTCCCGCAATGTGCGCCCCGACACTGTACCCGATCAGATGCATGTCGTCCGGCGGGACTCCTCGCGGATGGTTTGCGATGTACTTCACGAGCTGTGACACGCAGAGGCTTCCGAACCGTGGAGCCCACTCGATCTGACTCAGACACGGTTCCGTCACGGCTGATCCGTAGTCCACGATGATGATGTTGTAGTTGCCGCGGGTGAAGTAAGCCTTTCGCATGTCGGGGCTTGGCGATAGGTTACGACCTCCACCGAACCCATGTATGACGATCTTCACGGGATGGGACGGGTTCCAGTGTGTGTAGTACAGCGACTCTGGGTCGAGTACATCGATCAGCTCCGGTGTTTGCTGGGTGCGGCGAGTATACAGGTAGAACTTGATCCTGGGATGGGGACATCGGTACGGCTTCTCAAGACACGAGCTAGTATTGAAGACATTTTTCGTTTCCTGCTTTTGTGCTGCGGAGGACAAGATCGGAAGGAACACCAGTGTAAAGAGCGTTAGGCCTGTTGCAACCATGGTTAGAGATGCGTTTTTGGTGATCAAGAGCGCTCGTTGGACACGCTGTTTTGCCGCCTGAATGGAGACTGGCGCAACCGCACAGCGGACAGATCCGTACAATCGAGAATTGATATTGCGACAAAAGCCCTATTAGTCGAGGCGTGCCCATTGCTAAACGAACGTTGCTGCTACTAGCTACACGGTTGCCATCCATTTTCATGAAGGTAATAATTGACCCACATAGATGGAGGCCTCGCGTGCGACGGGTGTAGGCTAAAACATGATTACGAGATGAGTTTTATGATCACAAGTGACATTACTGCACCTTGGCAAACCGTTCTTGTCCGCTGCGGCTGGACGGAATGCAGCCACAGACGTGATAATTTCGCTTTATGTGCGAATCACTATGCGTTGTAAAGGCACTAGCCGTTGTGTAACGTTGCAGTTCCAGAAGATACATGTGATTCACATGATGTGAATATTATGCATCGGTAAGCCTTGCCGATTAACGATGTCACTTGTGGTGGGTGTGTTTTTGCTCTCCCTTTGTCGTAACGTAATCGTAAAAGAAATGTCATTTAATCGGTGTCGTAAAGAACGAAGAGAATATTATGCCGATGGGCATTATTATGGCAAACCCATGGCCCATGTTGAGGAAATTATAGTATGAATTAACTAGATCGTTTCAAACGTCTTTTGATTGAGAAATGATGTATAGGCCCCTTCAGACAGTTACAGATTTGCCTGAAACGCTTTGTTCCAGTTCGACCCTGCCTTGATTTCACCTGTTTGCCGATCAATTTGCTCACCTTGCCACTTGACGCGTCTCAATGACGCGCGAAGGTAAACGCCGGCCAGCATGCGAGCGTTTTTGACAAACCCCAAACGATCTTGCTACCGATCGATCCTACTAGAGCAGTCCGTGTATTGGCCTACCTTGGGGGCATTCACTTCCCAAGCGCGTGGCGTCGCACGTGATCACCCTTGCTGGCGGCTTTGCGCAAAAAATATTGCCCGATGCGGCGTCTAATTCCGGCCGACCTTTGGCGAAACGTGTGCGAGATTGGAATGCGTAATGAAGTGGCGGCTGGTTGTCGAGTGGGAAGCAAATTGTTCTCGTTGCGCGAACGAGTATTTAAAGAGAGTTTTAATGATGATGCACTCGCACACCAAATCGTTCTCGTTCGTCAAGTGCTTTTTCGTTTGGAAAGGCGAAACAGTTAATTAAAGGTTGTGCATAAAGTATGTCGTGTCACGAGAAAGCTTCAGGAATGTGGTCACGCTTCTTTCCCCTTGTTGTAACAAGAAATCAGTTACACTAACCACCACTGTCAACGAAATGACGTCTGCGGGCACGCAAAGCATGATTCACGTTCCATTGCAGACACAACATCAAACACTTTCACCCGCACTGGACGGCGGAAATAAGTACACACTCACACTCACTTAACAGACGACAGCAAAAAACAAATGGAACGAAAAATGTCAAAAGTGGTAGCTCCGGCGAGGAATGCGCGGCCGGCATTTAAGTCAAAACGCACTAAGCGTATGGAAGTGTGCCTTCTGTTTGCATCGTTTTTTATGACGGGTTGGCCGACCTCATCATCGATTACAGCATAAGTTGGGGCCGGCCGCACATTACAGCATAAAGCGGTTGCAGCGCACAACCCCCCACCCTCCCTCTTTCCCCTCGTTGCTCGTTTGACGGATGTCTTTGGGCCGTTGTGAAGAAGCGTTACAACGAAGCGACGATCTCTCACCGTGTAATGCCGTGCTTCACGGTTGCCGAGTTCCGAGGTGGATCGGTCGTCGTCGTTGGCGTCTCGTTGCTTTGATTACCGACCGATTGCATCATGCACGATGCACCGGCATGCACGATCAGTAACGCACTGCTACGCGCCAGCCACCAGCAGTGCTAAAGAACTTTCTCCAGAGCTTTCGGTCTTGTTCGATGGAGCACAAACGGCACTCTGGCTGAAGGCAGAAACTTCCGAAGTCTTGCGATCGTGACGTCGTTTCATGGCAAGGGGCCAGACGCCTCCCGCTTGAACTCGCCGCTGGAATAGATTCCGGTTAAGAGTTCCTTTCACTTTTAACCATGCGTGCCTACCGACGGTTGTCTCTATTGCCCCTCTCGGCCCCTCTCCTTGAGGCGAGTTCCAGTTCCACTCGTATAATCTTTCCAGCCGGCCCTCTCCATGACCGATAATTACCCCGCTTGATCTAGCTGTTCGCGGATACGGGTTGCCACCCTCTATTAGCGCTGACAGCCCTCATCCAAGGTTGATGTCAGTTTTTAAAAGCACACATTCCAGTTTGCATATCGTGCGTACGTACTTCCTAGTTGCGCAATGGCTCCGTCCCGAAAATTTACCGTCCCTGTCCAAGCGTCCAACCCAAAACAAACGAGGGCACACGGACTGGCAGACCGGTGCGGATCCGGACGACTGCTACGGCTGTTTTCATTAGCAAATCGTGCCGCGTGCAGTGACGCTCCAAAAAGGAGACCAAAAAAAGCCTCGCGACCATTTTTGGAAGGGGTGTGGGTTATTACATCAACCGACGCAGGCCGTTCGGTGGCATGGTGGCGGCGATGCGTTTCGAGTGTGGTTCGAGCAGTGAAAACTGGCCCAGTTCCAGGGGGAAATCTTAAACGGTTAACCTTGAAAGGAAAGAGGTGCTGGACGATCGGTCAGCGGAAAGGGATACCTTGGAACGGGGGAGTGTTTGTCAACCGGCGCGTGTTAAATGAAGCGGGTTTGTTCGATCGATGCGATCGATTTTGACTGCCATGGGATCTTGTGGACAGTGGGTTAGTGGGTTGGCGTAGTAGGGTTCGAGGGACTTCAAACGTTGACGAATGCCGCACGGGGCGACGTTGAGTCAGTTTTGACACATTTCTCGGTCTTTCGATGTGATACGCAAATGGAGTTTGTAATCAGACCGTTTTGTTATGCATTTTTAATTCCACTTTTGTATGCAACACGTGTTTAGTTGCTTTTGTCTGAAGGGCCACGACGTGGTCTAATGTCGTGATTTAATATAAATTATCTTGGTGTCACAAACGTTAGAGCAAGGTGACATTGAATTTCACTACCTTTAGGATCGGTCTAATGACGATCATTTCAAACCGGTTTCAACATTAATTGTGCAGAACTTTATCTTCCTTGTTTGATGTCCGTGCAATGTCAAGTTGTGAACACGATTTTGCTCTCCAAAGAAACACATTTTACTCGCAAAAACGGTGTTTTTAGCGGTTTCTTACTAACCACTCAACACTGAAGTAACACACAACATAATGCAAGAAACGAACGTAACCTTCACAGCTCTTTTGTTTACCTTCCGTGATGCTCTGGAGCGCCGCTAGCAAAACGAACACCAGCCCAATCGAAACGAACGGAAGTTGTTGCATTTTTCTCCTATTGCACCAACTCTGCGCCGCCGTTACCACGTTTGTGATGCGTATGCTGAACGCACCACGCCGCGCAACACATGCAATCGATCGAGTTGGCAGCGACCGTTGCCTTTCCCGTACGCAACCACCCAAACACGAATATCGAACACTTTCGCTTATCTCACTCTCGCCTTTCCTTGCCGTGTTACATGTGCTGGCCACTGGTTTTTCGAACTGCAATTGCCGTTAAATGAATATTATTATTATTTTTTTGTGCGAAATTAGCGGCTGTTCCGTTCCGTACAATCTGTTGCTTCTTCCTTTTCGTCTTCCTCCGATACACAGCTAAAAAACACACAGCTGAGCTGCGGTGATGATCTTGGGACGGGTGAGTTAAGTAACACTCGGGCCTTGGCGCGCACCACCACTTGGACCGGATTTATAAACGAACGAAACGAACGAAAACAAACTTGATCGAACGAATGTGGGGTTTTCCACGCTTTATTCGCACCCGGTGAGGGTTTTTCTCTGTGGATACACTTTTGCGATGCCTATCTTCACTTGGGAGTAATATTTTCGTACTTTATCAGCAACATTCACTTTTTCCCGCCTTTCCAACCGAAGGAAACATCCATGCACTCTTCCACTCTTCAACGTCTGCACGAGCCCGGACGAGGCTGGACGAAAATTTGCGGAACCGCACCTGGCGATGGTGTGTTGGAAACTGGTTGGCTGGTGGCAGCGAGTCTTGCACAGTCCCCAACAGATGCGTTTCTTTGCGACCCGAGCATAAAACAAACGACGCGAGTGAACTAAAGCATTGCATTAGGTGGGGGAGCTCCTCGAGACGGAGGGGCCAATCTGCATTTGCTGCAGGGTTGCTAGTCATGGGGTTCGTGGAGTTAACTCCCTTCTTGTTACTGAAATGGAAATTATTGAGTCACATCTTGAAAGTGAAGGTATGGACTCAAGTTTTCTTGAAGAGGTCTCACTCTGAATCTTGGCCTAGTGACTCAATAAAACCAATTTCGACTTGAGGTTGTGTATCTAAAAAACTTCAAGATATCGTAGGTTTCAGTCAGCTTGCTAGCTTTTCCAGAATTACATCCTGCGTTCGCAGAACTTCAAGATTGTAAAAATAATCCGTAATTTAAAGTTGTTGCTAGTCGTAGCTTACGGGGACCTTATAGCATGGAGCTGATGTGATCTTCTAATGAACAGTGTCTTCAGAATGTTCAAACTAATTAAAATGAATTCTATCAAGCAACCCTACCCAAACGTTCATCTCGAATGAATACACGATCGTCCACACCGCCAAATCGTAGAGTGAACACGCGTTCACCCACACTGTCGGCCCGTTTACGATCGGTAACGTAATAGCAAATCGTTTCACACGCCGTGCAAGTTCATGGAAGCGAGCAGGGCTATACCCTTCCCAGACCCTCGCCTTGACAATCGCGGAGCGCGGTGATAGGGAAGCCCTCCAAAGTTCAATGATAACATCGGATAATGATGCTGCTGCCTAGGAAACCGATTGCCGAGCTAATTTATGCACATTTAAGCTCCCGATGGTGGAGAGGGTCTTGCGTGGAAAAGAAAATTGGAGTACGGGTGAGAGGTGCGAGGCCACCAGGTGTACCATATTGTTAGATATTCCACTTGTTGCATACTTTATTACTCTAGGTTAATGGAAGATTGGCAGATTCGAAAGGTGTGAAGCGATATTGTGCTGCCCTTGCTTGGGATGTCCACAGTTTGGTGATGGATGTTGGTTGGCGTCTCTGGCGTCTCTAGTTGACCGGTGGTAGTGGCGGCGGTGCCCCAATGCTGCCCGATATGGATGCCAGCTCCTCCCGTAAGGTGTAGTTGGATCCTCTTGCATAAGGCGGCATCATGTTAACGTTCAGGAAGTAGAGGCCTCGGGTTCTGCAGGGATTGAAAGAGCGAACGAGGCGTGAGTAAGTGAGCTCCAGTGGCTTCTCTTATGGGCACAGGAGTCGTATCAAACCGCACAAGTCATGCAATTGCATAATCGTCCCCAGTAGGACGAAGATTAAGCTGACAGCTCGTAAACGGAAGCGTAATGAGCGAGCCAGTTGTGAAATGGATCTGTGGGAATGCCGGGGGACGGTTAAAGGAAGAGCAATGTGATACGAAGCCGTCGTGCAACGGTGCAAAACCGACATGGAACCATCCAGATCCATCATCCCAACGGCCCAAAGTGAGCGTGCTGCTTTCGGCGGCACACACGGCGCAATGGACTACCGTTTTTTTGCGTGAGACACTTACGTGTTGGGAGTGTGCGCTCCCATAATAGCGACCTGGTCGTTGGGCCCACCGCCCCGGCAGATACCGAGCATGTACAGGTACCAGTGAGCGCACCGGTACCCGTAGAATCCCACCTCGGACGCGATCGATTCCGCGTAGTACTCGGGCGCTCGGTTGTGGTTGCACTCGCCCGTCGTCATCATGCTGGACGCATCACAGCCGGGCTGCACGACGCCTCCGTTCACGTAAAAGTCCGTATGGCCGCTCGGGTGCAGAATGCCCCGCTGGAACACGTCCGTGTGGATCACCTGCACAAAGTCGGCGTCCGTCTGGTCGAGCTTGTACTCGTTCGAGGCAAACACGAACAGCGGTTTGGCCGGGTCCAGGCCCGTAATTCGCTTCAGCCGACCTGCCCTTAGATAGTTCGCGATCATGCCGGAAGTTTGGCCGCCGAGGCTGAAGCCCACCACGTGTATATCGTCCAGTGGGATGATGTTGCTGGCGATGATGTGGTCGAGCAGCTGGGCAGTACAGTTCGCTACGGTGGGAAGGTTCCGGACGGCCTGCAGATAGCACGGCTCGAGGGCAAGCGGATGGTAGTCGACGGATATGATGTTGAACTCGTCGTAGGCGAAGTACGCCGGTCGGATCGTTGGATTTGGCGCATAGTCACGATGGCCGGTGTAGCCGTGGATCAGCACTATTAGCGGACGGCCTTTGATGAAGTTTGCGCTGGTCACTGAATCCGGGTTGAACATGTCCAACTGTGTTGGATTGTTCTGCGTTTCTCTTGAGCAGAGAGTAAAAGTAGAAAGGGAAATAGGTCAAGGTCATGAAGGTGCTTTGAAGGGGATTGACGTTAGAAATTAAATTTTAACGTAAATTGAGTATCATGATGGAAAGTAATCAGCCTGTTGAGACTGTTTGTTAAACACAAATCGGCATCATCACTCTTATTGCTGAAGCGCCTCTTATCACTATCAAGTACGTTGAGATAAGAATCTGTCTATCCTGTAGACTAGTTTTGTTCCAATCAGGTTTGAAGCAGTTGCAAATGTTTGTTGATTCTACCAGCTTTAGCAAATTATCATAGCTTACGAAGGAACTACCTACGTCACAAGGTACAAAAACATTACGTATTGCATCTGTAGCGCGGCCTCTCACATGATGATCGCACGTTTCACTCGCCAGACTGCCATTCCTTATCATGCTGCCCATCCAAAACGAGCGTGATTCCGCTTACGATAAGTCATCTATATAAATCAGCCAATTGCACGCAGCAAATCGCACGGCGATAATGGGTTCCACCGCTCAAAAAGCTCGTCTACTGCACCCGGACGACCAGAATCTCACGCTCGATCACGTGCTGGGCAGTGTGCTCTATGGAGACGCGAACTTCGTCGAGAATTCTTGCCTTGTCATTGCTGTTTTCTCAAGAGTGGCCATATCGCACACCTCGGGCCTCTTTACAATCGACAGTTTTGTTTGCTTTTGTACCGTCGGGCACATATAAGCGACCGTGTTCGGGCAGCTAGGGAACATAACCAGCCTGGACCGATCGGGATAGAGAGTGCCATGAGGTGTCAAACGATGGGGACGTTTGTGTTGCCGCTGGTACTTGCGCTGGTGGGAGTTTCGCATACCGCCAACATACTCTTCATGTCCGGCGTTCCATCACCGAGTCATTACATCTGGTAATTAAGATGTTGGTGATTAATTGAGCTGCATTTTTCACAATTTAATGTCCTTGATCGGTTTCTTCTTTGCAGGTTGCGCCCACTGATGTACGAAATGGGACGGCGCGGCCATAACGTTACCGTGCTCAGTGCCGACATTGAGAAGAAGCCTCCCGCCAACGTGACCTACATCCACCTTGAAAACTTCTACAGCACCATGTACAACACTTCCATGAAGCAGAAGCTCAAATTCTTCGACATGGCCAACGAAAGCCCGACCAAGATGTTGCGACTCTTCGACGAGTTTGGTCTAGACCTTTGTGAGGCGGCCATCAAATCGGAAGGACTCCACTTTCTGCTCGGTTACCCGGCGGAATATAAGTTCGAGCTGTTTGTGAGTGATTTCATGATCGGACCGTGCATACCTGCGATCATAATGCACCGGTTTAAGAATGTGCCGTACATTCCCTCCACACCGTACAATGCGCCATCGACGGCGGCTGCAGTTCTGGGGGCGTACGCGTACTCCGGACTGGTACCGAATCACGTGTTCGATGCACCGGAAGACATGAGTTTTAGACAGCGTGCTGAAAACTACATCTACGATCTGTACGAGATGATCCTGCACGAGGTGTACATGCATCCGGAGGCGGACAGGATCGTGCGCAAGCTGTACCCAGATGCTCCACCGTCGAGCAGCTTCTACCAAAACGTTCGCATATCGCTCTCCAACATAAACCCGATCATTCAGTACAAGGAACCCCTGATGCCCAACATGATACCCGTCGGTGGACTGCAGATTCTGCCCGCGAAACCATTGCCGGACGATCTGCGCAAGGTGGCCGAGGGTGCGAAGCATGGGTTCATCCTCTTCTCGCTCGGCAGTAACGCTCGCAGCGACCTTCTCGGTCCGGAACGGATTCGCAACATTCTCCTCGCGATGGAACGGCTGTCCCAGTATCAGTTTCTGTGGAAGTTTGAGTCGGACGAGTCGATGCTGCCGATGCCGGTGCCGAAAAATGTCTTCATCCGTGCGTGGATGCCTCAGAACGATCTGCTGGCTCATCCCAACATAAGACTGTTTATCACGCACAGTGGGCTGCTGAGCACGCAGGAAGCGATCTGGCACGGTGTGCCGATCATTGGCTTTCCCGTGTTTGCGGACCAGTTCCGCAACATCAATTACTGCGTAGAGCGGGGCATCGGCAAACGACTCTCCATTCAGCGCTTCCAGGCGGAGGAACTGGTGCAGACTGTGAGGGAAGTGTTGGGCAGTGGCGAATACAGTGGCAAGATGAAACGCATTTCTCGGTTATTTCGGGACCAGAAGGAAACACCGCTGGAGCGAGCGGTTTGGTGGTGCGAATGGGTTCTGCGGAATCCGGACGCCGATCTGCTACAATCACGGTCAGTTTACATGAGCTGGTTCCGGAAGTATTCCTACGATGTGATACTGTTTATTCTCATTGCGATCATTGTCTTTGTGGATCTGGCAAGGATGGCGATCAAGAAGATATGGCGTACCTTACGCGCCAGCAAAGCCAAATCGAAGGTCGAGTAAGGTGTAAGGGATGTGTAATCGAATCTACCCTATCTTGTACAAAACAGTAACTGATAAGCAAACTACCCGCAATGTTCACGTTTTACCACTTCATGTGTACAGTGCAATAAACTATAATTAGTAGTACCTCGTGTACAGATAAAACGACACATTCTGGTTCGGACATCGTCTGACCGTTTCGAAGCACTTGAAATAGTTCCAATCGCCACCGACCACCAGCTGCCAGGCTAGCATGATCAACAGTAGGCCCCACCACCGTACCAACCCGTTCGGTATCATCACTTTAGTGTCCACGTTCTCACACAGGGTGCATCTTTTCAACAAAATGACAACGATATCCGCCTAAATCACACACGATCCTGTTCGCACACGCTGTCACGAGCAGCTACAACCATTCTAAAAGCACAAAATTTCTCTTTTAGCACTTTTATACGGCATCGCCGATCGGGGCCGCCTCTGCCAAACGGGCGCGCTTATCGGAACACGTTCCGGGTGGCAATTATTCGCGGCGCTCGTTTATCGTGCCCTTTTTTAACGGTTGTCGAGCCGCAGAACGCAAGAACAAAAAGCACAACGGAGGCGAAGGCGGAGAAGGGCAACAAAACTGCAACGGAGTTGCAGAGACAACACTGATCGAAAGTTTTGTGAGTTCCGCGAAGAAAGGATTGATGCTAACTGGCAGCCATTCGTCACCCGCAAGATGGACAGACTCCGGACCTCTTCCGGTCCTTTTCGGTGGTGTAGAACATTCTTTTGCATCACAATTTACTGACCTTAATTGAGCTTTTATGCAAATATGAAGGTACCCACAGTAATGCAGCTCATTTTGCGTAGACCCTCTCTTTCTTTCTGCTCGTCTTTATATAAGAAATGTGATAAAATGGGTGATCTTGCTCGGGATCGTTGTATGTGATCGAAATGAATAACGATGTCTTTGTCAAGGTGTCGGATCAGAGGCTGTAATTAGCTGTGAGCAAAGTCACACAATTAATTACGATTTTTGCATGTCAACCGTTACAAATTTCAATCTAAACAGCGCGAACTCGATTGAGGTCATGATCAACTTCACACAGGAATCGATCAATCAAAAGGTTATCGTTGTCCCGTGGTAGTACTCAGTAGTGTGGAAGTATTTACAAATCCCTTTCATGTATGTCTAAACATTACAGCTTGTAACTGAAGTCGTAAAAAGGTTTTAAAACAATTTTTAATTAACATCCCACCCTACAATGTAAAGCAGTGTGAGCCTATAAAAAACACCCATTAAGAGATTGCAGCTCTATTCTACGTGCAGGTGGAGGGGCCGTTTATCAGAAGCACGAAACACTGGTAGCAGCTTATTAGCTGGAATAGACGAATAGAACCCGGTTAGAGTCGCGCTATACTGTCATTTACCTGTTCGATCGACTTTTGCGTGATAAATCAAATGTGGACGAGCTTGTTATGCTGAGGGTGAAATTAAATTTACATAAATAAATAAATTATACTGCGTTAATTAAGCAAACATTAGTGGACCATTATAAATCACACAGCGTGGTAATGAGCGTTAAGATACGCCGACTATCGAAGCTTTTCTAGCGCAATAGAGGCACTCAAGTGAAACAGGAAGTAAAAAGAAATTTTAGAAGCTAAAGCGCCTGAGTCCTTTCTTTCATTTTAGGTAGAAAATGAATAAAGCAAATTTTGTCTGAAAATTAACATTTATACCGTATCAAATTTATTTATTTATAAACACTATTACAATTGCCGGACTAAGCGCGTCTGTCGGCTTGTCTAGTAGTAGAATGGCATAGAGCCCCATGTGTCATACTGGTGGTACCCATAGCAGAATAGTCAATCCTACCTGTTGCCCTGTACCATAATCAAAATCATTCTGACATGTTTAAAGATCGTTCTTAAAAAGAAGTTCAATAATGCTAAACTAACTACATAGTAGGTAATCTTAAACCCGTCCTTGCATTTTCCAGAACGTAGATGCCGCCATTCTTTGTTGTAGTGAACACGAAGTCATCCGACGGTATCTCGTCACTCTAATAGCAAACAGACAAAATGTGTACGTTGCACAAAACCTGAAGCACGTAAATAAGATGTTAGAAATGTATCTTACCTGTCTTATTTACGGATAGTCGCGATCATAATCGTTTCACTTCGGGTAACCGCTCCCATGTTTGTATTGAATGGTTCTGCAGGATTTTTCCACTTCCATTATCGTTTTTTCCAGAGGATTAAACACCTCCCGTAGTTCGGTAGCGAAGGTCTGCTTTTGGTTGAGGATCTCCTCTGCCCTTGCTAATGCTTTCATGCCCTGCGCAATCGCATCCTCGACGATGTCCCGGCTGTATGTGACACCGTTCACAATCTTGGGCCGTTTGTGGAAGCTCTCACTTCGAATGCTATCGCTGAAGCTGGTTTCACTGTTGCTCACATCGCTGTTGAGGCTGACAAAGCTTTCATCATTATGCTGAGATAGCTCTTTATGCATACGCTTCCGATCTTGCACGATGGGAGTTGAGCATGAGGCAGGGGAAAGCATCAAAGTGTCTGGAGTGTTGCTTAGAGAGTCCTCAGTCGAAGTACCTTGTGCTTCTTTCTGTATCTGCTGTAGCTGAGGTTTCCACCAGTCCGTTTCGGTGTGGCGAAGGAAGTCATTACGTACATAGCATACCTCATTTGGTAGCACGTTGCTCGAGTTTTCCTTAGCACGCTGCAATGTCACACGCAGAATAGTTTCTGAAACCAGTGCTAGGAGAGGCACCCAATAGCATCGACGAACGTTCCCGCTGCCTAACCGTTTCGTTGGTCGTGTTTCCGTCCCGTAAACATAACCAGCTAATTGAGAGGCAATACCTTGCAACAACTGTTTAGTGAGTATGTTAAGCACAGCACCATGGTCTGCCAGCTGCTCACGATAGCTCGACAAGTATGCGCTCAGTTCATTTCGTAATTCCGCCACGTTCATCGGGATACCCTGACAGATCGCTGCCAGAGCAGCACGATCGATTGCAGCTAGTAAACTGTCTGGCACAGGATGGAGCTCGAGAGGTTCCAGCAAC
Source organism: Anopheles epiroticus (assembly GCA_000349105.1). NCBI lineage: Eukaryota > Metazoa > Arthropoda > Insecta > Diptera > Culicidae > Anopheles > Anopheles epiroticus. The sequence continues at coordinate 56,824 of KB672064.1, read as the reverse complement.
TGCATCAATTGACTTTTGCGCTTTGAATCATTCCAATCGGGTGGAAAATAAGCTTCCGGAAGGGGCAGGAAATGGCTTTTTGTCGTTGCTGCCGAGCCAACGCTTAGCTTACCAAACTCCTCTGCCAATTGAACGTACGGTTTAAAATCTTTGCTCACCATCAACTGAACCATGCTGATGGCAGAGTTGTATAGCTGAACGATTGCATTCGGGTTTTGTCCAGCTAATATATATCCCTTCGATTGACGGCACGATTTGTCCAGTCGGAACCACAGCTCCGAGCCAACGCAGCGCTCCAGAAAATCGTTCAACGGGCGAATTTCTAACCGTTCTTCGTAGCGCGATGATTCAAACTGCAAATGTGCTCGGTAACAGTTGGCAAGGTAAGTTACGGCCTCCCGCAGTGTATCATTTTCAGTTCCTTTGCACCAAAGAAATACACGCCATCGCTTTATCAGCCCTGCCGTTAGTCCGAGTTCTCGCTCAAAGTTGTCCACTGAAACCGCACCGCCCTCGACTCGGACACTGTTGGGACAGTAGAGAATGATCGCGATACCTGGCTGATGACTGCCACATTTTTCCAGAATGTTCTTCAACCTGCTCCGTGCCTCCCCCATCCGGCAGCGATCGCTCAGGAAAAATAACACTCCATCTGTTAAGTTGCATGCAGTCGTTCCCTCGGTATTCTTCTCGCTAGTAAGCGATTGTCCCTGAAGTAGCCGCATACAGATGGCACGCTGTCCTTGGCTCACTTCCGCTTTGATTTGGGTAGTTATCCCCATCAGTTGTTTGGATGGTGGTGCTTTCGTAGCTAGATAGAAGTAGGGGTGGTTCTCTACTCCGTTATCCTTTCGAAACGCGCAACACTCCAGCCAACGACTGACGAAGCTTGGAAACCCGGTCGAACCCTCCTCGCCTTCTACCGGCACCGACACTATCAACTTCCAATAGATCGGCTCAGTAATTCCAAGTATTCGATTCGAGGTTTGTAGTTGTAGTTGCTGGATCATACATTCAAGCTGCACGAACGGATCGATGAGCTTTCGCTCGGGGAAAGCGTCAAACAGGAATACCTCACGAAGCACAGAACGATCTTGAAGCACCTCATCGGCCGTGCGCTTGGAGCCGGTGAAGCGTGCGTCTAAGAAGGAGCGCAACTGGTCACAACGTGGCAGCTCGTCCATCCTGATGCTTCCATTGACGAACGATGGTGGTACAGTACGCATCAACCTTCGCCACCTGGCAGCACTCTTGGCATTGTGGTGCCAACGGTGGAAATATTTCACGCACAGCTTCCTTGCTCGAGCCGTTCGCAATCGTTCCATTCGCTCTTGCTCCTGCTGAGCTATGGTGGTGACGTAGCTGGTCAGTAGTTCGTCCACCAATTCGTTCAAAGTTTTCACTGCCGAGCGCTGTATGCTGTTGTTTCGATCAAGGGCAGATTCGGCTATTTCGGGAACCATCTCTTCCACGACCAGGTCGATCAGTTTTTCCAGTTCCACCTTACTTGCCACTTCAATGGCCTGTCTCCGCTCCTCTTGTAGTTTGTCCTGCCTGCGCTTTTCCTCTTCTAGTTTTAACTTTTCACGCTGCTTCTGAAGCTCCGTAGACTCGTTTAATTCTTTGCTTATTGCCTTGTCACCAACCTTCTCCTCATTGCTTTTGGGTGGCTGTTGGAACAAGTTTACTACTTGAACAGCTGACGAACTAACTGGAGTTGACATCGAGGGAGGCTTGCCGAACAAAGCGGTGCTTCCGAAACCACCAGCTGAACCGAACAACGAACCGCCACTGAGTGGTGATGGTGCTGGTATATCAGCGGGTTTGGTCTGAAAAATGGACGTGGACGGCAGGCTTGAGGTGGAAGGTGGATTAGTTGAAGTCTGCTCCCTGACAGCTCCGTAAAACCCACGCTTCTGGCCGGCATGAGTTATCGCCGTGTTTGCCGGTGGACTAACGTACCGCATCGTGACAGTGTCCCCCATGTCCGTAGTGTCTGTCTTACTGATGACTGCATTGCTAACCGATCCAAACAAATTGCCGCCAGCACTTAATGTTGAGGTGGGTTTAAACGCACCGAAAAATGAACTACTATTCGGTCCGGAAGATGTTGCAGGTGGATTAATAGATGCTGGTGGGACTCCAAACACTGACTTACCAATTGCGTTGCCGAACGAAAACGTTGTGGCAGCGGCATTCGATGTTTTAAAGCCAGATGTCTCAACATTCGGCACAGGCTTAGGATGTATCGTACCAAAGGTAGGCAGTGGAAATGTCGGAGTGACGCTGGGTTGCATGGGAAACGGTGCAGGCATTGGTTTGGTAGGCGGTGTTCGTGCTCGAGGAGACAAACGTGGAACTACTGTCGTAGGCGAAGGCACTTTGAATAACCTATCATCCGCTAAGGGTTCGATTTGCACAATCGTCTCCATACTGTCTACCTTGTCATCCTCCATAGTGTGCATTTCATGATCTTCTTTAGGTGGCTGCTTCTGAACACGGAACGGATCCTCCTCTTCTGTGCCTTTTTGAACGGCAAATACAGTCCGCAACACTTCCTCTTTCAGACAACCACTTTCATCGAAGCTATCGTTCGGCTGCTGAGACACGGGTAGCTGTTGGCCCCACTGCTCTAGGGGACGCCCGCAGATGGCTTCACCTACTGAGACCGTCCGCTTACTTTCCACCAGTCGCACAGCTCGGGATGTTGAAAATGGCAGCTCGGGTTGATAGTAACCCATCTGTCTCGGTTCAAACAGCACCACACCGGTCATCTGGTCGATCATGAGACCATAGTGATCGAAGAAAGCTTCCGCCTGCTCGGTGTCCTCAAATCCAAGGATGCGTGTCATGTACTCCAGCGAGAAGCTCGCCGTGGCACGTACTGCGTAGGCTTTGCGTAGAATATCGAGCGCTTTTTGACGAACCTGAGTGAAGTAGCGCAGCAAGATGCATGCGTTCATGTAACTGGTCGATCGTACGAGCTGGAAAAATCGCACAAAGTTGTTTTCCTCCAGGGCAAAGTAAACAGAGAGCGCGAATTGAATCTCTTTGGAATGGATGATCGCTTCCGGCAGCTGACGTAGCTCCCATAGGAAGTTGCCATCATTCAAATACAGCAGTACCATATATGCCCGGAATTCCGCCTCCGTCGGGCAACGGTGACCTCGCTGGGCCAAATCGGTGTACATGTACTTGAGCGTCTGCAGACATTTCGTCATGTTTTCGGTGTTGATCTTCTGGTCAAACACGGACGGATCCTCGGAAACTAGCCGGGCAGCACAGTGTATGTGAAAACGAGTACATTGCTCCACCAGCTCTACGACCGTCGGTGAGCAGAGGTCCTGCTGGGTGATGTCCTTTCTGATACCTCTAGTCCGGTCCCAGATGTAGTGGAACCAGTCGCTTACATTTCCACCTCCTTCGCTTTCCTCGTCATCGCATAGATCAGCCAGATGTGTAAGCAGGAAGTGCATCGTACGCGCTAGAGCTAGCTGTGAGCGTAGTTCGTGCGGCAGCGGTAGCTCCTGATCGGCCGAGCTGCGGGAGTACTGCTTGATGGCCTTCGCGTGATCGATTTGAGCACCGCCGCCGGGCTGTCTTTCGTACGATGGCACCATACACTTCCACTCTCGCATGTAGCGCTCCTTCTCAGGGCACATGTCAGGACAGGTGCCCTCGATGTTCTTTGCCTTCCGGATGTCCGTCGTACGCTCTGTCGTCAGGCGAATGTATCGATCCTTTGCCTCCAGCACTCTGTACCTCTCCTCTGCAGTAAAGGCCGGACTGTTGGCCAACTTTTCAAACTCCACCCGAATTTGTACAATCCTGGGATCGGTATCGATGCGTGCTGACGTGGTTGGTATCGAAAGTTTAGCAAGGGGCGGTCGATTTTGGGTGCCTGTGGGAGCAGCCGTACGCTGTTCGCCACCCTTGTAAAACGCCAATAAATCTTAAAAAAGAACACAAAACGTTAGCCAGGAGTCGAAGCACGTTTTATACCGAGACTTACTTTGTGAAGGTGACCTCACAAAGTCGATGGCTTCCAGCTCCGTTTGCACTTCCAGATCAAGAGATGGTCCACCCGGTTTGCCGTTGTCACTCATCGAAGGTTGTTTCAAGTCCGTCCAGTAGATGCTGAACGACACATTCTTGTATTGACCACCCCTCTCGAGCGCTTGCTGGGCCGCCTCTGGCTGTTCATACTCGACTGTGCACGATAACCGATTTGGCCGTAATATGAATCGCTTGATTTTGCCAAACTGACTAAAATGCATCTTGGCGGTCAGCTTGTCTAGAAATAGTTCCGGAATGTTTTCGCAGCTGTGGAGCGAGGGAACGAGGGGTGAAACGTTAGAACAGCCCTTGCAGCTACGCATTATTTTCATCCCTCATTTGCTTACCTGATAGAGGTGCGAACATCGTTTATTCCGTTCGTAGCCATAGTGACACAGTCAAGTTTGCAGCATAACCTAACACAAGAAAGATTTTTCTTAAATGTTGACCCCCTGAACGTAAAACTTATGCTTTGCGACCGGCTAGCAATGATTGTTTTGATGATGCTCGCGCTCAAATCGCACTGACAGAAAGGTTGAACCATCGCGGGTTTGCTGTCAGTCCTATGACAGATGATTCTGACAGAAGCGTGCAACACTATCCCACGTGGTAACCATGTGCATGTGCTTGTGGTTAAGAAAAATCATATTCCCTATCCACGTTGAAGTATAATTATTCAACGCGCTTTTTCGTGGCTCATGCTTTAATAAGTAAAAATAAAGATAGCTCAGCTAGTATTCCAATCATCGAAATTTATTTAATTTCGAAAGCGCCCATAGTGAACCCTGCTCAACTCAAATGAAACCCCTAGATCTAGGGTTATATACACAAGGCTGCGAATAGCTGCCACAATCATAACAAACAAATACCGAACGTTCAAATAGGACACCAGGAAGGTAATGAATATTCTCTTAAATTTACTGGTTTAAATGAATATAAAGAAATACTATGAAATAACAGATACAAATTTTCTTTTCTTCAACTCTAGCTGAAACTCAGCCGCTCGATTACGTTCCAGCCTCATACAGCCTCATCCGATGCCTTGGCCTTGGCCGATTATCAATGATAAGATCTTTGTTACAAACTACCCGGAGAATGAGTACAGCTAATTGCACCACTGCAACCAATCTCAGGGAACTGTTCCTTTGTGGTGTAGAAGCAGTGAAACCCAATTCATTATTTGAATCATGCTCGGCAGTTAATGTGGACAGTAGTTTTCGCCATGAAGGCAAACGCTATCACGTGATAGGCTTTGGTAAAGCTGTCCTAGGCATGGCTGTTCAGGTGGAACGTCATCTTGGATCTCGATTATCGGGAGGATGTATAAGTATACCTTCTGGGACGAGTGAAAGATTCGCAGAGGCGTCAGAGTTTACTCTATCGCCCAATAGTCCCATTGAAGTGATCGAGTGCGCGAGGAACAACCTACCAGACGAAGGATCGTTGCTGGCCGCAAGGAAGATAAAGCAAATAGCTCACAGCATGACCGCGAAGGACGTGCTGTGTGTTTTGATTTCTGGTGGTGGGTCTGCCTTGCTTTGTCTGCCGAAGGAACCGATAACGCTGGGGGAAAAATTACAAGTGATCAAATCGCTCTCTTCGGCAGGCGCATCGATTGACGAGCTAAACTACGTTCGAATAGCTCTATCCGAGGTGAAAGGAGGGCAACTTGCATTGGCAGCCAAAAATGCCTATAGAGTTTACTCTTATGTAATATCGGACATTGTCCGTGATCCGGTAGCACTGATCGCTAGTGGTCCAACCGTCATTTCGGAAGGGATTGATGTTAACGGCAAAGCAAAAGAGATTTTACTGAAGTATGGACTATGGAATTACTTGCCAAACTCTGTCTTAGAAATGATCGAGAAAACCACGCTTAAGGAAGTGAACGAAACGTACAACAATCATCTATTTTTACTCGGTAGTAATGAGTTAGCTGTAGGTCGAATTGAAGGCGAAGCCCAATCACGTGGCTTAAAGTGTATCGTGCTATCGCGCCAGGTTGAAGGAAATGTGATCGATTTGGCGGCCGTGTACGTGGCGTTAGCAGAAGTATTGTACAATTATAAAAATGATTTATTAGCAGGTGATATCGCGATAGAAAAGCTTAGAGCAGTTCTTGGCAACCTTCCATACAGTGACCTCAAAACGGAAGACTTTATAAAACGAGCAGTTGAAGGAAAACAGGAACCTCTGCTGATAGTTGGAGCTGGCGAACCAACTGTATGCGTGTCCGGCGGTGGGAAAGGGGGTCGAAATCAAGAGTTGGCTCTTCGCTTCACGTACGGCGTGCGAGAACTGGAACACGTGCCCGATTCGGTATGCTTTCTATCGGCCGGTACGGATGGAATCGACGGTCCTACCGATGTGGCCGGTGCGCTTGGGGGCTCGTTCATTGCGAGAGACTTTGAGGAAACGGGCCAACCTGTGGCAAAGGCCAAATCGTTCATCGAACAGAACGATTCCTACAGTTTTTATGAGGCACTGGGGGACGGACAATATTTCGTAAAAACTGGACATACCGGTACGAATGTGATGGATGTACACTTACTGTTAGTACCAAACAAATAAACAAACTATAATCTACCCCCAAAACCGAACCTAGAGCATGTCTGGTACAGCGACCGAGATCGCGGTCTGCATTAATTCAGTTTTCTCCCCGCTCGAACTATGAGTCATTCGGTGAGCAAGCAGCACCGGAAGAAGTCAACCAAACGGCCATAATTTATGGTCATCTGATGCCGTGAGGATGGTCTGTGAACTATTTCTCCCTCGCTGGTTGGCGATGGCGGTGGAAGCAGGGGACATGCGCGCGGGTGTATGGGCATTTTGTTTTGTTAATGAAATAACCGCCCCAAAACCCAGCATGGGGTATATAGTTAGTTCTACATCGATCATGCTCTTTGTCTTTTGACTTCCACTACTCCTACTACAGTGATATGGCTGGATCTGATAAAATACAAATCTCACCGCGGCAGAGGCAAGAAGTCGTGAAGCCGTCTTTTCGAAATTAGCCCAACTCCAAACTCCGAGGGTTCGATATCTACACCCCATTGGGGAGGGGTCTCCACCAGCGGTCTCCTATTAGCGGTGGTGGTGGTTTCCAATTCCAAGCCATCTGGTCCGCTGGACGCTCTCGGGGTTCTCAATTTACATATTTTTAGTGCTTTAATCTTAAAATTATGCAAAAATATAATAATTCTCATAAAAGTTGTTCCAACATCTGTTGGGGATGGCTGCGCGGACCAGTTCTGGTTCGCCGGTGTTTGGGGCCATCTCTTAGCGAGCGCAATGCGCGGACGAAAGATGAAACATTCAGCGCAAAAAAAACTGCGCTGTCTTATCACGCCGAGTGATGACGGCGGCGAAGACGACGACGACGAATGCGAAGCTCACGGTGAGGATTTTTGTCCACCTGCGAGCCCACGCGGACGCCAAAATGGCTGCGGCTGGGCTGGGCTGGACGGTGGGAAGCGCGATTCACGATTTGAGCAGGGGTGACATAAAACATCCCGGGCCCGGTAAGGATAACCGGCCTGTCCCGTGTGGTCGTGGTCATCTGCACTTCATCTGCACCGCACCTCCCGCCGCCGGGCCTTAATGGAAATCCTGGCAATCCGCGCCCGCCCTGTGCCACCGAAGAAAGTAAATGGGTAAATCCGATGAAATATGTTCCACCTTTTTTGCGCGTATCCGAATCTGATGCACGCAAAGTGATTGGTACGGGGTTGTCTCTTTTTGTCCGTGGTCTCTTGGTTCCGTTCCCGTATCTGACGTGTATGTGTGTGTGTGTGTGGTTTTGGTCGTCTGCCACGACATTAACTTTTCTTGCTGACAGCTTTCCTTATCACTCGTTTCCTCACACTCTGCTGGGGTGATTTTTTTTTTTGGGTTTTGTTGCTGATCGGTAATGTTTCCAGTTTGGAGCAGGAGTTTTAGTGTGACATGGTTTCATATTTGGCATTTTTCACCTTTTCTGGATCGCTGCAAGATGGGCGCGACACCCATTAAGTCAACAAATCATAAGCCGATACGGCAAATGCGTTGAAACGAGCTTCTTTCGGAGGTCATATTTTGTAGTCAGCCCGAGCACAAGGCTGGAAGCGGCCGGGTATCTACTCGCAAAATCGTTAACTTCATGGCCCCGGCTCGACAAGAGGACCCGAATGTCATTGGATCGAGTGCCGCGTGAAAGAGACTGCATGGAGCCACGTCGACAAACCGTTCCACATCCACATGTACCGGCGTCAAATCAGACTAAATGGCGTAGTCTGTGAGTGCAAGCGCAGCATGAGACTCCCGCTTCACTCTCACCCCTCCTCTTGTACTCTCTTTTCTCAACCATTTCCGGTGTGAGTTTAATTGGCCGCCAACCGTACCCGGACGTCGGCCGCGAGTGGATAATTCTAATGTGGGAAGAAATGGTCCGTTATGTGTTTGGCAGCGACGACGACGACGACGACGACGACGACGACGACGACGACGACGACGACGGAGAAATCTGCTTCTCCCGGTCGAAAGAAAAGGGTTCAGGTATTACACTGGCCTGCTGTGTGATTTACTTCCTTCACCGTGGGTCGTGCGGGTCAGCGATGGTTCGTGTTCCGTTCCGCGGCGCACTGGCGTTGAAATTCCAGCGCACTCTAATTGCAGCCCCTGGAGCGCTTATAATGCATACCCTCAGCCAGAGACGGGGCGGGCAGTGGCTGGGGAAGGTGGTAAGCTAATTGAAGCAAACTCATCAAACTAATAAATTGAATAATCTTACCCCAAAAGGAAGCAGCAAAGAGTGCTAGAGAGAAAGAGCAAGGGAGCGTTTCCTCGTGCAGCGACACATGGCACGAACGGCGACTAGACCAAAATTCTAGCACATGGACTTGGTCTGCAGCCGTATCAGTGCGTTCCAGTGCGATAAAACCGGGCCAGACCCCAAAACGTCAAACGCAAGTCTTGCAGCAGCAGGAGCGACATTCGAGAATGCAATTATCAGCGATCGTTACTCATTGTGGCTAATTGCTGCGAAGAATTCTTAAGCCACACCGTCATCTCGACGAGCGCGCGCAGCTCTGTGGCATCCAACGGTACTTGGTTCTCCTTGGCGCACTCCCTCTACGCACGTAAGTGGACAGCAGCAAAAAGAAAAGGAAACAAAAAGAAGCATAAAATGCTTTGCGCCAGTAGACGCATAACGCGCGAACCTGACGACCGGATGGACGTTTGCGGGTGTATTTCGTCGACGTTGTGTCTGCTATGGCGCATGGGATCTGTGCTGCACGTTGATGCCGATGATGATGCATTTCCTGAAGGCCCTTCAGCGGCACCGAAATTTCACATCTGACGCCGTCATACATGCAACCTGCTTTTTTTCGGAGTGCCACGAACCGAAAGGTCTTCCCCTCGATAGGGCCACAACTCTCGGCAGAGCCCGGGCGAGTTGAACTCATCGTGAAACTAGTTTGAGTGTTGCCTGGCTCATCACACCTAGGAATTAAAAACTCGTTTCCCGACTCGCACAAAGACGAGACTAGACCCGGCCCGTTTGAGGTTGCTAATGATCGGGCAGCACGTTGTCGAATAAAATGACGTAAAATTAAAAGCGATTTTCCCTTAACGTCAGCACCTGTTGCAGAGCATTAACTTTAATGTCCAAATATTTGATAACAGAGCCGGCCACTGCGCGGATGACATTCAAATGGTGTGGATGCCCCCGTCCTTATCACCGCGCGAAGAAACCGGAAAAAGCGCACACCGGTGCTGCCCATTAATGTTCATTAAAACAGAATTCTTCGGTGAGCGCGAAAATGTGAACGTGTGAAAAAAGAATTAGAAAATCGTAGCTCTTTCTTCCGCCGGCTTCTTGGCCTCGGTTGGATGGTGGTGGCGGATGTACCTACTCAGCAATTTCCTGTTTGCCTTTACCAATGAGGCTCCCAACGGCACAGGGGAGCCAGGAGAAGCGTTGCTGGTGGCATCCAACCTGCAAGCCGGTTGGGAACCATTCCAGGCGAGCGAGGACTGCCGGCATACCAGCTGCCTTCGGCCGTGCGCGGGAGAACGGGCAGTGAAAGCACGAACGAGCGAGAACGAGCGAACCGTCGGGTGAACGAGTTTGTTTTAAAATTTCTCACTAATTAACAGCTATATCCCAGCGTCAATAAAAGCTATAAAAATAATCATAAAACAACAAAAAACAGGTGTCCTATACACATCTTTAATCATCTCTTCCCCATTCGACGCGCTCTTCGTCCGCGCAGCACATTCTTAACCGTTTCAGTTCTCCTGGTTTCTTCGCCCATGCTGGCCTGCTTGAAGCCCGTCCGCACGCACTCGCAGTGTGGCCCACGAGCAGCGTGGTCAGGTGCGTCCCCAATTCCCGTGAGCTACAAATTCCAGCCCGACACTCCGCGAGGGCACAGACATGCAGCGGCTGTCTCGATCACCCGGGAGTCGTCTGAGCAGCAGAAGCGTAAGAGAGGACCAGAAGGTCGGTTTGTGCTTTGAATGCATTCAAGTGGTGTTGGAGTGCCCTTACGCGGAAGGCTACATCTTGAAAACTAGACATGAGATCGAGATATGGTACTGCACTGTTAAACCAATGGGGTCATCCTGGACCTCCAAACACTAGCTCGAGGTGTCTATTTACTAACTCTAATTCCAATATCTTTTCCTTTGGGCGGATTTTCCTACCGTAACCAGGGCCCTCGGTTGGTCACTCGGCTCACAGGCCGGTAGAGTGTCCCTTTTTACGATACGACATTCTTCTTTATCTGACTGTTCACCCCCGCCTTCCGAAGGCTCGCCAGTCTCTAAGCATCACAATGTTTGTTGATGATTTTTATCGATTATCATTACTTCATTCCCACCGTGTCCTCCCGCGGCCATCGAAAACACGCACAGAAGCACAGCCCGGGAGTCCGGCCATCCACCAGCGTGCCGACCGTGCGGTGCGAATGAATGGGAAGGGACATAAATTTTTATTATGAAAGCCACATTAGGGGCTGAAAATAGGCCCCGCGAACCGCCCGATGGCTCGGGTTTTATGGCTTGCGGGGTCAGGTCTGCTGGGGGCTCAGCCGTTACAGCGAGGAACGGCATCCATCGGGGTTACGTATGTTGCGAGGTGAGTATACGGCGCTGCCGCTAGAAACATTCAGCGAGTGCAATTCAACTCGAAGCAGCGGCCTCGAATGGATTATGAGTTCTTATTGAAGGTGAGCCAAAGGTTTGCCGAGTGATCTTGCGTCACATCCGAAGGGCGGGGAGGGGAGAAGGGAGGGACAACAACAACCCCTAGAGTGACATTTCTATGCACAGCCTTACGCAAGCGCCTGATCGATGGTCGCTCCCTTCGCCAGGTTGGAACGGTTCGGTTCCTTGGATGCTGGCTTGGAGGGATCGTCCACTGCACTTGCCGCCGAGTCCAGATGCGCCAACCGTTCTCCAACCGTTTGATCCTCGCAGCACCTACACACACACACACACGTACACAGACAGACTTGGAAGATGCGGGTTCTGCTCCACGATTCCACCCAGCAACATGGGGAAGGGGGGAGGGGGGAGGGGAGGACTGTTTTGTTTTTGCCGCAAAACCGATGCTGGAAACTTCTCTTTCACATTCCGACGTCGACGACGTCGACGACGACGACGACAACGCACGGCGGAAATGGCACCTGGTTTTATGTGCGAGCGGGCGCGCACGCGCACACACACATGGGCTCGCCGTTGGAAGCGATGATGGGGTGGAAGGGTGGGAGAGGGGGTAGGTGAAGGCGGGGGCTGGAAAAATACGTTGACTCGAAAAAACTGAAGGCCACCGGTTAGACCGGTTGCATGGCTGGTCGGGCTCGGAGCAGCTCGATTCAGGCGGACGGGCGGACGGAGTGGCCCAGGGTAGAGGTTGCCTTGCTCATGCCGTCCTGCCGTGTCCCACTATCTGGGTGAATGTGGTGAGGGGGGTAGCACCAAACACGTTCTTATTAGTAGCGCGGATTGGTTGTAGTAATGTTGTTAAAGTTGTTTAAGATGTGTGCCTTTTTTGCTCTCTCTGCTCGCGATGTCATCGATGTCGTCGTCGTCGTCGATGGATCACGGACTGGTGGAGTGTGGGGGATAGAACGAGCCGGGGGTTACATGAGCGTCGAGCAAAAGGATGAATTTGCATGCAGAACCGAACTGCAACGGGCGGGTGGGGAAACAGCTTGAGAAATATCTCTCAAATAGAAATATATTGTAAAACGAGCGAAACAAATTGCTTCCATTGGTCCTCGATCGATCGACCCAGGAGTCACTGGATTGCCGAGCCGTGTTTGCTCCATTCCTTGGCAAGGAATTCCTTGACCGACTAGCGAAGTAACGGCGAGCAGGCGACGCTCGAAATATCGGTACAGGCCGCGGATTTATGAGCATTCGTGCTTTCGCGTCCGTCCTTTCTTGCTGCTGGTCCCGTGCAGCACCGCAGCGCAGCGGAGAGGAGATGCAAATTATAAAATTGAGTATCATGTAACAAGGTGATATTTTCACCTTTCCCGTTGCACCGTTCGCTGCAGATCTGATTGGGCTCCACGAAGGCTGGACGTGTGACTCTCCACCTCCATATCGACCAAAGGGCACTGCGCACCGAGTGACGGGGGCTGGTGGTGAGGGATCGGAAAGGCGTTGAATTTGCGCCCAGCTTACCGGTCGCGAGAGTGCCGTACAGAGCGTGGAGCCACCGAGCGGTCCCAGGAGCTTTGAGAGTTTCATTTTCTACGCCGATTTCTAACGATGCAAAGCGATGTTCTCGTCGAGCTGGAAACTTGAAAAGCAGCTTCGTCCCGGGCTGGAAGTGCGGAAGGTCCCGGCGGGGACGCAACCCGATGAAAAATAAATAAAAATAGCAGCGATCGAATCGGCCATCGCATTGGCATACGCGACCGACTGCTCAACCTTGTCGCGCTCGCTCGCGTGTGATTTAAGCCCCCGCGGGCACGCAGAAGAGGCTTGATCCACCTGTTGCGCAGGTTCGCTCGCCGCGCTTCATCAGCATACGGGCGCAGCAAGAGAAGGCGAAAAAAAAACTCGTCGATGACTGCTGGCACCACTACGTCCACGGGCACCGAGCCCGTTCCACACCGTGTGGCAATATCGTATGCTTCTACCCGATCATGATCGCCACCGTCATCATCACCGTCAGCATCATCATCATCACGGTGCTCATGATAATCATCATCACCGTAATCATTTCGATTTTCTTCCTGTCCTGCTCGGCGACCGTGGCGGTTTTGGAAGGCTCCACGGCGTAAGAGCGGGTTCCTCCCGCAAGGGAACTGGGGACGGTGGGGAGGACTGTCATCTGCGGCAGCCTCGGCTAAAGCTCGGGCTACGACGCGGCTCTCCGGCGCTGCTGAGATGCGGCTCGCGAAGCCACCAGCCGGAGCACGGGGAGGGGAGTTTTAAAATAATCACGGATAGATTTAACCAGTAGAGAGCTGAGCGCAGACATAACAGCATGTCGAGACGGCTCCGTTCGCGGGAATCCGTCCGTGGCAGTTTTTGGGGTTGAATTTGCGTTTTCTCTTCCCGAAGCGGTGTACCATCTCGAGGGGGGGAATTGTGTTTTGTCAGTGTGTTCCTTTTTTTGGGTGCGTTATAGGAAGAGTGAGGTGAGTGAAGTGGCTTAAGCAACAGATCTGTGACGGTTGCAAAACGCCAGCAAAAGGGATCGAATTACCTACCCTTGGTCTAGGGTGGAATCGAAAGACTTGCAGTGCCCAGCGTGCATACGCGACGAACCCGTTCAAAGTGGCAGCAGCAATGCCACCGGATCCCGCACGGTCGGGCTGGCAAACGAGTTTGAGGTGTGCCGATCCGGCGATCCAATCAACCGCAGTGATCTAGTGCGATCGTCCTCGAGAATGGGTCGAGAGTTTGGGGACTACGGTGTGGTGTGAAAATAGCTTACTCCCGTAGCCCCGCTCCTCGGTCTCCTTTTCCTGCTGTTCCTGAGTGGAGTGGAGTGATTGCACTGCAGTACCGCAGCAAAAATATAAATAAATTGTGCGATCGCGCATACCAAAAGCAGCGATGAGAGAAAGGAAAATTGTTACAAATTCATCGCGCGCGCGCCTCCATGTACCCTTTTCGGTGCGAACGGGGTGAAAGTACGTGAAGGTGAGCGACAGGTGAAGAAGAAAGCACGGTGGTGAAAAAAAAAGTTGGAAAGAGCTGCGAGCGTGCGTGTGCGCGAGCGAGAAAGGCTATAGGGTCTGTGTGTGAGTGTTTGCTTGTGGAGCCCAGGCGAGTCCGTTCCACGGCTGTTTCTTAAGAAGAAAAGCGTTGTCGGGTACGTGTGAAAGGAGGGTGAAGTCATCTGCGTGTGTGAATCTGTTGGATGGTGTGTGTGTGTGTGTATGTGAAGGCCCCAAATAGCAAGGAAGTGAGCAAGGAGCAAGGTGGTCAATTAATCGAAGCTATTACAAAAAAAGATCACCGTGAAGTGAAGGTTTTTGTGCGTGTTACACCAGCATAAGCACTGAGGAGGAAAGGAGAGAAAGAGCGTGAAAAGAAAATGCTAACAGTGAAACAAAAAGCCAGTCAAACCGGTGACAAAATGCAGCGAAAAAGTGTATCGACACTAGCGCGAACGAACGCGGTCGACCAAGCATGTGTCGTGGTATCGGAATAGATCCTTTCGAGGTGCTAAAAAGAGGTGCTTGGATGCGAAGAAGACCTGCAGTGACAGTAGTAAACGGGTTGCGACCGTCTTCGAATCGTATCTGTATTCCATTCCCAAGAGCACTAAAGCCCCAGAAATTGTTTGGATCGCCCAATATCATATCATGCTCCGTAGAAGGCGATTCTGCTAGGGTTTTCTAGTCAAGGGGCAGCACCAACGGCCGTCCTATCATAAACGCCCCAAGGCCTTTGTGAAAGTATAGAAATGACCTACAAGGTCACGAGTGAGGCGCTTCATCCATCACCGCCTTTGCCTTGGAATAGCCAAACACGAGATCTAGCTACTGTCTGCTTCCCCGTCGAGTGAGCTTGAGGATGGAACGAGGCTAGAGATTCGCTCCGCAGGGAAGAAACAGCACGCATGATTGATTGAGTATCGAATGTTTATCTACACAAGAGTCGATTTCTATCCTGGAGGGGGATTTCACCGCTATTGCATGATCGTCTCGATCTCAGTTGCTGGACGGAGTGGGCCGTTTTGCTGTATTTCCTTGTCCGAATAACCTTTCTGTATCGGAACTACTATTGCTGCAGATGTCAACTTGTGAGCAATAAAAACCGACACAAAAGCAGCCATAATGAGTGTAATTCATTTCTTCTCGCTGATCGTAAAACGAACGCGTCGACGACGATGCCTCAGAACGTCAGCACTGGAAGCCATGGGCGTGCAGGTCTCAGATCAAACTGCTTCGATCCAGCCATTTCTTTGCTATGATTAGTTGCGGTTTGCGTGCAGTCAAGCCTGTTTATAATACAAATGCGCAGAATGTGTGTTTCCCATTCGCGGACGGCGAACGTTGGCTGGCGACGGTTTGCCTGCACCTTAACCGCACCGCCCGCGACGCGAGCGGTGGCAATGATCGTACTGCGGGTTGGTGTTGCTGCCGCCGGACCGAATGTCGTGCCGATACGGCGCGGGGTTGTGGATTTGGTTACGAGATCGATGCCAGGAATGTCACTGTATCCGCTTACACGTCACACTCCGCTCAAATGCATCGGAGTTGACCAGGGGAGTAGGTGAGACCGCAGGCAGATCGAGTGGGAATGGATGTTTGGTTAGAACTGTTACTACCACCCTGCCTTCCCTGTCTGAATATGATCGTTACATCTGTTTGTTTAACGTTCCTTAACTGCGAATGTGTATGTGTGTGCCGTGGCTCATAACTGCAACGGGCAGATAACGCCGAAACAGTTCAATATTGATGTTGAAGGCTAATAGGGTTAAGCGAGGTTCCGTCCAACGAATGGAAGCTAGAGTGGAGTCAGATCTTTTGGTGCTCAAGTCCAAACATTATTCAATGTCTATATGATCAGGAGCTCAATCGGTTCAATATTTACGGTAACGACGAATAGTGTCATGTTAGGCGCCCTCCAACTAACGGAATCTACTAAATAGACAGATCTAGTGGAGGTTAGGTTCCAGCAATATCCAATGTCTATATGGCCATGAGGACAAAGTGTCACGGTGGCGCTAAGAGCATTTACTTTTAAAGGCGTGCAGCGATCTACGATAAGCAATCTTTCTGAGAGTGTATGTCAAATAGCTACAAAGCACTGTCACCTTTCAAAGATGTCGTTTTTACTGGAGAATATGTTGCTCCTCACCAAGACTTTCCTTGTGGTCGCATGACAAACAACACCGATCGTTCCGTGCTGCTTGCCAGTGGCCATTGGCATCGATTATGGATTCTGCTCATGTTCAGCTGACACTTCGTGCAAACAGTCCCCAGCCAAACTAACCGAACCAAGAATGTCCGGTGTTCATTATTCCATGCGCACACCTCGCAGGACAACTCGCAGAACCGCGCAGAACGGAAGCTGTCGAAAGGCGCACTCCAGCAACTGTGGCCAGCTGAAACCTGATTTCTGCGGCGCTGGACCGGTTTCCCTTCTTGTTCCCGAGGACGGAATGGTCAACGTCGGCACGAGTGCTCTGCCAAGCCCGCTGGCATGTTCTACCGCTGGCGCTGGCGGGAAGAGGACGCATGTTTGGCCCGTGGCGATCCGGTTTCTAGTGCGATCGATTTGAAGATCGGCGTATCGATTGCAGATGTGCACGTCATGGCGCACTGGAATAGCACGAGGGAGATGGGATGGGAGGACGGGAGCTTCGCACGAGCCCCACCAGAGGGGCGGGAAAAGAAATCAATTAAAAACAAATTTTCCTATAAAAGGAGATAACTCCATTCCAATTAAGAGGAATGTTTTTGCTCACACAAATAAATAAAACATAAGGCAAGCGGAAACCAGTCTGCTCATGTTCGGTTCCTGGGCAGGAGGTTCGCATCGCAAACGAACGGACGGAACCGCGGCTTAGGTCCACCTATTTGTTGCCGTTCCAGATGGGCCAACGGATGGGCACGCTGGAACCAGCGCCAACGGCATGGTGAGCACACACAAATAACTTTAAGAGAGAGAGACGAGGAGAGAAAGAAAAAAAAGCGGACAAATGTATAAAACAACAACAGCGGCAGATGAAATTAACATTGACATACCCGTCACAGCATCCGTCACAGGATGGAGGGGGGCCTCGCGGACACGTTTGCATTCCGCCGACGGCAATGGGTCAGCCAGGTTTTGTTGTTGCCGAGGCATTTTCTCGTTTTGTGAGCTGTACAAAGCAGGACAGAAACCGGGATTGGGACCCTGCGATCTGCAATTCATTGAGGAACGCGCAATGCGTGTATCAATTAAAGCGTCCCAAGCTCCTGCTCCCTGTCCGACCACCTTCGGACGTATTGTTCCCCGAGGAGTCGTCCAGCGGCAGCAGGATTCGCAGCAATTGGCAAACTCGAGAGTGCCAGAGGGAAATGCACCAACGGCCAGAGGAGCCCTGATTGCTTGACGTGCTTGAACGTGGCCGGTTGTGTGGTTTGGGGACGGTTTGCTGACACCGATCGGATGTCCAATCGATGGATTCGATTATTATCGCGCAGACTGCGCTGCTACCGGAAGCGAGCAGGTTTGTAGTGAGAGCAATGGACACGGCTACCGATGATGGGGAGCAAGGACTTGTTTCGTTCCGTTTGCCTTGTTGCGTTTTGCTGAGTGGAGCTCAATTGTAGCAGCAGAGGCGCTTGTTTTATGAATGAAATGCACCAAAAAGGTAAAGCTCCGCTGGTTCGTAACGGGTGCAGCCACTTTGTATGTAACTTGGTCGATGAATGAAGCTGCCCCTGGAGAGTATCTTTATATAATGTATTTGCGAAGACAAAATTGAAATTGCACAAAAACACGGAGGAATCTGGGATTATAGAGTTTGGACCTCAGACCTAAGAATTAACGTCTAAAACAAATTGGTCGAAACACTTTATGTTTTTCCATAGATCTTTGAATCTCCAATCACCTTCCACTGTGTGTAATATGTTAATCCCACGCAATAGCCCAGGATTTCTATTCAAAAGTTCTTGAAGTTTAAGCAGCCTGTAGAACCGGCCACCATACCGGCTCCGGAAAGTCTATTTTATGTGAAGTCATTCCCAGCAAATACTGAGAATTGCTGAAGTGGCGAAAAGGGAATGCTGTCTTGTAAAAGGAGAGACTCCTCAGATTGAGTTGGTGTGCATATGGCAACCGGCGACCGCAGTTCGAGGAATGTCGATACCGGCCAACGGTCTCTCGCTTCTCGAGTACATTCAAATCCTTGGAAAAGGGCGATGCGGTTTGGGTGTGTGGTGCCGCTTGGTGAGATCTCGAATTACAGCAAAAAAAAGGGAAGATAACCGTATGCAATCGATCTCACTGGTCAACTGGTCTATGCAGTAGTTCTACTGCCTGAAGATGGCCTTTGTGTTCCAAGTGAACTGTTGCTGGCATTTACAGCCCTCGCACATGCCCAACAGTCAAGCCCGGAGTCAAGCTGTCTGGCAAAGTGTCGGTGTGGGATGGGATGGTTGTGAAATTTGGCATCTCCTGACGGCAGCAGGAGGTCAGCATGTGCAGGCCACAGGGATGCAACGCCTTCCCGAGAAAAAAGGATGTCCAGGAGATGGAAATACGAGCGGGCGTGAGATCTTTGTCAGTTTGTCTCGCTCGTCTAACATTACAATCTTATTAGGTCGTCTATTGTCTGTTGCGCAGCATCCCTTCTTCTCCAGCCTCTCGAAGAGCTTTCCCCGGACAGCAAGAAACCCTCTCGGGCCGGGCTATCGACAGGCACATCATGCCTTCATAGTAGGTGCCGTTTGTTTGCCACATTATCAGCGCTTAGTCGAGAGTGGGCAAGGGCTCGAAGTGCGGCACCTTTTGCTTGCCCAAGATCACGCTACCATTGTATGGACCCTGTCCGCTCCCCGAGACCGAAGCGCTTGCCTTTTTGTACAGACCATGTTCATATACCCATCCTTCTGCTACGGTGGCGTTGATTATCGATCCGATCGAACCGGCTCGAACCGTGCGAGGCTTACGAAAGCAAACGAGAAAGGTGCGCTTCTATTGTGAGTGTGTGTATTTGTGTGTGTGTGTACATGTCCTCATAATTTATTTACATTTAACGAATCGTTTTGTGTGCTGGCGCAAAGGCGCACCCGAACGCAAATGCCTCGACAGCATCTGTTGGAAGCTGTGGTGATCGTATCTCCCTCTGTTTATGTGTATGTGTGTGTTTGTGTGTGTGTGAGTTTCCATTTTTTGTGCTTTGTTCCTTTAATGGGCCGTTCAAGGTTGCTGGCTAGCCGGATCGGACCAGACTGCCTGTCGCTGGTGCTGCCAGTGGGGTGAGCCCGCGTGTCCGTCGTCGACGGCGAGCGACCAGCGCGCAGCAAGCCTCGTGTCATCATCTCGCTGCCGAGCGGAGGAAGCGAAAAGGGCGCCAACAGTATGCGTGGGCTATGGCCCTTTCATTTTTTGTTGTTGTTCAGCCGTCAACGGAGTTACACCTCGTCCATTTGGAATGACCATCGGCGGGGGAAGGTCTCGGAAGGTTTGGTTTTTTTGAAAGTCGACGGACGAGCATGCCTACATGAGTGGGCTTTTGACCCGAAAAATGTTAAAAAAAGGTTGTGTGCTCTAACGAAAAGCAACGTTTCCTCGAGGGTCTAAATGTAGTCCAGGTTCGAGCGTTTCTTCCAATTCTTCTCGTAAATCATGCCACGAGAGTGATTTTGTTTATAAGACGACCTGCTCGGAAATTGTCGGTCTCTTACATAAGCAGCACATTCATTTGGGTCACAGAGAAAATTGAAACTTTCATAATTAAATGCAATTCGCCAAAGGTGTACATTATTTTTAAGGTTCCCTTTCCAAGCCCCAAGCACTCCAAGCTGCGTTGTGTGTGTGTGTCTCTCTCTCACACTCTCTGGGGTGCCTTCGGGGGGTATGGAGGGCTACCAAAAAGGCATAAAATTGCTACACATTGGAGAAAAATGTTTACTTTCGTTCGAAGGATTTTCGGTCATTTCAAACGTACGCAGCGGCCAGTCGGCTAAGAAAACGGTTGA
The DNA here is from genome assembly GCA_000349105.1 of Anopheles epiroticus. NCBI lineage: Eukaryota > Metazoa > Arthropoda > Insecta > Diptera > Culicidae > Anopheles > Anopheles epiroticus. The sequence goes on along the minus strand of KB672064.1, from coordinate 36,617 downwards.
TTATATATTTAGCCGTCAAGTACACGCGGCACGCATGCGGCCGGAATTTGCACGCTCTGTTTCGTTCGCTCTTTCACACCGTGTATGTGTGTGTGTGCTTGTGTGTGTGTTTGTACCAGGGATGTAAAATTGATTGAACTTCTGGGTCGATAATGTCTGCCACCCCGTCGTCCACCCTGTGCGTCCCGTACCATTATTGACGATAATGATTGCCGACAAAGGAACGGTGCGCGCGTCCCGCAAAACGGGCAGTTCGCAGCCGGGTGTGCACGTTCGGCCAGACGTTCTGGCGGCGTTGCTCGAAAAGATCACAGCCGGGGCAAGCTTGACGGATCGATCGATCTCGAGACCGATGTGCGCGAATATCGCGCAAGGTGTCGAATGATGCTGCCCAGCCGATGACCGCGCGATGAGGTACGTTGTAGATCCGAGCGATCGCACGATCGCTGTTAATTCCACACATGAAAGATCCTTGACGCGTTGCAGGCCTGGCCTATGAGTTTATTATGTTCATTCATTTGCGTATTTGTGCCCCCGCTCGCCACTGGCACACGGGTTGAACGTTGATGGATGTCGCCACTGAATCCCCCGCAGAACGCTCTCCATCGGGGAGGCAGGTTTTAAGGGACAGGTCGAGTCGCCCAGAGTGCCAGAGTGTCTGGTCATTATGCTGCGCGTCCTTCGACCGCTTACCGCGAAGGTTGCGCTCCTGTTCGGTACATTCACACGCCGCTCACTTGAGCAGGGTGTAAAAAATATTCAAAACAACACGACAAAAAAAAGGTCGAAAGCTTTGGAAATAATAAAACACGCACTGACTCGAGGCGACCGATGGCGAAGTAATCAAGGCGGCTGAAGGAACGCAACTCATAAAAGCCTGTCCGATAACTCGTTTCGGGGGTGTGGGGCAGCAACGTGGCGCGGCGGGGTGGCGGAAACATGTTGATTGGGAGAGGCTGCTCCTCTTGCGATCACCCTGACTCGGGAATCGTCCATCAGCAACTGTTTTGCTATCAGTGATCGGTGTTGGGCGTCGAGTGTCGGGAGGTTACGGACATCGGAATGGGGGTCGTGTGTAACTCGAAACCAATCCACGGTGTTGGGTAACGATTAAGGACGAGTCAGAGCAACACTGTCTGCAGCTCGTGAATGATTACAATGTATATTAGCAGCGTCTCGGAGCGTCGAAATTTCTGCCACGGGGAAGGTGTTTTTGCACCAACCGAACGATTCCGACTGCAAAGGTGTTAGATTACTGACCTTTTGGAGTTAGAATCATTTCCTCGTTGTGATCGCCTGGTTGCTGACCTCCGCGAAACGCGGACAGAGTTCAAACAAGTGCTGTTTAGCGGGTTTGATTGATGGCTAAGATTAATTTGCAAGGGTTACCTTTGTTAGCGATGTTTTAAGGAGCTACACCGGATACCATCTCAGGACAGGAAGGATATGAAGTTGCTTTGGGTAACAAACTGCTTCGGCTTCGGGGTTTTACCCAGCTTCTGTTTCTCTAGCATCTAACAGCCTGAACGGGACAAGGTAGCTCATTCATGTGGAATTGGGAAATACCAGCCACCACCGGAAGCCAAACATCCTTGTTGGACAAACGCTGTTGGAGGTGTGAAAACATAATAGCCTGATTTGGGCTTTGTTTTTATTCGGTGCATTCATGAACGTGCTGGGAAATTCCCCTGGGACTCGTCAGATTTCGCTAATGCTTTGGTACACGTACCAAACGGGGTAGCAGAACTCGGATTAGCTCTCTTTTACCCGTTGCAAGGATTTGTGACGCGCGCTGAGGCATTGGAAATCTCGCACTCGAGAGCGAACCGGACGCCAATGCAGCCAAACTACAGTGGCCCAGATTACACAATCGATGGACTGGGAGTGCTTCTTGGTGCTCGTATCGCTGCAGACTAGCTTTCGATCTTACCAAGCAACCAACCAGAAGGTGTTAGCGTAAACATGACCTGGCTAGTGAGCCATCCCTCGGCAGCGAACCAGCGCTCGGTGATAATTTATTAATTGTTTGATTAAATATAATTCATTCGATCTAAATAACAGATAAATTTCACTTCACAGAGCATCAATCCCGCAGCAGCTTGTCAGAAGTCTCCCGGTCCCAGTCTTGTTAGCGTTTTACGGACTGGAGCGTTCGGCTCGCTTTAGGCAGACCGCACATCCGTTGTTTGCGGAGCGTAATAAATAATTCGGAAGTGAAAATGACATGGTGAATTGCTTTCTTTTCGCTCTGGACGCGTGCGCTTGGAAGTGAATGTGATTGAATGTTTTTTTTCTCTTCTTTTTTGGCATGAGCGCTGCATGAGCGCATGCGGTTCTCCTCTGATGCGGCAACGCAACGCAGCGCAACGAGGAAACATTCCGACAAGGCCATCGGGTGCGTGTGGATTGTGCCGCTCGCGTCAATCAGTCTATCCTGAGCCAACGATCGCCAGCAACCGCAGTTCATCTGCGTGCCTATGTGTGTGTGTGTGTGTGTGTGTTTGCCTCTTGCGCACGACAAGTGCCCGCGACTCGCGTGCTTCGCGCGGCGATGAAGCGTTTTCTCCCAGCGCGCGCGGTGCGCGGTGTTTACAAATCGTTCTCATAAATATTCTCTCACTCTCCCTTGTGCAAGATCCGAGCGGCAGCTAGCGCTGGGAGGGGGGGATGATGGGCAACGGCCAGTGATCGGAAAGGAAGGGGTTGTGGGACGCGCCTGGTCGGATCACGGATCGATCGATTGCTCCCGCGAGGGCAGAGATGAAAGTTTACGCACACACCGTTTACATAAATCTTCACGATTTGTTGGAGTGTAAATAACTGTTAATGAAAATATGATTTCCTCAATATTTCTTACGGACCGCGGCTGGTGGTAGCGCCTTGGTGATATGGCGGTGATGCAGTAGTTCCGTGCCGATCCGCATAACCATGGCGGCGGCAGTGGAGTTAGATACGGTGCACTTCAATATTCAAGGATAACCACAGCGCCACAGCTAGGACGCCCTGTGACCACCATCGCAGTGTGTTAGTGTCCTATAACTCCAGAGAGGAAGGTAAATGCATTCGCAACGAAGTTCATTTCAATTTCAAGCGGCACACGAAACAGCGAGCATTTAACACCGCGCTCTTAACTGTCATTTCGAACCATCCAAACGTCTTTCAAACGTCGTTGATCCTCTCTTGATCTTCGTGCCGCTGCGCTCTCATCCTTTCACACATTCACGCGCGGTACGGGATGCGCGGGCTAGCCACGCCCACTGCACCGTTCATCGCCGTTCATTTCGGCTCTGCGTTCATGCGCTCCGAACGCGGCGCTTTCGTGCGCACGACGGGATGCATTCATGCGAATTTTTCTCCCGCGTTCATTCATTCGTGTTCGAGATGCTGTCGCGAGATGTTTAAAATTGGTGAAGCTGCCCCGCGCATGAGTCGATTTTGAATGTTTGAACCGTTTGCTATTTGTTTTTGGGGACAGTGTTGCAGCGAGCGAAGAAGCCCGCGTACTGAACGTAAATAAATCTTTTTATACCCAGTGGCTCGTAAGGGGGGTTTGGAAGCAATAGTGCAAACTGATAGTGCGATGTGCGGAGCGAACAGCACTGGAAAGCAAAGTGATCAAAGTGCATTTTCGTATTAATCTTGAATCTGGAGCAGCAGTGTGCGCGTGTGTGTGGCTAAAGTGTGAGCAAAGGGAAATGCGAAACGTACAACGGAAAACAGTGCGCCAACGACAAGAGATTGCAATGTAATTCCGTATTTACCCTCCCTGCTCGGCGCGAATACTGTGGAACGCAAATATTTTAAACCTTCCTCATTTTCTGGTTTCGTTTCGTTCGATCGAAAGTGCAGCAGCGTGCGGTGCGTGGGCGACAAAAAGTGAACGAGCAACTTTCGTGCAATCCACGGAGCGGTGTGTTTGTCGTGTGGTACCAGAGTGGACAGATTTTGTGATTGCAACCTGCAAGGCAAGGGGTGTCACTGGCAGTGCCTTGCCAGAGTGACGGAACGGAAAGGAAAAGTGCAAGCCGAGAGGTTTTTCGGCTGCGCGGCAGGTAAAGGTCCTGGACGGACATTTACGAACACGCCGTGTGCGCAGAGGCACCGTCTCGAGTGTTGAAAATTTAAAGCAAGAAAATACTCTCTCACACAAACATATTAACACATCTCTGCATACACACAAACACACAAACAGACAAGAGTGCCGGAGGGAAGCGAAGAGCAAAAAGGAAGCGTCCGAGCGGCAGGAGCGAACCCGGTTCGAACGACGAAGGCGTCCTCGGTCCTTGCGGTGTGAAGGGTCGGTGCAGTGCAGTTCGATGTGAAAGTCGAGTGACGGTAGCAAATTCCAGTCCGGGTGGATTCTAGTGAAATAATGCTTTGCGCCGGCAAGTGGCAAGTGAGCAGGAAACATTCAAACGGCGGTCAGGACGTGGTCGTCGAGACGCAGTGCCATCGCAATCAGTCGCAAGTGTCGATAGGGTTCGTCTAGCTTCCGATAAAAGACACTGCCAAACAGCAGCTCAATCCTTCAGGCCGGGAAATCGGTTCCCCCCAGACAGAAGCGATCGGGCGAAGGGAAGAGCGCTTTCGAAGCGTCGCAGCTTCCGACACAAGCCGCTAACGTCATCGCCGGTTTGGTTTCCCGGGTCCGTTCCGGCGGCTCGGAGTACATGACGCGGGAACGGCTGCGTGCCGATGCGGCCGCGTGTCCCCGTGGCTGCAGCAAAACGCGCGGCCTAGCAGGCTGGAGGACACGGCCGGCAACGATCGGACGGCAAACGACCAGAAGGTAAGATTGCTCAGTCAACACTTAACCAGATTAGCCGTAAGCGGGTGGGGCAGGGACGGACGGGGTCTTTGGAGAGGAAGGAACAAGGACAAATCCATGGTTTTGGCCATGATCGCTATCACTATCGCGGGCCGCTGCTAGGCGTCTTGAGGAAGGAACAAGTTTGGGAAGAATTTCCGTACCCGACGGTACCCCGTCGTATGCTTAATTGGTGTTGACCCCTCCGGCTCACATAACTCACCCATTATGAGTTGTGGGTTGCCCACTCATCTACGGCCGAGGGTCGTGAGAATTAAGCCGCGATGGTTAGGGCAGAGCGACATAAATCAGAGCAAACTGGAAGGACGTGGTTGACGTGGCGGCTTTATCTGCGCGCTCACTATCTTCTACCCCTTCGAGCCTGCCGATCACAACAACCGCAAGCGAGCGACGACAACGGGGTCAGCAAAGTGCAGCGATCGCTGGTTGCACATGCACCGCCACTACCCTAACCGAGCATGCAAAACTGCACCACAAGCGCAATAGTGCTTCATTGTTGTGTTGTGTTTGATTAATTAATTTAATGAATTCTGAGAGCGTCGTTCTCACAGGTTCTTTTGCAAAAGGATCTGCAAGATCGAGAACCTGCTGTGGACGAGAGATTCGAGACAAGAGGATCGAGGTAGACTGACGTCTGTGGGATTTTTATTTCTGTTTTAGTGTTGCAGCAGAACTTTTCTGACGCCACGTTTAATGGCTCACCCGACTCCTGCGAAAAGCCACATTCTCAATCGGGGGAGTGTGTTTAGCACCCAATGCAGGACGACGTGTTAGGCAATCAACACATAAAACCCACATCCCGATGGGCGATGCGTTTAGTGTGCCAACCTGCCCGCTGCGATCGCAATCGAGGGCTTCTGGCACTGGCATCCTGGCGACGGATCGCAAGTGCTGACAGTTGACGCTGGCTGGAAGGCGATTTGTCTGTCTGGAGTGTGCAAAGTACCCGGCACCGAGAGGTGGTGAGATTATAAAAAAGGTAGGCGTCCTTTCCGGCACCCTCGAGTCCAGAAACGGGGCCGAAACTCCCCGTACGACTCGGCTTCCAAAAGAGAGGTGGAGGACGGCTGACTGCCTGCTGACAATTACTATTCAAATGCGATTAACAATTCTGCGTGTTACGTGAACAGCGCGGTTAAGGGTGCTTGGGTGGGATTTGCTCTGTGTGCGCGGTTTTTTTTTTGAGCTAAAAATAGCAAAACCTGTACCAACGCCTCCCGCCTCCCCCACCTTGCTTTTTGGAGTGAGTAGAGACGGGCGGGCGGGAGAAAGGTTTCGCGCCTGGCTGCGCGATCGTAACTCTTCTCCCCGGTCTGGAGCGCTTGAGTGGCGCCGTAGGTCGATTCTCGCCAGTGTCAACCGCAAGTACACGCGTGTAGAGGCGTTCAGGTGGAATTATAACAACAAAGTCAGTGGAATTCGGTGTCGGATTTTAAAGTTTGTAAGCCACCGCTGGTTTGGTCATTGTCGACGGCGACGCTGGCATTGCGATCGGTGCACGGCCTGTGCCTTATGGCTGATGAGATTAGTTGCAATTTCTTCGCGCACGCTGACCTACTTGAGCGCTCCTCGCAGCGATAGAGCAGCAATCATGCTCGACGCGATGTTGTGTGCCCTCGAACGTCCCCTTCCCCGAAATAGCTTTTCTCTCCGGCCTGTACCCCGGCGTATGCAGAGGAACGCCCGCGAGAGGTACGGTGGGCGATTGTTGCAGGTGCTCCCCATTGATAAAGGGTATGGAAATTACCAGCAATCCCAAGCCCTTTTGCTGTGGGACGTTTGGCATAAATGGACGACGGGCCGGGAAAAACCCCATCCAGCTAACAGACAGCCAGTGATCCTCTCGTGCCAATATCTGTACCTCTTCCGGGGCGCAGCGCTGCTGCAGGACAGGCAGGCAAACATGGGCCAGGCAAGGAAAAAACGCCGTGCCGAAGGTGTGGTAGCGCTCGAGTGCGGTAGCCCAAGGACAAAAGCGGAGGGACGCGCAACACAAATAACGAAACACACATTCTTCACTTCTCCGCCCCGTATATTGTGAGGAACAATCGATTTGTTGTCCTCTGTGCGTAAGCCCTCCGGCGCAAACGGCCAACAACCGGTTGCAAGCCCACTTGAGAACGTCACGGGTAGTGAAACGAGTCCTCAGAGTCCTCGGAGATCTTCCTGTAATCGCCTGCAATCACCCGAATTCTATTTGGATCGGAAGGGAAAGGGAGAGAGAGAGAGAGGAAAGGAGGGAGGGTGTGAGAGTGGGAGGAAGGCGTGCGAAAGCCATTCTCGGTAGGGTGAGGGTAAAGAGGACCCTTTCCCGTAGGACGAACTGTCTATTGCCCAGAACCCATAAACATATAGGAGGCCACTTGAGATTCACAGCTTGTGTTCTTTGTTATTCTCTATCACACACACACACATACACTCGAACAAGGGTCAGACAACGAGAGAAGAGTACATCCTCATCCTGTTCACCCGGGGAAAGTGTCTCCTTCTCACTTTTTCCCACTCAACAATTCTAGTTGGTCTAAGGATCTGCACCTGACCTGTTAAAATGGGCGACTTGAAGGTGTTTTTATGCGCTGTCGTGGTTGTGAGCACATCATGTGGACGCGTGAAAGCTCATCCAGTACCTTGGCAACGACACTCGGCTATTTGCACGACCTTTCGACCAGTGCGAAGAAAACACATTGGCGCATTGGAATCGAGACCGAGAAAATGGACCTGCCGCGAGTCGACAGTGCTCCATTCTGTGATCCATGACGGTCTAGTCGCCACCCGGTCTGTCCCAATCTGTCCGGGAGAATCTTAACTCTCATCACCCCCCCCCCCCTTCCCCTCCACCTTTGTTCCTTCCTTTCACAGTTCCAAGACACCGCGTTGTTTTCGAAAACATTTGCTTTAATTATCAGCTTCCTCTGGCAACGGCGGCGCACGGCATTGCACGACACGATGTCTGGTAGCGGTGCCGCGTTGACTAATCTCGCGATAGTCAATGGAGAGGATTTATTAGGGAGCAGTGGGCCGGAAGGTTGTCACATTCAGCTACCGACCGTTGGACGGTGAACGTGGAGCATTCCTATTTTTTCTAATTTCGCCACTTGTTCCAACTGTGTCTCTTTCCAGACTACCTCCAGCGAAGATGTACGCATGGGTGTACGTGTTCGCTGTGATGGCAATTTCTCATGGTGCACTGCGAGTCGCTAGCACGGACAGCACCAGCTCATCGCGGACGGAAGCCACCGCCGTCCTGCTGAGCGTCGATCCGGATCAGTCATACTACAATCAGCCAGCAACGAAGGATACGGTCCAGTCAACACCATCGGTCACCGATGTTTCCCCCGAGCCACGGATAGGCGGGAGTGGTGACACGCACGAGTACGAAGAATACGTTGCCGGTAATGGCGCCGTGCAGTTGGTGGAGGAAGTGGCCGAAGAGGAGGAGCCAGAGCTGGAGAACGAGTTCAGTGACGAGGAGGAGCAGCAGCAGACCGTAGACGTGGACGACGGTGACAGTGGCGCGAGCAGGCCCGATCCTAAAACGCTAGTCGAGATAGAGAAGAACCTTCTCAGCCTGTTTGGGTTCCCGAATCGACCAAAAATCGATAGATCTAAGGTGGTGATACCGGTGGCAATGAAGCAGCTGTACGCCCAGATCATGGGCCACGATCTGGTCGACTCCGTCAGTGTACCAAAGGAAGGACTCAACACGCGCAACGCCAACACGGTGCGAAGTTTTACACACGAAGGTACGTATCGGGTGGATCGGGCGGGTTATGGAAGGGCTGAGGGTAGTGCGCAAGATCTAGGAAGCCATTCCGAAGGCTCTATCACGACGACGTCGAAAACCGGTACGCGTGCAAATGAAGCAAAGAGTGTTTGCGCGTTGCCACACTGACTCGATCGGTAACGATCGCTTTTGCTTAGAGAAGCAGGGACAAGGGACCTGCTCTTCAAGGAGGCGCTGCGACGCGTGTGTGCGACCGGTGCAAACTGGTGTGGAATCAAGTTGTTTCTATTTTCAATTAATTCCAGCTTAGCAGCAGCACCAGCAGCAGGTTGTGGTTGGGTAAAATGCTGGGAAACATATGGGGAGAGCATGAGGAAACCGTTTTTTACAGACGATTTGAAAGTAGTTCCCTTCGGTGGTGTAGAAACCTTTTGGATCAGAGAGTATCATGGCGATCTGTATCAAGATTAGACATCCAGTTGTGCAGTTTTACCACTTTATTGGAGGAGGTTCTGGTGAAAGACCTCCAAAAACGCAATACACACATGAGCCAGTAAGTGCGCGGCAGCAATCTTGGCCAAAGTATTCAGAAGAACAACAACCAGGATGTTTGGCAGGCCACACTCATGCACTTTGATTGCAGCTACCTGGAAATGCGATTGCAATAAAGAAGCGAGTGTACGCGAGCGGTTCAGTTGTTTGTGTAATTCGGCGCGCAACTGTTTACACAACCGACCGAAACCGATTAACGCCGTGTAGAGTGGCCCCGCGCCCGTTACCACGCATCTATTCCAGATCGGATATTCTCCAGCGGCAGTGGCGTGGTATATCGTGCGTAAAATTATTGGTAAATTTTGCACACGAGTAAAACTCGAACGTAAACGCAACTGCCACCGTTCTGCGTCCAGCTGCGCGGTCCATCAACACCCCGTTGCGGCAAATCGAGGTTCCATGTCTGGCACACTCGGGCTCCCAGTCCCCAGTTTGACCTTTCCCACAAACATCAAGCAGCGTATTCCGCCACTGTGCGGAGTGTTTATCGTAAACCTTGGGATAAGGGATACGCTGAGAGAAAGGGTCGGGGACGGGAAGAGTTACGCAAAGTCGAAATTCTCCGCCAACCAGCACACGCCTCACCTTGGCTGCTGTGCTAGCCCGTAGTAGTATCACTTGGGCCGCTTGTAAACAAACACGTATTAGAAATATTAGCCGCGGCTTGGGATGCTGAGACCGCGCGCGCGCCGAACGCAATTAAAGTGATGTGCAGAGCGGGCGCATTTTTCGGCGTAAATCGCAAACAAACCGATCGGTTGATCGTCCGGAGTTGCAAAATCGAAGAACGATGCGTAGTTTGTTTTGGTGGAGACGGAGGATGAGGGGTTTGAGCGTTGCTGGACTGTCCAAATTCGCTAATGGGTTTTGCCAAATCGATTAAAACACACGCTGGCACGCTGGTTTGGAGTTCGGAGAAGTGTTATTGTTTGCGGAGCGTGTTGCCGAGCGAACTGATTTCTGGTTTTCGTCTGGCAGAAATTAGCCTGGTTGTAGAACGGGAGCTAGACGGGCATTCAGGGGGTTGATTAGGGAAGGGTGAGATTGACCAGGTGGTTCATGACAGGTACGGATTGTTTATTTTTCCATATACAGGGATTGAAGAAGTTATGAGCGTGAGGATAACCTCGATATGGTGTTTCGCTGATCGTACAATTACGGCGAAACAAAGTATCGTGATGGAAAGATTGTCGCAAACTTTGTACTTGTACCACGAACGAAGAACTTTCTGGAGATTCTTCACTGAAAGTAGGAATCGAAAGTAGGAACCTTCAGGACTTCTTGTTTCATGCTTCTCAATACTTTTCCTTGACAAATGGCGTATAGCGCCTTCAACTCCAAGGTTTCCTAAGATGCGATCGGGCTGTTTCTTTGTTTTAATTCCTACAGACGAGCTGTCAACTAACTGTTGTTTCTTCAATCTCTTCCCTTCTGTGCCTTCATTACAGAAAGTCACATAGACGAGCGGTTCCAGCATCACCATCGCTTCCGGTTACTGTTCAACGTATCGAGTATTCCGCGAGGCGAGAAGCTGCGCGCGGCCGAGCTCACCCTTACCCGCGAAGGCATCCCGCACCGGAGCAACCGAGCGCAGGCTCGGACTCCCGTCCTCTACCAGGTGATGGTGTACGACATCGTACGGCCCGGGGTCAAGGGCAAGCGCCCCCCGACCTTCCTGCTGGTCGACACGAAAACGCTCGCCATCAACGAGTCCGGCACGGCCAGCTTCGATGTGATGCCGGCCGTCGAGCGATGGCTGCGGCAGCCACGCAAAAACCACGGCCTGTTCGTGCAGGTGACGGGCCGGGGTCGTAGCCCCCAGAGCCACAGCCGCCAGCGCCGTAGCGCCCTCTCGGTGGCTCCCGTCCACGAGCACGTCCGGTTGCGACGGAGCGCGGCCGAACGGCACGATAGCTGGGTGCAGAAGCAACCGCTCCTGTTCACCTACACCGACGACGGGCGGCACAAGCAGCGACCGATCCGGGACGCGATCAGCAGCGCGAACCGGGCCCGGCGTGCGTCAGCCAAGCGGAGCAGTCGGCGGAAAAACGAGCTCTGCCAGCGGAAGCCACTCTACGTCGACTTTAGCGACGTCGGGTGGAACGACTGGATTGTGGCACCGCCCGGGTACGAGGCGTACTTTTGCCAGGGTGACTGTCGGTTCCCGATAGCGGACCATCTCAACACGACGAATCACGCGATCGTGCAGACGCTGGTCAACTCGTACAATCCGACGCTAGCGCCGAAGGCGTGCTGCGTGCCGACACAGCTGTCCTCCATCTCGATGCTGTATCTGAACGAGCAGAACAAGGTGGTGTTGAAGAACTATCAGGACATGACAGTGGTGGGCTGTGGATGCCGGTGAAGGGTCGGGGTGGGAGACACGGAGGACAATGCGAGAACGTTACGTGGACGCGTTTTCTGTGAGAAAACGATGATCGGAAAGTAGGGGGAACAAAACACGGATTGGAAGACCATAGGAATCGGCAGGGCCGCTACTGTTTTGTTTAATTATTACTTTATATCTTTGTTTTGTGTATAACGATCGAGCGTACTAGGAACGGAGGAGGAATTGTACAAACAATCGCACAGCTTCCACGTGAAAGTGGAGGGGAGCCATTGCGCTCCAAGATTAGTGATTTGTAGAGGTCACTTAGATCAAGCCATAAACAAACAAACGTATGCTTAGCGAAAAAACAACGGGAAAGAAAACAAAAATAAAACTAATACAAAAAGAAAATCTCAACTTTTTGAGTGTGCGTGTGTGTAGGGTGACACGGTATCGAGTCCGTCCAGATGCGGATAGCAGAAGTCAGATGTTAAAGATGAAGTGAGAAGCCTTAGCGGGGTGGCTTAGTGCAAGTGCAAGGGGTAGGGCGAGCGTAGGGCGGGAAACTAGTGCTGTGGCATAGGTGTTAGTGGCGGAGACTTCAGCAAAAGTATCGAACACACAATGGTGGGGAGCTCATCATTTGTACATATTTATTGATAGGAACAGTTAACAGACAGTAAACCGCGGGGAGGAATAAGAGCACCCAAGCAGTAGACGGCCTGCTCGTGCATGTATAAAGTAACAGGAGCTGCATAGTGAGATAGATAGAGCATTAAACTTAGGGCAGCCGTGGCATTCTGTACGCCGAAACGCCGCACCAGAAAAGCTCGCCTAACCGATGTCCTATGGAAATATGCGTGTATGTTAGTGCGTGTACACTTTTGTGAGCAGCTTTTATAAAGTTCCGAAAACGCGGGCCAGCTGCAAAAACACTATTATGTTTAGGCAAGCCCCGCGTCAGAATGCGTTTGAATATGTTTTTGTGTGTAAATTTTGTATATTATTGCTGTACCTGTAACGGAAGGAAAACGTATTTATTTTACGAAAAACAGAAAGCGTGTAATTGAGGAATAAATTTGTAAGGAAATTCAAACCATACGATGCTGTGTTTATTTTTGAGTTTATTTTCCTTTTTTGCAGCTGGGACCTACCTTAGGAATGAAAGAAATCGAAGAATTCTTAAAAAATATTGCTTCAAACTATCTACGACAGAGTGTAAAATGGTTGTTAATAGTGCGGTCATCTACCAATAAAACATACTTTTTAAGATGTCTTAAGATCATCCTTATCCTAGTAAAGGCAACCAGAATACAAGCAATTTAAGAGTCCTTCTACAGACACCGTCGCTTAATATCGAATGTGCTCGTTCCTTCACACGCTTCTCGCTTCTGAGGAAGATTGCTGTGTCAATCCTGTGTGTCTTTAGCTTCCAGTGGTCCATCCAACATTTCCTAGCGGTATAGAACCTTAGCTCCTCGCTGTCTGCCAGAGACCATCCCCGGGAGATCATCGGTTAGGAAGAGGAAGAAAGGTCGGGAATGCACCGGAGGGGATGATGCTTTATTCACCAGAACGCAAACGCACACGGCAGACCACCCAACAGGCTTGATTTTCGTAAAATCCGTGTAAAAAACAATCCCACCACCGAAAAAAAAACAAACACACATCGACCGCGGTCGGTGCAGGGAAATGGCAACGATGGCAAAAGGTGCGCATATAAAAGCACTGAAAGCAGTCACACACACACACACACACACACACACACACACACACACACACACACACTCCGAGTATTCAGACATATTTGTGAAAAATGTTCCCTTTGTTCGGATTCCGTTGAACTGGCAACCTCAACGTCAAAGGCCACCTGTGAGCAGTCTCGTAGCTCCTTGTCGGAGCTCCTCCCGGAGGAGGGACGCCCATCATTATGTCCCGCCCGGGAAGACAAACGTACTTGGAGATACATCGCGATTGCAATGCTGGGCGATTTTGGAAGATCTTGGTGGTTCTTGGACGGAGCAAAAACTTGGGCAGCGATGGCCATTTGTTCTGATGATCCTAAAGGGGGCCTGATACACATCTTTATACACGCCGTTCATTTAGCGACCGGGATAGAAACCCTTTCTCCCTGTTTCGCGAAAGACGTACGTGCTGAAGGCTGATGTTGATGTTTTCATTTCTGATTTGCTGACGCACCTCCGAAAATCTAAATGGAATCGGACGGCTTGTTTCATTGCGTAATGACTTGGTGTTCCTACTGCTTAAGTCGCACGCAACCACGTTTGTTGCGGATGGTGGAGGGCATTCAGATTGCGTGATATAATTGAACACATTGCGCTGAGATACTGCGCTGCGGAAAATGGCACGCTCGCAGCACGTCAATCGGAGTGCCTTAGACGCGGCCGAAGTACAAAGAATGTTTTGATTTCCCTCCGGTTTTCCAAAGCACAACAGTTTAAGAGTTCATTTTAAAGGTGTTTGCGAGTCTTTGTTTTCACCGGGCAAGAGCTTGTCCACATTGCAACGATTTCTACTTGGGTAATCGATGTCAGTTTGCACCGTTAGAAGGCAACAGTGCTTTCGTGCACACGCGCTGCACACCATGCGACAGGTATGGTTAGTTGCCCTTGCCTTTTCCAGGTGTGTATGCCTCATACGCCTTGGAATCTATTAATCGACAATCGCCAATCAAACGCCCTGAAAGTTGTCTACCGAAGTGGCAAAATGTAATTGTCAGCATGCGTTTAATTACTCGCCGTCCGCAGGATCGGAGCTCGCTGGTTACGCGTGAATGTGTCTTATCCACGCTGTTAGTCGGCTAAGATTGATCGGGTTTTTTTATTACGGGATGCCTTCGCTGCACTTGTTGCTGTTGTTGTTGTAGTTCTATAATTAACTCATTAATGGTGAGGTACTAAAAATAACCGATATTTAAAATTCAAAATAACTGTGATTAAAGAGGCCGGCGTGGCGGTGTTTTTAGTGTGCACTCTCCCGATGGTTCAAAGCGAGCTAACGCGTGCGTATTATTTATTGATTGCTTTGCGCACATTGATTCCATGCGCAGCTGAGAGCAAGCGGAGTGAGTGGAGGATAATCGGGCAGATAAGCGTTTCGCCGCGAAGGGGTGCGAAGATCATCGATCACTCCCTTCCACGCAAACACCCGTGATCGATACTGTGTGCGACCGGGTCTTGTGGAATAAAACTGTGCACGCAAAGTGAATCAGCCTGAACGTGCTCACGGGCCGGCCTGCTCCACGGATGCTGGAAGGTGGATATAAGCAAAGTGTTCCGTTGTTTTAAATAATTAGGAATGCAGGAATGGACAACACACCTTCGGGCGGAGGGCGACGGTAAAGGTTAGCTTATAATCCTGAGATTAGCGGCACAATGATGGGAGCAAGCGCGCGAACGCCCGAGTAGCGACAGGATAAATGACGATTTGCGACGCGGACCGTGCGCGCGGTGGTGCGGAACGTGACCCGCGAATGATGGAGACGGCCGGGCGTCGATTGGGTGGTTGTTTTCGAAAACCGGGTGTGATCGATCGATCGTTCTCGGTCCGCGGGCGGTTCGATTGTTGTTTGCGGCATCACACTCAAACTGTAAGCTTAGGCCTTGTTACTAGGAGGAAACTATCAGCAGTGTAGGAAGGGCCGGCAGCATGTCGGGAGTGGTGCGTTGTGAAGGATGGCACGCATGCGAAACACTTTTTGCTCTCTATGGCGGCAAAGTGTACGTTTTTAATCAACTCGCAAGGAGGATGACGTAGGACGGTAGACTATTGATTGCTATTCTCGAGAAAGTAGGGGAATAATATTGACGTGGGATTTTTCGTTTCGTTCTGGGAGAAAGTGTAATGAGGGCTGAAGGGAAAATATTTTGAATTTTTATATACTTGCAGCATGTGAAATGCAGTATCGTGAATTATTAAATGGGTTAGTATGACCAATGATTTATGGTAGGCTGATGAAAATATCTTTATACGTGAAGGATCAATCACTCTTATGAGTATAGGCTAACGCAACTAACGTAAGATGTCATACGTTTTGAACTTATAGCATTTAGAGTTGATTTAACCGATTTTTCGACATTAATGCACGAGTTTTACGCCAATATATCTGAAACAGAAAGATATGAGAAAGAACACTGCTTCCAGGAGAGAAATCTTCTTCTGTTTCTTCTTCTTCTTCTTCTTCTTCTATTCTATCTATCTATTTGCATGGTTCAATAAAGGCTAAGATGAGATGCTACTATTAGTATCCTCAAACATAATCTTAGTAATGAGCCTGAGGTTTCTTTTCTTAGTCTCTGACTATTCCGTACTAACAGTAATCTTTTGTGACTGTGTAGTTGCAAATGACGAACATATTCCTCCGGTAGAATATATCTGATAGATTCATATAGTTTCCCACTGGAGCTTTTGTATTATCACGAAGGAACATCTACTGGAGCATAATCCTACACATGTGTTTAAAAAGGACAAACGACCGTTTCGCGAATCTGCTTCAAGAATTTCTAGAGCAGGCTATAAATGTACTAGATATTTTGAAAACACTTCAAACTCTCTAAAATCTTACATTCACCATCGTCATGTAGAAAGAAAGAGACAAGAGTTCTCGCAATTTTTAGTTCCTATTTACACTCTTCTTCTTCAAGAATCCACATTCCATCGTCCAATACCACACACGATCTGAAATCGTACTGCCGTATCTCGTGCAGTATCTTAACAAAACCGAATGATAAAAACGTACAAAAAGTGCGATAGCGAGCGAAGAACAAAAGCCTGCACCTCTTCTCCAACAAGCAAATGTTTCTCTGTTAACCGTGAGACCACTGCCCCAATACCATACCATGGCCCATCCCTACCGACCACCGTCGGGTGAAATTAATCGTTCCGATCACGCCAACTGCACGGACGGTGCAACGGCTCGGAGGAAACAGACAGTCCAGAGAGAGAGAGAGATAGAGAAAGAGCGCAAGACGCGCACCCAGTACGCCATTGAGTCTAACGATGCCAAACCGGTGGGCCACCATCGTTGTGCGCAGTGTTTCGCAAAGTAACAAGAGCGCACCCGTCACGGCTGCACACAATGGGACGGAAGAGCTTGTGTCCACATACCGGCCGAAATAACCGAATCGCAATCATGCTCCCGGTGCATTGCTGCGTCCGGTAAGTGCGGTGCGTTTCCTGGGAAATCCTCCTGTACGCGTCGTCATTCCTCGTCCCTTGGGTGCGCGGAGAGTCCTTACACTGATGAGGCTTTTCGTTTTTGTTAGCACAAGTCAATTTTTCACGATCCCGGTGGCTTTGGTGGCGGTGGTAGCTCACGATCAAAATATCAACGAATCGACATCGATGGAGCGTAATTTTTGTGCCGTCCGTTTGGTGTAAGCCCGCCCCAACCGACCGGCACGGGAGGCTTTGGGTGCTACAAACTAACGTGCTGCGTCCTGAGCGAAGGAAGGAAAATCGTGGCACTGCAACAAAGGAAGGATGGAAGAACGACGAACCACGAGGCAAGAAGCAAGCGAAACCTATCCAAACACGTTAATAAGATGATGTTATATGTTCTTGGGGATTGCTTTTTTCCTGCGTGTTCTTGCGCCCTGCGGGGCCTGGGTATTCGAGGTTCGCCTGCACCACTACCACCCTGCGCGTTCCCGATCACTTCTGGGCGGATCCACACTGTTGGGCGATGGAAAATGTTCCACGGAGGTCCTTGGTAAAGCCGTAATGGGCTCGTAAAAGTGGGATTTTTCCTGCACTTGCGCTGGAATGCGCACCGGGGATTCGCAGCCCGTTCGTCCGTGTTCATCGATACACCGCTCCGGGCTAGGACTTGATGAAGATCGCAACCGAGCGGCAGACGAAGGCTTTTGCGAAAGGATACAGAACAGTGTATCGACGGCCGAGGATTGGTGGACACACAGAAGGTCTTGGGATGCAGCACGTCGTTTGAAGCGATCGAGATCACATCAGAGATACCGCAACGATGTGGGTTTTTGTGGCCGCATTTTCGTGTCTGACGTCCTCCGTGCCGCTCTTCCCGACCTGTGGGGCTCGTTTTTATTAGCAGGGTAAAAATAATTTATGATTTATCAACAGTTACGCGAGAGTATGCAACAGCTTGAAACCTCGTCGCGTCAACGATGAACCGTGGACGCTTCTTTCGCTAAAGAGGGTTAATTTATGCAATAAAAATTACGACCCGCCTGTCCACGGCTGTTTAGTGAGCGGTGGGAGAGTTTGCAGCGATTTTCAACAGGTTTTTAGTGCCAACCCGAACAGCGAACGGACGAGCGTTGAAGCTCCGAGTGTCCCGCTGGTTCGTGCAGTCCACTGCGCAAGACTACCTTTAAACGGCGGTGGACTTGATGTTGGACATATGGATGAAGATTAAGGCTGAAGTGAATGGCATGAGAGGGCTGGCAGGGTGTTTGTTATTATTGCAAATAATTATCGACATTTAATGGCTGTACTTCTGGTAAGGAAAACATTCGAAGCACTACCATAAAACCTTGATCCTTTAATTATGTTCATTACTGAGTATTACCAATGTATTTTTAAAATCCTGCAGAATATGAAGTGGAGAGGAGATGGAGTACTTAAAGCACGATTATCCGGAGCTGAACGTTAAAGCATTGAATTAAGGTTTACGATTTAGGATCATGTACATTATGGTGAAATATGTTGGTCCATCGACCCGGATCACAAGATCATGAGATGCCGATCTCACTCTGAGAAGCTCCTACAGTTCTTTAAACATGATCAACCTTCCCAAACGTAATAGAGTAATGATCTTCACTTGTTAGGGTCTTCACCACCAGGATCGGCAGGACATTAAGAACGAAAGAGCAAATACTTATTAGTTAAGCCATCGAGGCACTTACTCAAAGCGGTCCATCGATTCAATCGATCCGATAGCGTGGGGCAATCATCGCGATTGGCGGATGAGTGTGCAAATACTTATACGCCGCCCAGCGTCATTATTAAATGAGCTGTAGAGCTGCCGAAACGCAGCAGCAGAAAAGCAGATGCACGCACACTCCGGCCCCGGCAGGCTCGTTGAGACCGAAAATCCATCCCTCCCGTTTGTTTCTGCTTCTAATGGATAAACGTGCAGCCGAGTCGGGCTCGGAACGGCGCTGTTGTTGTTGCTGCTGCTGCAGTGGCGGTCCGAGTTTATGACGACGTAAAAGAATTCAGAAAATATAGTTATTTTATCGTTACCGCCCCGCAGTTCGCTGTGTGCCCCGTGGAATCGTCCTTCTAGCTTGTTTGGAACGAAAAAGGGAACCGGGAATACACTTTGATCGTGTGGGAACGGGGGACAGAGCGGGCCGCTCGCTTGTTCTCTCTTTCCCTCCTTCGTTTGTGTTGAATCGATCGTAGCGCCGCAATACACACACAATAATGGAGCCGCCTGGCGGTCTACCGCTGTGGAGGTTCTTTGATTCTGTGGGCTCCTCCTCGGTGAAGGGTTCGTCGCTTGCGGTACGGTGGAAGGCTTTGCGGTCGTTTTTGTTTCGTTCCGTGTTCTGCTTCTCTCTTTCTCACTATTCATTCGGGAGGGAGGGAGATGGGGAGAGGGGGGGGGGGGCGAAAAAGCTTCCTCGCTGTCTGTTTGCTACGGCGATCTCTTCTCCTTCTCCTTCTCCCCGCCACCTACCGTTTGCGAATCGTTCCGCAGCCCATAGCTCCCGGCCATGGAGGAGGTCTCTTTCCCACTTCGTTCGGGCGACCTCTCGCGCGGTTCTTGATCCCTCTGCCGAACCGTGCAAGCCCCGTGGGGTACGGAGGGATGTGATGTTCCTTCTTCCTTCCATTGCCATTACTGACCACCCTCCAACCGAGGTTTTGGTTCTTTGGGTGCGCTGGGACCGCACATACGCAAAGACCCCGGCGTTCCCTCGGCTTTACGTTCTCCCTGTTATTCATCAATTCCCTTTCCCTTACTCCACGCCAGCCCTCCAACATACCGGCAGCAAGAACCGTGCATTGGGGCAGCATTTACCGGACCCAGGGTCCGGTGTCTGCACGCCCCGGTCCGGTTGATCGCTCGCTTCATCAAACAAAACGCTGATACAACTTATAATGAGGCATTAAAAATCGTTGTTTTATGTTTCATTTTGCCTTCATCATCCAAATTAGATACTTACAATGTTTTGATTATTCGATTTTATTCGGTTGAAGTGGCTGTTCGCCGTTGCCTTCCTTCTTTCGTTCCCACACCGGTCGGACTTCTTTCTCGCTCGCTCGCTCGGTTTTCCCTCGCTTCTCTCGGTGTGTTCTTAGTGTGCATGTGCAAGCGGACGGGAAGGTAGGGGGCGAACGATCGATCTCGGTGGACGGTGATGATTCTATTGCTCCGGCTTCGACTCGGTATCCCAAACGCGACGATCGCTCCTCATCGTTGCTTAAGCATACAGAAACACTTCCCCTTTTCCTGGCCCACTGCGTCACCCACCGCTCCCCCATCCCTTGAACACATCGTCTTTTGTCCCGTGCCGATGCTACCGAAGATGCCCAGGCCGGGCGAGGCCGTGCGCCCGACCGATCATCGCGTCCGAGACCAATTCACGGTTTTGATTTAAGTCTCCCGTAGTTTTACCTTCCCTGTTAACGTGCATTCAAAGCATCCAGCATATACGGAGTTTATGTACAAATGGTGTAGGGGGTAAGGGGCGGTTTGGGGTCCTTTTTTTGTTTTACGCTTCGAGACAACCTTTAACAACCGTGCGGGGACGTTCGGCTTTTTCGGGGCACGGGACGAAGCCTGCAACCTAATTGATCCATCCATTGAGCGTGAACAGGAAAGGACTGTGAAGAGCGCAACTAAAGACCAAAAGATGATCGATCTGCCGACCCACCGAGGGCTTAACTCTTTCGGTGGTTGTTCTCCCTAACCCCCACCCCCCTCCTCCCTACCCATTTCCCCGACCCACGAGCTTCTCGGCAGCCCCATCAAAATGGTCCCGTTCAGCCGGAACGCACGAAGCCTATAATTTAATTGAACCTAATCTTCCGCAACTATTCATTGATTAACAGCAACAGCACTAGCAGCCGGCGAGCCTTGGATCGGGGTTTATTGATTTGATTTTAATTTTAATACCATTATAGGCCTCGGCCGGTCTCGCCGGCCGTCCGGAGGGCCGCAGAATTGTTATGCTTCTAGGGAAGCGGTCCATTAAGAATGATTTGTCTTTTCGTTTGCTTCGGGTTTGTGTTCGGTGTGTTTGATACTTGTTGCCCGTGCGGCCACCGCGCGATCCGGACCAAATCGGCCACATTTCTATAATGATTCGTAAAATTTTTCAGTCCCTTCCAAAAACGGCTCTCTGCGATGTATACTCTGGTTCTGTTTTTGCGCAGGCTACCTCGCATTGATTTCAAAACCACACTCAATGATCGTTGATAATTGATTTCCGGTCAGCTAAAAACAGAACGCGGCGGAGCAGACCCCGCGGAGTAATGACATGTAAATCGCCAATGAGCGGTGTAGGTTCCGTCGGATGCTCTGAACGCGTTCGGAGAGGATTCGATTTTAGGTGCCAAGCTGCTTGCAATTAATGGTTTGATAGGTAGGTTGATTTTATTTTGAATTCGGTAATGATACGTTGGATGCGCGTGGAATGTTGATTGCGGGTCGAGACGTGTTGCTTTCCGTTGATGGGTATTATTTTAGACTGTCCGAAGTGTAACGGTGAAGCCAACCGCTTCTAGATATAGAGTTGATCGACATCTTTCGCTCCTAGAACACGACAAGCCTTTAATTGCTGCAGCGCTGTAGTCACTGTTCAGATGCAAATAAATCATGAAGGCAACAGTAACATTGCACTGGAATGTTTTCCCACCAACTTTACCAACCTTGCACCAAACTCCCAAAGTGCACATCTTATTTAGACACTCCAGGTGAGATGGCTTCTTCCAGATCGTGCAACGCGAAGAATCATAAAACATATCAAGCATGAACCGAAAGATTGAACGAACCGAATGAAAAGAACGAACCGAAAAAAAAAGGTAACGTTTAACAGCGAGCAACATCCGCCGAGCGAGCGATTCGACGGAATCCGAAACATGGTTGAACAGAAAGCAACAAAAAGAACATTGAACAAGTTTTGTTTTTTGTAACTCTTGCCTTTCCCGCCCTTTCCTGCCTTTCCCCGCCTGTCATTGCCGTTGCGCCTTTCATTCGCCTAATGGACGCGCCTAAAACTCATCCCCGAAGCCGAAAAGCCGGTCATTTAAGCGAAAATTGCAACGGAGGGAGACCACGAGCGACCCAACGCTGCGCTTCTCGAAAAGGTGGAAAAAAGGCAGCCCCGGCTCGGTTCGACTCGGCCCGAGGTTGGAATTTAATTAACTCCTTGTTGTGCAACTGTTTTAAGGGAATATTTGTCTTGTTCCATCACGCGTTTCTGTAATTAAGCGAATGAATGAAACGGTCCCTAGGGCTGGGATGGGGCAAGGAGAGAGGGAAGGAAATGCTGGAAACATGGCACTGGAGTGTGGTTCGGAACGCTGTTTACAGATTCCCTGTCCGGTTCGAGTCCTTCAGAAGAGAGGGAAGCGAAAGGAAAAGCCTCCCGGCAGCGGGAAATAGAACATAATTTCAAAACATTATCATTTTGACTAGCGCACCGTGAAGCGATCATGTACTGTGATAAGCCCGACAACACGTTGCAGGGTCTTTTGTTTTTGCCCTCTTCTCCCGCGTGTTGAATATGCATTAGAGGGCATTACTCAGGGATGCAGCGCCGAGGAATCGATCGGGGCTGACCACCCATGGCTGCGAACAGGGGTCACCGAGTAGCACGGGTGGACAACGGAAAAGTTCACAGATAGAGTTCTCACTTTGGGCAGCAAACCCGGTCAAACGTAGCACCGGGGCTGGTGTGTGCGTTTGTCGGCATGTGCTGCTAAGCGGGACGCTTGCTTACGCACCAAACCGGGGGCTAAAACGGTTTAGCCCCGCTTACGGTCACGAAAAAAGGGCATCTTTAGGCATCAACGAGGGGGAGCAGCAGTTGAGCCGGAGATTTCTCTCCTGCATGTACGGGAAGCGCAGTGCAGTCACTATTTACCGAACGCTATTTACTCGTCTATGTGTCATTAACACTGTACCGATCTGTCAATAGACTGCACCGGGAGCTGCTGCTTGTTTGACCGAAAAACGCTTCTGGTATTTTGGGCTGCCCCAGTGCTATTGGGCAGGGATTGGGCAAAGCCGTGAGCGCTAAGCGCTAAGCAGGGCAGGGATCAATATTTGCTCGTCGTGGCTTTTTCCGCTGCAGGGAACTACTGCGCTAAGTGAACGGATTTAAATGTTTCGTGCGCTGGCCTCCGCACGGGGTCTGTTTGCTCAGTTCAAACGCACGCTGGGTGATCCCGAGTTTGTGCCGGTGGAACGATGGAAAAGTGGTGTGGGTGCCGGGGTAGGGAAGAAGGTTCCGCGCCGATCGACGTCCCGATGTCTCTGGGTGTGTAAGGAATTCGACGATAAGCAAGACACGTTTCAATGTTTTATGGCATTCGATCGTGCCAACGGAAAGTGACACATCAAATACTACGGACAGCGAACAGCGAGAAGCACGGGGGAAAAGCATCTCGTCCCAGGGCACAAGAAAACGGCAAAATACGATACCCAATTACCCGCTTGTTCTCGATTAAAACATTTGTTTCACGATGAACATGGTGCGATAGGGCAGACCATTGGCTAATGAAAAATGTTCAAAAAGCGGCATAATGCATAAATAAAAGCTCCTAATCATGCGCTGGCAGGGGATCCCGGATGGCGGACGCGTCCAAGGAACGGTTGAACCCACCAAGAACGCTAGAACGTTACGAGCGAGGGAAAGGAATGTGCCGCACAGTTGCCCGCAGCACCTAGTTTGTCAATAGCGTGGAACTAGCGAAGGCACCCCGGTGGCCATGTCGAACACGTCGAATGGCAGCAAATTATGAGGCCGCTTGTTTGGTGTGCACGAGTTTAACAGTTCGGAACTAATTACTTCCCAAAACAAAACGTCTCACTCGCACCGGTGGCGGTGGGCCGAACGGAACGTGTATTTTTTCTTGGATTGCATCGGCCTATTTCCTTTTTAACGCCATGCCGTAATGAGGTGAATGCATTTTTGGGGTAAAATGAAGGCTCCATGAAGATCATAAATACGACCACCAACTGATTGGGTCGAGTTGTAAGAGCAACGAGGCGCTTGAGGGCGAAACAAGGATGAATTTAAATTATGCCCTTCGTTGGTGAAATTCCCTTTCCTTTGACAAAAAGTTTGTTAAAATGTAATAAATAAAATAATTGGCTACAAAGGCGAATATTTAATTTATTTCGGTGCAACCTCCTTTCTGCGTTTCTGAAAGCCGCAAAGCTACTCAAAAAACACAAAGCCCGACGCACAAGATGATCGTTTATGACTCATCCATTCGCGCGTTGATGCTGTGGAGGAAGGGACGCAAATGGGAAAGCTCTCAAGACCCCGCACCCCGAAGACGGAAGATCTCGCCCGCTCAAAAGTGCATTCCAGCGATAAGAACATAATGAATGACTTGACAGGGTGAACATATCTTTTCGAGCCCGGAGTACGGAGGGAACGGTGCTGCTGGCTGCATGATAAACCTCTTCTCCAGGTAGCAGAGACACTTTCGAACCACCGTCGCCGTTGACGTTGATCATATTAAAACAAATTAGAACAGCGTTAAACACGGCCAAGCAACACGGCCACGGCTGCCTTGCGCCTTGCCTTTCTAGCATTGGGCATCTAGAAGCGTTTGGGTTGCAGCGCGCGTGTGTTTGATCGCTTCCCAGCGTTTGGTTTAATTTCGTGTTTAATGGATTGGTTTTCCGGCGCGATCGGACAGAGATTATGCGGGAGCGATGCATTCCTTGGGAAACGTGTAACGGGCCGTCCCAGCAAAACGAGCTAGTTCTAGCGCGAGTGATTCGAGTGATTCGGAATCGATTCGATCGGCGGCTTCGTGGATGTCTTGTGTCACGAAACCCGGTGGATCTGTAACCACTAACGATCACATTCCCATCACCCCCTCGTTCAACGGAGCACGATCTAGGGTGAGCTCCGCGAAGGCACAGCGCGATAAGATGTTCATTAAGCGGCACATTAACATTTTTCCCGCAGTCGCTCGAACAGCGAGAGAGGAATTCAAATTCGTCGGATTTTGTGCATGCGATGACAGTTGAAAGCCGGTCGGTGTGGTCGGTTTGGCACAATGTCATTCGCCCATTTACCCCCAGCACCAACAGCAGCAGTCGCAGCAGCAGCAGCAGCAGCAACAGATGGAATGCAACAAAGGGACAACCAACAACGAGGTTTTCGCTCACGTTTTTCTGGTACTTGTAACTGTCGCACCCGACGACGTCACGCAGCAAAGGATCAACGGCGGGCCAAGGATTCGAGCGGGCGCGGACGGGCGGCAGGGTGCGGACGGATTGTCGCTCATTTTAGTATTTTTGTGCAGTGTACAAGGGGATAAAATGCCACGAAAGGGTAAACCGGGCAATGGTTCAAGTTCAAGCCGATTGGGGGAAGCGAGAAGCGAAAGACCCGATGGCCCACCCATTCGAGCAGTGCATCGATGATATGATGCCTGCGTCCGAGGTCCCGACCGATGCGTGCCAATTCCGGGATCGGTGTGTTCCTGTCCCGCAGTCCCTTCCCAGTGCCAGAGTGCAGAAGGGACACTTAAGGTGAGCAATAAATAAACCACACACAATTGAATTGAAATTAAAATTCCATTAATTCCTCGGCGCGTTGGGTTGTGTGTGTGTGTTGGGTGGGTAGGAGGGGACGAGGGTGGTCGACACAGTCGACATTTGCCAATCGGTGATTGCCGTTGCTGTCCTTTTGCGTCCCGGTGTGGTGCACCGTGTGCTGTTGCGCCAGGGGCGTACGGCAACAGGGTACCAGGTCTTACCGGAAAACGGCAGGCTCGAGTCAGGTTCTTCTGCTATCGCTACGCATGTCACCACCGAGGCTGCGCTCGAAACGAGAGAAACTAAGTAAAATGAATAGCTTGTCGTTGCCGCAATCGACAGCTTTAATGGGGTGATGAGTGTGTGTACTGCCCCATGTCCCCACGGCGCCTCTCACCCGCTCTCTCCCTCTACGTCTCCGGGGTAGAACTCGATCTCAGAGGAAGATCTGCAAATCGGCGAAAATTTGCAGCTCGCTGTACGTGTGCCTGCCTGCCACGGCAGACAGCTTGTCACAGCAGCGCCAAGACCGGGACCGGGCACCAACAGACTAACCGGGTGGTAGTGGCGTTCCAGACTCTCATCCACCGATCGCACAGCCAGGTCTACGGATGCAACGAGCGCACAATAAATCCATGGGAAATAATAACGCAGAGTGAACCTTGCCTCGATTCGTTTCCTTCGGGGCCGACCGAAATGATACAAGCGGAGTATGCCTCCAACCAGCGTGTGTGGCTGTGTGTGTGCTCAGTAATCCGATCGGGCGCTTCGCCTTTCGCCCAGGAAACGATGCAGTGATAGATGGCTCGGTTGAGTATTAGCGCAATTAAGGATTATTTATTATGGGGTGACTTTTGTTTTTTTTTGTTTGTGCTTCGAACTGGTCTGTCAGATGCTGATCCTGGCCATCTGCCGTTGTGTTTTCGGGAGTGTAGTAAAGGCGCTTCCAATCGCGGAGCAGCTTTCGAGGGAAGATTCCGTATCCAATGGAGCGTGAAGGAATCAAAAGACTGCACAAGCGACGAACCCGTGGCATAATTTGGGTGAAGATTTTTTAAAATTAGTAAACGAGTGATTCTGAAGTTTACAAATAAGGATCTAAATTGCTTACATCTATATTCTATTTTATGCTTTATGCAATATACAGTCCACGGGTTCCAAAAACGATCGATTTCCAAAGTGCGTTCGTCGCTGGTGGCATGAGTGGCTCGTCGTGGAAGCTCCTAATGGACCCTTAAAACACGAAATAAGGTGTCCCGCTGGGCACCAGCGATGCTCACAAAACGGAAAAGATAAACGACGATATGAGCTGCGTGGCATTTTTCGGGTGGCTACCTGTCAGAGCAGTCAAATCTCAACTTCTTCTTCCGCTGGACGCATGATCGCACCGCAACATCAAATCACTTTGAGTTTTGCAATACAAAACCGAGAAGAAGGAAGCTACAACACGATCACAACAACACACAAAAAAACTGCACACTTGTACAAGAATAGCCCAAAAGCAACCATAACAACCAACTTAAGCGGGAAGGAAAAACAAACTTACGGGGAAACAAGTGAATGAATTATCATCAATTATCTGCGAGAGCTTGCTGCGAGGGGAATGGAAACACACTCGGCAAGCGGAAACAATGTTTTCTGTGCCCTTCGGCAAGCGGTACCGGCTTATCGCGCGCGCAAAAAACAAGACGATCAACAAAAGCCTAAAACTGGGAAAAGATGAAACGATCAACTTGGAGAACACGGTGAATATAAATAGCTTTGCTCGAGAGTACAATTCAGTTAATGGCAGCACAACAATCGAATTATTGTGAAGTGCACAAAAGTAATAACATCATCATCATCACGCCCGGGTCAGGATCGGTTATGGCTAGGGATAGGGCCTGTCCGCCTGTCCGTACAATGTAGGATAATTAACCTTTTTTCGGCCGTCCTCGTCGCTGCTGCTGCCCACTCCGTGCGGACGGACGGACGGACTGCCGGTCGGTCTGTTCCACCGAAGGGGCTTTTTTGTGTGTTCCATTGAGGGGTTTCTCGGTGAGTTCATTCTTAAAAATTGTATGATTGATTTTTGCCCCCTCTGCATGGGGTGGAAGCGGCCTGAAAGCCCAAATCAAACAAGAAAGCCAAACCGCGGGCGGCGGAGGGTAGCGAGTCGTTTTCTCGATGATTGAATTAACTTAACTAACCGCGCAATCACCCCCAGGGAAAGGGGCAAAGTGAGAGGAAGCCGGACAGGGGTGGGTTTTTCTTTGTGATCAATCAATTCCGGTTCGCTCCGTTTGATCGATTGTTGATAGGAGTAGATCATAGATCTCGATCAGCAGCGCTGAAGCTCCATTTGCCGAGCTTTGAAATCGATAAGCGCCGATGACAATCAGTCAATGTTACGCTTCGTTTTCGAGCCGAAGCAGGCCACAATAAGCCCAATCCCGTGCGGGCTAAGAATAGATTATCAGTTAAAAGCTTCTCTGTTTAGCAATTTTCCTCTTCGAGCAGCACTCAACGGCAAACGGAGGGAGCGCCTTAGCGGCCGTTTTTGGCGTGTTTCTCACACTTGCAGCGGCCAGAGGGAACCATCTTCACGTGAAGAGCAACGAGCAGCTTTAAAACAAAAAGAATTTTAATTAGATTTGAGCGTTTTGGCCTTTTTGACCCGGCTTTCCGATGAGTCATGGTGGAAAATGATTTCTCATCCGGGCTGCCAAGAAGCACGGCAGTGGTAGTGGTGCGATCGACATCAAATTGTATGATTGCCAAGATTTCGGTTCCGTTTCTGTTGCAAAGGAATGAGGGTGGGGGGGGGGACGTAGTTGGGCCTTTTGGCATTCCAGAACATCCCCCCGGCTAAAGTTGGCCACTCAAGTAGCTGGTAGTGAAGAGGGCAAAGCGTGAAGCTTTGGACGCTTTCGGCGAAGGAATGACAAGAGATAAAGGAGCTAGGGCATGGTGGCCGCCCGGCTGCATCCGTGCGCTCGTCGCTGGAGTGGCCGCTTCAGTGGAGGATGCTTTTCCCTTCGCTCCTTCACGTTTTGCCGGACACTCCGGCGGGTAGGGATTCCGAGAAGTGGACTCCCTCGGTTCGGATGCCGATTAGAGTGAATGATTGGTAGGAATAAAGGGGATGACACTTGATATTTCGAGGCAGCAGTCCCGTCATTGTCGACGATGGCCGGAAACGGTAAAATTGATTGAATTGAGTTTGGGAAAAACAATTACCGAAACAATGGTGTTTCCATCGGCACCGGTGCTGAATCGTTTGAAAAAGCTTTAACTGCGTCCCGAGCAATGGTTCCTGACTTTGGGATTCCTTTTATTGATGTCCAAAAACAAACCAAACGCTGCATTCTGGTTTTAAATTTCTCACTGCGTTTGAAAGACATTTCAAAAGCCAAATGTATCTTAAAATATGTTCCATCTAAGCTCATTCTCTTTAAGCCACCCAAGAAACAAAAAACAAAGAATGAGCTTCACCCGAAAGAACCCTTCGCCAACAGCAGCAGCAGCAGCAAAAAGGGGAAACAAGCGATAATAAAGTAATTTGAAAAACAAATAACATTTCCCCGAAACTGATTTTCTCTTCATGCCTTATTAACGTGATGACTATATAGGCAGATCGAGGCTCACGATGCTTGGAAACATTCCGTGCCGCGCAGTTGGAAAGCCGCGGTCGGCAAATACCGTGTCATCATGCCCAAGCGAAGGGTTGCTTGCGTTGCCTTTAAATGACTTCGAACGAGCGAGCGAGCGAGCGAGAAGGCAAACAGAACGCAATGGCGCGCTGGGCGAAGGTCTGTTGGAGGTCTCTCCACTGTCGATGGGAAGACCCGAACGATCGAACCAGTGTGCTGAAATATGAATCATAATTCAATCGCAGCTCCGGTGCCAGTGTTGTGCGTTTGTGTGGTCAGCATTCTGCGCGGGGTGAGAGTAAGGGCAGGGCTTCTCCGCCGGGCTGGACTGACCGAGAGCCTCCGTTCACTTGTTCCGAGCTAAATAAAGAGCAAACGCCATCCTCCTTCTCACTCGCTCATTTCCCTCGTGGGGAGGCCGTTTTCCCCTGCCGAGAAGAGAAAAAAGTGCGTGAGAAAATTAACAAGATTCCTGTACGTCCGGGCACACACAGCACCGGCCGTTTCGACTCCGCCCTCGATCGGCGAGAATTTCATTCAAAACGTACCTTTTGCCTTGCTCGTCGCTCCCGGCAAGCATCGACCGGCACATGCAGCAGCATTAGTGGAGCCAGCATCCAGCACCGAGAGGAGTCCTTTCGTTCCCTTTCTCGCTCGCGGCACTCGCTCCCTTTTCAGCCCGGTGCGCAACAGCGTTGGTGGCCACCATCGTCGTCGTCGTTGTCGTCGTCGTCGTGCGGTTATGCTGCACCGTTTATGCTTGTGCCTTTGTTTCATCCGGGCACCCGGGCTACATAAATAGATATTAATCATCTCTCTACCCAGTGTGTGTGTGTGTGTGTGTGGCTGGCTACAAAATGTCCGTGCTACACGAACGGCCGGCAAGCACGATGAAGTCCCCGGATGCTCGGGGAGGCCTCCGGAACACCGGGGAGGCAGCAAACAGTGGACGCACTCGAATGCCACCCAAGTCAGCGAAACTGTTTGGGCGAGATTCTTTGCTCCTTCTCGCTCGCTCTCCTTGCCGCTTGCTGTGCGTTCTCGATCATCTCAATTTCGTCTGGAGCGGCCTGACATCGACCGAGGCCGCCTGTCACGGAAATTGGCCATCAGCAATTTTCTCTCCACCCAACCGCGACAAACACGAAAACGGAGCAAGGATACGTCAGGGGCTAATCGATCGATGATAGATTTCCGTTGGGCACAAACATACCTCTGCCCCGGCGCAGATGACGCACGAAAAGGGACGTCCTGTTGGGAAGAGTTCTATTTTCCTAGAAACTTCTAAAACAAAAGATCGGTCGATCCTTTTCCTAGTCATCTTCGATGATTGCCAACCCGAGTGTGTTATTGTGTGAGTGTGTGTGTGTGTGTGTTTGGATAGTCTTATTGCGTCGTAAGGTAACGCCATCATGGCTGCCAACGTCCCGCAACCAGCGTGGAGGCACGGGAAAGACGAAGGGGAGGAAAGAATTTTCCCTCCCTTCCTTTGCGGGCTTTGGAGGGTCCTCATAAAATTGGACCACAAAATGTTCGACCCGCTTTCAAACTTCCTGTCCGCATGTCCGTCCTCTCACGTGGGATGCGGCAAGACTCCGAAGCCGAAATTATAGACCATCGATCGGAGTGGAAAAAGGGAAGAAAAGGTAGCCTTAATGTGATGGCGAATCCCGCGACCTGAAACGATACGACCGCTCCAGGGAAGCCGCTCCGTAGCTTTCACGTATCCGAAGGTTAATCGAGAGCTACATTTCATCACTTAATTTTTACAAGTTCTGAGAATGGATTTCATTCTGTGCGTGCGCGGCCGGGTGTAGAAGCGGAGAGCAAAGTGGGACGAAACGGCCAGCCCGGTCGCGAAGATATCGAGCGCTGATGCGCTTAATTGGGGTACCCAGGGGCGCTGGCTAGCTGTTCTGTTTCATTTTTTGCTGTTGTTCGAGTTATATTACCGGCTAGCCACCGCGACGGCAGATGACCGGATCCAGCTAGTCTGTGATGCAAAGGCGAAGCGACCGGCGGACCGAGTAGAAAGGTTAGTTGCGGAAGTTGATAATTCGGAGATGATTTGTGCCGCAGGGTCTCGCGCGAAGGTGTTCCTTGAATACATAATGCTGCTTGGGATTCATTTTAGATTTAATATTAAACGCTTCCAGGAACATATTTCGGAATTTATTAAACAAGAGATATGGGCAAGCTTAGAGTTTAACGGGTTCTGGTAAAGGCTCTTAAAATCAATTATTTTACAACCGAATGTATCAAGCTTAAAGGCACTCTTGTTAGAATGATGTGTCAATTCGCAAAGTCGTTAATAAAGCATTCTGATTTACGATCGTGTTCGACGTTTGTCGGCGTTCTTTTCAAGCTCATGCAACGAATTTAGAATACACGGAATCCTTTTGCCTCTTGATGTTCCGTCCTTGCCAAATATACCTGATATCTCATTTTATTGTAGGCTAACAATATCTTATTTAGCTCTCGGATTCTACCGGCAACATCTTTCCAGCTCTCTGCGCGATTAATTTGTTCTTTCGATCCCACTGAAAAAAAAAAATTCACCGAAACTTCATTTTTCTCCATTTGTACCACCCATGTCAAACAGGATCGCAAATAAATCATCTCTGCTGTTCTGTGTTGTGTGTTTGTAGTTTTTGCCTCAGAATGCAGAACAGATCGTGTCGGCTAAATCTGTGGTCAAGAATCCAGGCCCCACAACGCGGACCGGAATGCCCCGAAGGAATTGGATCGTTGCAGAGCTCTGTAGACCACCCTCAACGATTCGACGGGCGAGCGTTCTGCTTAACGATGCGCTGCGGTATGATTGTTATGGCAGTGAACACTGTTTGTATAAGCAGCTCCCTCGGTGGAAGCAATGGCAGCCGAAGCTGGCCCCTGTCCTATGCCTCGGACTTGCGATGGAAAGAATTGTTCTTGTTGACGGGGGTTTTCTTTCAACTGGGAGATGAAGCTCGGGAACCGACCAATGAAGATGATCATTTCTCAGCAGGGCAACTCCATTTTCTACCGATGAATCACTTGGAAGGAAGCGGGAAAGAGTGTGCCCAGGAACGTCTGGATTGGTTTCGATGTGCTTTGAAAGAAGGAAGAAACGATCTGTATGGGAATCGCACTTGAGCATTGGTCGTCCATTTTTTTTTGTGGAACAGTCGTCGAAAGGGTAATTGAAGGAACTTCAGAACGATCATTTACAACAAGAGGCTTAAAACAATTCAAGCTTCGACGTGTCCCACAAGCCGTGGGATTTCCGAAGCCATCGGCGTTCAAGCGGAATCGGAACTCTCACAAAAGCCCCATAAAGCTGCCATAAATCGTGAACTCCCCGTCCGCGATCGGACTGCCCCGGTGCTATCTTCAGCAACCGATCAGAACCGTTTGCGAACGGATCAAGTAAGCCGTAAAGTCCTTTCTGGCAAGCAACAACCGGCTTCGACACCTTTCGATTGTACCGACTTCATCCCTTTTCGCTTCCTCCCTCCGCCGCCTTAGCAGGAGGATGATCGACGGCCGGGTCCCGTGACCTGTGGATCAATTTCAAAGGAATGCGAAAACTTCCTGTACACCCTATCGCACCGGCCCGGTTTCTCCCGGCTTATCAGTTTTACGAAGGTCGGTGTGGCATTTTCGGAGGCTCAGCGTGAAGCCGACATGTGTCCTGATGGGAGGTTAAGTGAAAACTCATGTAATTGCGAGGAGGGATGCGCTACAAAACGCTACAAAGCACGCACACGCTCGGCTGTGGCCCACACAACGCCAGTTTGAGCAGGTTGCAGGTGGTCCGGCCCGGTGCTTTATTGATGAGAGTGTGTGAGTATGTGTGTTTGTGTGTAGGTTGATCGGGAATAGAAACTCATTTTTCGTCCAAACCCCGACTAATGAGACAGAAGTTGTAACTTAGAGACGAGGCCTAATAGGAGTTGTATTTTATTGCATTTTTGTCTTGAAGCAATCCGCAGCAAAGCTTGAAAGCACACACACTTGCCGGGACGGAGTTCAAGAGGATGCAAAAGCAGCACATCATCGTGTCGGCAGCCGGACAGCCAGAACGCCAGCAATCAATCTTCGACCAATCGAACCGTTCGCATCTCCCATGGCCAGGTCGTCATCGAATGTACCGGTTCGGGAAGTAGCGAACCGAAACCGATTAGCCGCTGAAGAGTCTCTGCACCGGGCTGGAACGGCTGGTGGGCCCTTTTTTCCACCGGCCATACCCTATGGCCCTTATCTTGCCGGTCGCATCGGCACAAACGCCGGAAAGCACGAAACAAAGTCACTCATCCTCATTTCCTTTCGCCATTTGGCTGTGATCCTCGATCTTTAGATTATCCTTTGCATCTTTTCTCTCTCCGTCACACACACACACACACACACACACTGACATTCACTCTTCTATTTCATGTCGGTTCCGTCCAACAAGCGCCGATAAGCCGTCCCGAAACACGGGCAATTGACGTATCCTGGGGTATAATTTACTCTGTTTTCTTCACTTTTCTCCCCTCGTTTGCAGGTCTACGCAATCCGGGATCTGTTGCCCATTCATGCTAACGCCACCAGTAACGACCTTTTCTGCAACCTTTCCGACCATCCCAACACGTGTGTGTGTTTTCATTCCGGCCTCCGTCGAATCCAACGTCCAAGGACCAGCCTGGTATGGCTAATAATAAATTAAGTGTATCGATTGATATTTTTACCCTGATCCTTCACCGAGATGCCTGTTCCGAGTGCCTTGCATGATGGTCCTTTTCTGTGTGGCTTGGTACGCTTGTGTGGGCCGGCAGCGACTGTGTGCTTCTCCGAGAACGACTACCGACCGATTTGCCGACCCTTTGAAGCTTCCTTTTTTTCCTTTTTTGTCTTCTGTGTGGCGCTAGCTGGCGTGCTCGCTAATGGAGCGGCCTGGCCACACCGGATGTGGCACAGGAGGAGGGTCCTTTCGCAGGCGCTTTCCATGGCTGTCGTTGCTAGGTGGACGTACGGTGCCGCAGGTGCGAAGAAGCAGGGAGCGTCAAATTAGAAGATAATTTTGTTTGTGACGGGCGTGAGTCATCGTCGGGCTGCGTTGGACTGAAGGCAGGTTTTATCTTCGGTTGACTTTGGTCGCTTCCGCTATCGCAAGTGTGTTCCTAGAAGTTACTGACATTCCAGAAGATTACCTGCAGATCGTTTGGACCAGCTTGGGGCATAGATTCTTGGTAGGTGTTCGGGCGCGTAGGTTATACTTCAGTGTTCGATATATTAGAAGTGTTACATCTGCTTTGTTAGATTAGGTGGAAGCGTGAAAGAATCTGGCAGAGACATCTGACAGAAAAGAGGAAAAACTCATTATCTTAAGACACTAGTAAGATCCGACTATAGCACAAGCCCTTCAGTAAACTGAATATGTTCACTAATTTCCAAAAAGAAGTTTAAGGGTAAGAACGTGCGATTAAAAGCTACCATAAAAGTGGAGTGGAGTTTAGGTAATCTGAAGAACAGAAGAAATTGAAGTAAGAGACCGAGTTAGTAGCTAAGGCCAAGTTAGTTGTCGAAGAGTTCTATCAAATTAAAGGTTATTCCAATCCCATCCCACTTAAGACACTCTTGAAGGCAATCCTTAAAACAGTAAAAGCTCATTTCTGTTGTAAGTTCATACTTCTCGATACTTTGTTAGATCTTGTCCTAGCCAGGAATCATTCAACAACCAGAAACTCATCCCCTCAACATACCCACTAAGAGCCCCTCTGAAGCTGTAAAACTCACATTCCAGCATTCAATCTCCGCAAAGCCATAAACATCCACACAAAAAGCTTCCCGATCGATGACAATTCAATTGATCACATCAACCGTACGGTCTCAACTCCCCATCGATGCGCATAATAAACTGCTCCAAA
Organism: Anopheles epiroticus; assembly: GCA_000349105.1. Classification (NCBI taxonomy): domain Eukaryota; kingdom Metazoa; phylum Arthropoda; class Insecta; order Diptera; family Culicidae; genus Anopheles; species Anopheles epiroticus. The sequence continues at coordinate 1,932 of KB672064.1, read as the reverse complement.
TGACTGTAATTACTGCAACCAGACTCGCATCAATCATTGCGAAAATTGAGTCATTACAGGGCGTCAGCCTCAGGACGTCGGGCCACACTCTCCCTCACAGGTCCCCTGTAACCGCCCGCACGATCACGATTGTTCGCAGCTCGACTTAGTCTCGATGGCTTAATTTTGCAAATTGCTGTCAATACTATGTTCACACCTTTCAGCACAGTTGTCCAGCGGTTGAGGTGTGTTTTTTTTCCTGCAGTGTGGACGCATTGCAATCCCTTTATAAGGCTTCCGAACGGCGCCTGCCTTCCTTATTGGTGCAATCGCTCGAGGCCACCCGCCCGCTTCCCGTGTGTTAAGCGCAATCAAGTGATGATGACTCCAGCACCGTACAGTGGTGGACTTTTGCTGAACTTGCCCTCCGTTTTTGGGCATAACTGCCTTCGTTACTGCTGTTGCTCGTTGTTGCTATCAGATCGCATGCATCAATTGTGCCGAGTGTGTGTGTGTGTGTGTGTGAGCGCCTTCCCTTTTTCGGTCGTCATGCAGGGCGACGCGCTCTTGTCCGGGCGGATTGGGCTCCGAAGCGATCCAATTCTGTCTTTCCTGTCCTGGTGCCGAGGTGCGAACACTTGGCCACCGGGAACACCTTCTGTATGTGACCACCGTTGCGCTGTGCCGAGCTGCAAACGGTTGGAGTGATTCGTTTTCAATTAAACCGCAAAACAGACAGGGAACAGGGAACAGGGCAGCTCCATGCTTCCTTTTTTTCTCCCTTCCCCGTCCCGACCGCAGCTCCAAAGGGAATCAATCGCGAGCGCGGGAAGGTGAGTTTTATTTATTTGTATCTTTGTACTTCTTTCTGCTCCCGTTTTGTTTCCCAATCACGGTACGGCCGCGTGTACCTTGGTCGGTCGGGTACTTATGTTCAATTATCACACCACATTCGTTGCGCCAAATTTGGCAGAACAAATCAATTTGATTACATTACGAGCGGAACGGAAACGCTACGGGGCACCAGGGCAGGTGGGTGGGAGTTTGCGTGTTGCCGGATAATTTGCAATCTTCCATTTCCATCCTCGGCGCATCGGCACAATTGGCGTGTGATTTATAGAGTGCGCGGGTGCTTTCGCTTAGCGTTTGCGGCATTCTAATGATCGATCGTGGCGCAAAGGGAAGAGGATTATTGGATTGCCTGCGCTTAAGCGGTGCTGCTCGTGCAGCGTATTAAGTCCGCGAAAGGATACTGTACTAAGAAACGATCAGCTTTGTACCTTTGTGGCGCCAACATTGTAGCCCACCCGAGAAGGGGGAATCGGTTTTATTGCGAGTTGCGGTGATGCTCTTTAGGTTAGTAGATTTTTGTGTCATAAAGGAAGCATTGGGACGATTTGATTTATAATGGCAACAAGTGAACGTTTAAGAAGTTGAAAGAGGGAAACTATTTTATATTTGGACTACAGTTCCCTTCCCTACATGGACATGGTGATATTTCTTCTTCATATACATGAGAACATACTTTGTTATTTTATGTGAAAAATGTTGCGAAAGGCGACTGGACATTTCACTTTACACTCTGGTCACGTTCGACTCAGTTGGCTTATCGTTCCAGCTATAAAAATATCTAAGACAACGTTTGATCGTGACAGACAGTCAAACACATAATTCTGGAGCTTAGATCCTCGATGACTATTACGCTAGACAAACTGATAAATCTAGCAATAAGCATGACTTACATCCGTGATCCCATGGAGAAGGCTATACAACGACAAGCTGTACTAGTTATACAACTACCTTACTGTTGTGTGATGGATTAAACTCACCCGGCTCCGGTGGGCTGGCCATGTTGTACGCAAGAATCCGGACGACCCAGTCCATAAAGTCCTCTTAGATCGTCCACATGGACAGAGGAGGTGTAGGAGGTCCAAGCTGAGGTGGGAAGATGGC